>CM027123.1:7541789-8122651 GCA_015476505.1 Urochloa ruziziensis | reverse complement strand
TAACTATGGCAAAAGTCTTATTTAAAGACCATTCAACTGTCAAATCCAGACAATGGCCCTTTAGGCGGTTTACGAGAGCGGTTTTGCATTTTCTAAAAATCCAAACACTTTTGATTTAATAAAAAAATATAATTAATTTATTTAAAATCATAAAAATACCAACAAAAAATTTCTTAAAAATGTAATGTATCTTTCGATACTCCAATTGTCATTATTTGAATTTTATTTGGCCATATTCCTTATATTTTGTTACTTGACATAAAACTAAAATAATAAAAAATAATATGTAAATAAATTCAAGTAGAGTAGCAACAAATAACCCAAATTTTTAGAATAATTTTTGGTACCAAATTCATATTTTTATGATTTTAAATGAATTAGTTGTGCTTTTTTTATTAAATCAAATCTTTTGAAATTTCTAAAAAATGCAAAACCACCCCTAAAACTATTTTATTTTGAGGAAACCACCCCTAAAACTATTCAAAGGGTCAAATTGGTAGTCATGCTCTGAGGCTTTGAGTCAAGTCGCGGTGAGCCAATTGGTAGTCATTAGCATTTGCCACTTGTTCCCCGATCCTCGTTACGGTAAGGCATACGTTCCCCGATATAGAAAGCCTCAGATACATAGAGGGTGTTTGGGAGGGCTCTGGAGCTCTAAAAATAGCTCCACTCCATCATCTCCAAAAAATTTGCAGCCAAACAGGTACAGCTTCACCATCTCCATCTCCAGAAAAAAATTGGAGCAACAGGTCATCTCTACCTCTTCTATGGAGTACCTCAAAGGGTGCTCCAAAAACACCAGTTTTGTATCTCCTCATGGAGATGTATACCCACCATGCCACCGGTTACACACGTACCGGTTCGATTCCACAAAACAAATAACACTCCTCCGTCGCCCCCTTCTCCCCATTCTCCGTCGCCCACCTCCCGGTCCCATCTCCGGCCGCCGCCGCTGCCCCAACTCCGGCTGCTTCCGCCCCCAACTCCGGCCGCCCCGACGGGCGAGATCCCGCCGCCGGCCACCGACAGCCGCGCGGGTGGATACCTTCGGCCCGCAGATTCCTAAACGCACCGCCAAGTGCTTCACCGCGTTGCTGATGGCTGGCGACCTCCTGGACGACGGGTACACCACGCTTGTCGATTTCTGATCTGCATCTCGCCTCGTAGCGCGCAGCTGGCTGGCTGCTCCTCTCGCAGATTGGATTGACTTGGGTGGTCTTGGATTTTTCCTTAATTGGATTGGATTGTCATGATGCTACGGTTTTTGAGGTGGACTTTGAGTTGGATTCTCGATTATTTGGATTTTTGATGCGAGTCCATTACCACGTCTAGTGGAGAACGAGCAATCTGACTAGCTATCTGATTGCTGTCAGCCTAGACTCCTTCAGTTGAGCGCTAATGCATACACACCTGCAGACAACTACCTCATCAGGTGCGGCTCCTCGACCAACACGACGGTCGGCCAGAGGGTCTTCGTCCCCGACGACTCCAGCTCGGTCACCCTGATCTCTCCTCGCAGCGCCGTCGGGTCTTCTTGGAGCTCATGCTAATTGCGATACTTTGTTGCTGTGTAGCTGAGAGGGATTGAGGGGAGAAGAGAGGAGAGAGAGCGGAAGAGGATGACACAGGGGTCCATTTACAAAGGGTAAAATGGACTTTTCACGGCTAGACCCTCATGTTTTTGGAAGTGGAGCAGTACAATCTGCCAAACACGTACATTAGCTCCATGTTCTTTTGGAGATGGTGGAGTGGAGCTACCAAAATATGGAGCTGACGAAGATGGAGCTATTTTTATGAGGTGGAGCTCTCCCAAACACCCCCATAGTTTGGCTTAAACGGCGGATTTGACAAGACCGGCCTTCGAGATAGTTCAAGTGTGTTCAACCCTCTTAAGGCAAATTGATGCACACTCCCCTTAGCTCTCTGCACTTGCTTGCACACCCTACGTGTACCCGTGATCGACATCGCCCAATCAATCCCTCCCACATGAAGCTTGTGCCCGGATGGTACACGCCTAGTCCTTTAACAAATCCAGCTGTGGCCTTTCGTAGCCTTGCTTGGACACACGCAGCATGCAAATGTGTGAGGCTCATGCATGCATTAAGCAAATGGCGACTCTAGTTTTTGACCAATAATGGTAATGATCAGTCAGTGTACATGAACTGATTAAAGAAGGGGTAAACGTGTGGTGTTCGGTCGAATGTACAGAGGATGTCTACGTGCCTGCGTGGAGGCGCCAAATAAACACGGATAGATATTACTGCTAGGCGGCTAGCTATGAACGTAGCTACTATTTATATACTAGCTCCACGCGCGTTGTTGCGGAAATTGAGATAACTTTTTCATAAACTATGATCAATGTGATTGTTTATGAATCAATGTGATTGTTTATGAATCAATGTGCTTATTTAGTTGCTCGTAAAATGATGCATTAGTAAAGATTACACCGACACCTGTATGAGCAATCTCTCGATGAAAATCACAAACTTTTTAGCTACTCTTTGGTTAATTAACGAATAGATAAGAAATAAACTAATAAGACATACACCTAATGGATAGAAAATGTGCACAAAATTGATCGGACGGTTAGAATAATTGAGAATTTAAGACGATGAGGCGACATAAGAGAAATAGTAAGAAATATTTCTTAGTAAGTTGCTTATATATATAGATAAAATTTTGACCTTGTAGCATCCTTGATATCTATTGTGTATCTTATTAGAAAAGCTGATCAAATAGTAAAAAAAAGAGCGTAATTGAAACTAAATTAGTATATTATTGTAACTACTTTGTTACTAAAATAAAGTAGTGATAGTATTTGTACTATTTATTGTTTTCTGTTAAAAGACTATTTATGAGGCTTTAATATAAAAAGTAAAAACAAATAAGAGAGAAATATCAATTAATTCATCATAGTGGGGTGAGCTCAGCGATGATGTGGCTTCTTAAAAGCTGAGATAAATCATTTAGTGGGGACCTTCTATTATAGGAGATATGCATGTGTCATATAGCACCTCATACGCAACGTACCAGGAAAACTATGTGAGGGCCAGATGAGCGCCCCCCCCCCCCCCCCCCCCCCCCCCCCTGTGAGACGTACTTGCAAAGTACATCATCATGGTCTTTTCAGAATAGTAAAAGCACGGGACCCTGTCACAGGTCGAAATAGGAAAAAAAAATCAGTCACTGGACTTGTGTGAACTGTGAAATCATGTTTTTTTTCCCCATTGTACTACCAAAGCCACAAACCAACTTACGCTGAGTTACTTTCTGTGATGATAATATGTAAACAATTCTATTTTACCTTTATGTTCCGTGATCATGTCACATAAATAACTTTTTTTTTATGAACTGGTTGTTCCACCGCCAGAGGACCAGTGATCTCATCGGTTTGGTCTTTTGTGCTCTTTTCTCATTTAAAAATGACGTTTCTCCGATCAAAAAAAAGTGACGTTTCTAGCCCAGCACAAACACGTTGTTTCAGGCATGGTAGCCGGCCCATTTTACTCATGTGGCCCATATACAATCTCTCTCTCTCTCCGCCTCCACCGTCAGTCCGTCACGCGTCAAGTGAACCGCACGACTAACTGTTGATCTCCTCGTCGCCGTCGGTGTGTTGAGCCGACGCTGAGGCGTGACTGCGTGAGGCTTCCCCGTCAGCGAGCTACTCATGTGAAATGGCGAAGGCTTCTGCGCGCCACGGTGGCCGCGTGTTCAGCCGGCCGGCGGCCCGGCGCCGGGGATCTGGATTCGTGTGTCTCCACTCTCTGTCTCTCCAGTCGTCCACCCGCTCAGCGTCCGAGGTATCCTTGTTGTCCTGGTTAGGGATTCCGGGTTTCAATTCGGTTCGATTGTTTTTGTTTTATATAAAATTCGATTCGATTGCTTCGTATACCCGCTTTCCACGCTGTTGGTGCCCTGAATAGCGAGTTGGCGACGCGACTTCGCCTCATAGGCCACTAGCTTATCTTGACCTTAAGATTGTTGATGTCTTGATGAGGGTTCAGTTCAGTTTGTAATCGTCACCCATTTTTGTTGGCTACATGACTACATTAGGGGAGAATAGGAGATACGTTATGGCCTCTGCAGTTGATGTCGTCCTAACTAATCGGGCCTACTGATAGGTTACATTTGCATCGGTTAGTCATAGGACATTAGGACCTCGGAACTTTGCATCAATTACTGGTAGGTCCCTTTAGCATGACAATTACACGCTGCTTTTAATCATGTGATTAGCTAGCATCCTGACAAGAAGTGGGCACAACTATACATTATGAAACATTGGAGTGTACAACTGAAACTCAGCTGCTGCTTTTAATTCACAGTCTAGAATCTAGATCATCATCTGCCATGCTCTAACTCTATGGGGATGCTTCTGCACTGTGCAATGCTGGAAGGGCAATTAGCAGAATCATAATTTTTTTCTGTTTCCGCAGAATAGTACTCTTTCAACTTTTCTTTCCAGGTTCTTCTTATTGCCTTTAGCCGCTCAACAACTTCGGTCATCTGTGGTCGCTCTTCCCCCTTCATACTGAGGCATTTCTTTGCGAGTTCAGCAATTGCTTGAAGTGGTTCCAAACCTACCCCTACTATGCTTTTGTCCAGCATATCTTGAAGCTTGTTCTCCTTCATTGCTACCATGAAAGACGATGCAAGTCCTTTCCGTTCACTGGAGTCCTCAGAATAGATTGCAGTCTTCCTTGTGATTAGCTCCAACATCACAACCCCGAAACTATAAACATCACTCTTTTCTGTCAGTTGACGTTCCTGTAGATATTCAGGATCTAAATACCCCAGAGTTCCTTGGACAATTGTCATAAATTGGGTCTCATTCTTCGCAAGCATGTGTGATGCACCAAAATCAGTCACTTTTGCCGTGTATTTGTCATCTAGTAGAATGTTTGAAGATTTTACATCTCCATGTATTATGGAGGGGAATGCAGATGAATGGAGATATGCTAGCGCTTCTGCAGATTCTATGGCTATTCTTAGTCTGTCATCCAGTGAGATGGATGCCCCTTCACTATGTATCAACTGGAAGAGAGTGCCATTTGGGATGAATTCATAGACCAAGATAGGAACTTCCACTTCTAAACAACAACCTAGAAGCCTTACCACATTCCTGTGGTTTATTTGAGAAAGTATAATGATCTCCTGCACAAATTCATCTTTCTGATTTGTGTTGCAAACTTTGGAGCGCTTTATGGCTACAATTCTGCTATCCTTCATAATCCCCTTGTAGACTGTGCCATGTCCCCCTCTTCCAAGTTCTCTTCTCTTGTCAAAATTGTTAGTTGCATTCTCTAGTTCCTTTTTCGAGAATACCCTTACTGTATCTACTCGTCCTGATCGCATTTGTTCAAGTAAAATAAAGCCGCCATTTTGCTTGAAGAAACCATCCTTTTCTTTAACGAGTTTTCTCTTTTGATATTCAATGACCAGAGGAAAGATGCAAACAAGGAGAAAGACTGTGCCGATAGAAATACCTGCAGTCACCAGGTGATTTTCTGTGAAATACGATCAATGAATAAAAAAAGGGATAAAATTTGATATATTGACACAAAATGCATGATAGAGCATTGCCTCTGTTATTTTGCTAAATTGCATTAGAAATAAAATAGCATGGAACAAGGTGTTGGCATCTTATAAATTTTAGTAACATCCTGTACTACATGAACTACTCTGGTTGATGTGTTATCCCAGGACATGAGCCTAGGCCATTCAGCAGGTTAGTCAAACCATAGTTCTATACTTCTATGACCTACAGAACTGTAGTTTCGTGTCTCCATGAGCATTGTTGCTATATATGATATATAAATACATTTGCCAGATCAAAATTTACCTAACACCATCTTTACAGTTTTTGTAGTATCCTGGTAAGGACTGCAATGTACCGTGCTTGTGTTACTGCTTCGAGTTCCCTTTGGACATGTGCAGCTGTAGCTTCCAATTGTGTTAGTGCATTGACCAAGGCAAAGATACTGCTCAGGAAAGGCACATTCATCGATGTCTGTTGATGCAAACAGGAAAGCAGGAATGCTCACTAAAACGACTTAGCATATTTGAAGTGCCAGTAGAATTGAAGACTCCACTTACCTTGGCAGCCATCTTCGAGATATGGATTACCCCCATAGCCACTGGAACAGTTGCAGAGATAACCCGGGCCACTGTCTGAAGGGATGCACTCGCTGTTCTTGCTAAGACATGCATAGGATGACATATTTTTCTTTGCTTCGTCACAAGATTCTTTCCCAGCGACCCAGTTGAGCACTAGAGGCACGCCATCACTGTACTTATAAGCAAAATTGTAGCCTGCAAGGTCTGAGATATCAAACCTGAACTGTTGAGTCTCAATCACAAAGGCGTAACTGCACGGGTTGAAGTCCTGCACACTTGCACTCTGCCTTGTTGAGAAGGTGGTGTTGAAGTATGTGAGATTTGCTGGTATGGATGTTTGGCAACAACCCATGCCGGTGCACTGGCCATTGGTGTCGACGCTTGCCTTGCTACTGCAAAAGGACATGCATCCGCTGGTGTAAGAGTTTGTGTTTTCACCTTGGATGAACGCGATGGTGTCGCATCCGATTGCCGTGAACTTATTCTTGGTATGTGATATCTGGTAAGAGCGTAGATCCATGAAGGATCTGCTGAAATCACTGATGCCAGTGTCATTGTAGCAGTCCCACGTCAGATGCTTGTGGACTCGAGCCTCCCCTTGCAGCAGGAAGATATCGAAGGCCCAGACGCTGCTGCCTGCGCTACCCAGGTAGGCTCTTCCAGTGCTGTGGTCACATGTGACCTCAAGGCCGCTGCGGAAGCAGCCGGGACCAATGCCGAAAGGGTAGGGGATGCTGAGGTTGCCACATCTTTCTTGGCATCCAGGGTGTGCCATCCCCGCTGCAAGTGCCAGGAGGCGCGTGGTGCTCAGTATGGTGGTGGTGAGGAAGAACAACTGCCAGAACATGATCGGTTCTCTTTTATCTCTCCTGGAATGAGCCTTTGTGCAAAAGGGATGAAATAAAGCAGGTTGATATGAAGAGAAGAGATGCTGCTGCAGGAGGCTATTACACATTCTGGAGCTTGTGTTGTGTTTGTACTAGTTTAGGCCGTTCTGCACTTTGCTTGCTGCCAAAGAGCCCAACACAAGAAGGGAGCAACGAAGTCCTGAAGGTGTCAGTATTCTGTTATTCAGCTTAGTATTATTTTAAGGGCCAGCACTTCCTGTTGTCTGTCGAGTAACTATTGTTGATAGTGCTTGTTTTTTAGCTTGTGATGCAGAGCGGACGGTAGGTACAATTTTTGATTGGTACGTGTTGGTTCTCGGTTATGAACTTAGGGACGCTACTGGTACTTTGCTGCTAAAAGCCTAGAACAATTGGCAACCTGCTTGATTATCTTTTACTCGGTCCAGCACACTCCAAGATGGTGTCGTTTGCTTGTCCATTTGTTTGATTTGGAAGAAAGGAACCCCATCCAGCCGGCCGGCCGGCCGGCAGCCAATATTTGGACGTCAGTCTTGCAACTAGCTTCAACCATGTATGGCAGTGACATGAGAACATGTGTGGACGGAAATGTTTTATAATGAGTAATGACTCGAGTGACTGTCCAATGATCCAATGACATTAGAAATCGCCCCTTGCTTGAGCATGAATGGAACACGCCCAGCATAATTTGAATCAGCATTATCCCAATATGCAAATTAAGCCATGCCAAGAACAGCGATAAAGCAAGCGATTCATCAGCTACAGTCCCTCATCATGATTCTAATGGTTGTTGGTTATGTCAATGAGTGGTCTCCTCTTTTTTTTAAGAAGAATCACACAGTACACGCATGCACACTCATCCTTACTCGAACACACGCACGTAACTCCACCCCTATAAACACCTCCGAAAAACTGATTCGGCAAATCCTCAAAATTAACGAAGTCACGTGTTTTATGCGCTACGCGGGAATCAGGCCCACGTAGCCTGGCCAGCGCGAAAAGATGGGCCGGGGCCCAGGGTCTCTATCAACTCTCCCTCTCTTCTTCTTCCCTGGAACGAGAAGCAGCGGCGGCGGCGAACTCCGCCTCAAGCCCTCGGCATCCTCCCCTCCGTTTTGGCTTGTCGAGGACGACGATACGCTCCTCCGAGTTGTCCTTGTGCTGGGTGGGTCCACTACACTGATCAGATGCCACCGCCTTTCTTAACTCGAGCTAATTAGGACACGTGTCAACGTGTCGTACGGAGTAGGCTACAACTCATTTATTTTTAAATGTAGTGCACACTGCATTTCTTTTTTCTTTTTCAAAATCCTACTGAGATCATGCCCACGGCCTCGCCTCATTGCTAATCTCGGCAACCGTCATGTTCGTTTCGTTGGGCTGGTTCAATAGTATTCGGAGAGAAAAATAATCTGTTAAGCTGGTTTAATAGTATTCTGTGAGAAAAATAATCCGCTAGACTAGGATGATAATCCCAAACAAACGGGGTGAAAGAGGGTCACACTCAGTCACGGCAATCAGAAAAAAAAATGACATTAAATCAAGGTAATAATATCTCTTCTGCTTACACGATCGAGGTATTACAGGATAAACTCTTCAAAAGTTAAACAAATGGTACAGGATAGAACCTCTTCTCTCTATGGATGGAGAGAGCTAACGCCTACCAGTAAGCTATATACCGCTGCTACTTTACAAGGTGCAATCAGATTATTCACTTGCATGACATTTCAGATTAAACACTTCGTTGCTACTCTTCACCAGCTTCAGCATCAAATACTATTAGATGAATTGCAATATGGCGCATGGATATAACAAGGGCCCATGTTAAGCACTGGGCCCTCAGCTGTCTGACACCGTCTCTTCAGATGACGCGCCGGTGTCGCTAGGGGTGGCGCCGGTGGCTCCTACAATGGCTGCAGCTGCAGTCCCCCGCTTCAGATCCAAGGAATCACAGGTCTGGAACAGCCTCTTGCTGAACGAGCGCCAATCCGTGTTCCTCCTCATCGCGCACTTCAGGGAAGCATCAGGGAGGACATGGGGCTTCACGTCGTCAGAGAAGAGATTAGCTCTCAGGCCATCCCTCGGTGGATCTGCAGCAGAATGCCCTGGTGCTGGTGCCAAGCTCGGCCACATCTCCCGGTCAATTCGGCTTGTGCCGGTTTCTGCATCCTTGGTCAGCCACTGGGGAAGGCTGTTGATCGGTTGTTGGTTCATGGGAAAGAGCGGAGGCATCCTCTCTGATGGTTCCTGGGACCATGGTGACTTGCTGTCATAGTATGACTTTTGGAGCTTCGATGCCTTCCTGCGCCTGCTGCCACTTCTTCCGTACGAGCAAGAAGCCCCAGGGAAGCCTCCCAGGGACAGATTTCTTGACCCGCCGTCAGTTCCATGAAGGTTTAACATGCCCAAACTTGACAAATGGTGCTGACCTCTATCTGAAGCACGGGCATTGTGAAGATAGATGTCGCCCAATGAAAGGTCTGGTTGGGCTCCAAGAAATGGAGACTTTGAGCAACCTGAGCACGAAGGTCTACCTGAGATAATCTTCCGCTATATGAAGAGGCGGTGCAGGACACAGAGCAGATGTCAGAAGCTTCTTCTGCTCCTTCTCCCATTGCTTAGCAAGATCCTTAGGCATCCTTGAGTTTGAAAAACGTAGCCGTGTATCCCTCAACATTGCATTCCAATTATTGACGCCATACCTCCTAACTCCAATCCAAAGAAAATCCAACTCTTCTTCTGACCACGGAGCTGAGTGCCTCTTGTAGGAGTATGTGCCAAGCCTTTCTGTAAGCTTATGAGATATGCTGGATGTGCCTCCAAGAAACAGCTTATCGCTCCTCAGGGCAGACACACTATTTTCTTGGAAACTATCCAGGCTTAGGTCCAAACTCAATTCAGGAGCTTTATCCATTATTCTGAACTTCAATTCTGAAGGCAATCTCTTGGTCCCTTCAAACTCCTAGTGTTCCATGGTGGAGCCAGGTCAAAGAAATTTGAGTAGAGAGGTATGCATTGTTGAGCTTTCTTCATTCTGTTGCTGCTTGCCACATATAATGTCTTTCTCCTTCGTGAAAAACATCCTTTCAATAGGTTGGGACATCTGTTTTCGAGCACTACCAACTAGATCCTGCGAGCAGTGAGAAAATGTTTGAGATCGTATCTGTTAATATTTTATTTTTTACAGTTATAGTACATTGTATTTATATGACAAAAGAAAATAAATTCAAACTTGTAGCCAATTGTTGGTTGTATGAAAAATTACATGAAGTATGTGAAACCACCCGTCCACACTCGCATATAAAATCTAAGTAGAAAGAAAATCTTATCTCCCTATGTTAGAATGAAGGAAACTACTATGTATTCAGATAAATAATATTTACAGCACCAAAAAAAAATCTCATTTATTGCATGGAGAAATAGGACAGATGCTGAGCTGCCAAGTAAACACATAATAAAACATCTAATTCTATTATCCTGCACCTGATCTGGCAGCTTTTGAATTGATGAGTCACCCAAATGAAGAAACCCCTCTTGTCGTAATTCAGCACAGTTCAGATCAATCATCTCTAAAGGATTTTTTTTATTTTGATTATGAAGACCTTGATCAAGAGCCTCTGAATTTTCCAGGATCTTTGCCTCTCTCGTCACTATCATCATCCAAGACAATAACTGGTACATTTTTTGTTGAACCTTGAGATTCTGGAACATCTTCTGCAGCAGATTTATTGGTAGGTTTCAACCAACTGAGATTAACATTTGGTCTTGGCGACTGCAGGATAGTTTTTGCAATACCATGTCCCTTCCACTGCACATCAATAACTTTTGGCACTTCAATAGTGATTGGCAATGTTTTGCTCGACTCCTCCACCTGTTGCATCTTGCTCCCTAACCTCTTTTACACTAGTGAACTTTGACACGGGTGTACCATCATCCTCCACGGTCATGTTTTGGTTTCCACCTTCAACAATCTGTGGAACCATATGCTGAACTGAGGATTTTACTATTTGCAAACTACAAAAGGAACATTGTATTAATTTCTTGCATGTGTATTAATAAAAAAAGAAGTACCATCATCTTACCTTTTTTGTTCAGGCATGTGTTCAGCCTGTGCAGATAGCCCAGTAGTTCTCAGCGTAGCTATCTATAATTGAATTAAAAGTGAGATATAATTATTCTGAAAGCCCTAAGCAGATAATGTGGGGACAAACATTATCAACAACCACATGGGTCATTGCCAAAGCAATACATAAAAAACAAAGCAAGTACACCTATAGCGACTATAAAAATGGATTTAAAAATAGAGAAAAAAATAAATTATAGCAAGAAAAAATAGAAATCAACGTGATAGTTGAGGAAAGAACACAGCCTTTAGAAAATTCTGTATACATGGGCTTGAAGCAAATTTGCCTTTAGCGCCACGAACAAGGTGTCGCCTCTTTCATTACTTTATGTTACCTTGTATAGAAAATTTGGCAATGATACCAAAAGGCCATGCATATATGTTGATTTTTTTATATACTCAACAAAAGCAATAATCTTTAATGGCATCATTTTTTTCTCATTCTCTAAACTGATAAAGATCTAGTTCTAATTTTTAAACACAGAAAGTAGATGTAATAAATTATAATTAAACATGACAGAATGCTAATCAGTTAATTCTGAAAGCCTTTTAACTATCATAATATTTCCAGACAATGACACGCCATTTCAATAGTACAAGGTACTGAAAGTAGCAGATACAGATATGTCCAGTATACAAGGTCCCTCTGCTTCTTTATGTTTTTTAGCACTTTATGTAGCTAAGTACGATAAACAACAATTAGGATATTGCTTAGCATATTTACAGTTTTGCTTTCTTTAGTGTGTTTGAAAGAAGAGTATAAGATCACTCATCTAGCCTCTGAACCTCATAGCTTAGATTAACATACTTCATACCTTGACTCAGGTACATTGATAATTTCTTGTGCATACATTATGAAATTATGTCAGGTTACCTTCTCTTGTTTGCCAGCTAACACCTTCCATTCAACTTAAACACCTTATTACTACTATATCAAAATGGACCCCAAGCAAAAATAAAGTAAGGCAGGGATTTGAAGGAAAGATCAAGAAAACCACGCCATTTTGTGTCATTGTACATGTGCAGGGTAAGATGAGTGTAAAATTGTACCTTATCCTCAGTATCCATAGGGTTTCCATCACTCCCATCAGTATATTTGAGCAAGGGTGTATTGTTAACTGACGAGCTTGGTTGGCTGCATGTCAGTGTTGAACACTGTTTTTCGTTGTCTGGTGAACAAATTTCCTCTACTGGTTCATCCAAATTAATTTTCTTTTTAACTCGCCTGCGAAAGGTAAGCAGAGGACTAAATCTATTCTTACATTGGTAAGATCCCATAGTATTTTCTGGTCCTTATGAAATTTATTTCCGCATCAACTGAGGTATTTGGATCTTTTGTCCGATCAGCTGTTCCTGTGGCATACATGAGATCACACACAGAACTTGAAACAGGGATTTGATTATTTGTGTCCTCGCTGCACTGCAATAATTTGTCGTGTGCCTCTACTGTCAGAATCGTTTCAGAACAAATCTCAGGTTGTTCATTCTGTGGTATCGATCCATACAACTCATTTTGCCCTCTCTCTGGTTCACATTCTTCCTTGACGTTTTGTTGCATTGACAAGCGCTGTTGCTTTGTAGGAGTAACCTGCCAATCATTCCAGATGAGAAAAGGATCAGACAAGAAAGCAGATGGAAGAGGAAAACTGAAGACTTGTCAGTGATCAAAGACGGGAACTAATTGCTAACAGTTTTTCAGAAGTCAGAACACAGAAATATCAAGGATCCTTTTTAGAGAATATCCAGGTTTAGTGATAGTGTTTTCAACGCACGCACATACAATTGATGAAAACATGTGCCATAAACATCATTTAGATGCAATATCTATGACTTTTAAGGAATGTCGAAACAGCAATAACCGACAATTACATTTGATAGAAATGCCATCAACTAACAACATCAACAGGAAGAGAAACAAGGAAAGATTTCTCACAAAATTATCTTCATTTACAGTGGTGTTCTCAGCATGCGCCTCAAACTTGGAGGGTAAATTGCTGGCAACTACATTACTGGAAGCAGCAGGAGATGAATCAAGAACTGTGTCATCAGCAGTATGGTCTTGTGAGGTAATACGCTTCCTCTTGTAGGTTATCATGATCTTGGAGCTCATTCTGAAATGTGCAAATGTGATCGAAAGTAGAGCCTGCTGGCTGTATCAGATACGCTCACCTGTTCACTGCAAAAACACAACTAGCTGTACTGAGAGAAAAAAAATGTGAACCGTAGAACAAAAAATTACAAAGCAAGAGAGACTATCATATACTCCCTCTGTTCTGTAATGTATGAGGTTTAGGACAAGATAATTAATTCATTTTTGAACTAATGTGCTTGTTAGAAATGCCATATATATTTTTTAAAAGGAGCAATTATTATGCTGCTAAGGATTTCCGCCACAGAAAAGCGTTTTAGAATGTTGATAGCACTATGCCCCAAACAGAGGAAGTTATGCCGCAAATAGTTTCCGCCACAGAATGCAACCAAAATTTTTGCATGATCTACATCTCCATCACTCCCTCACAATATATTAGAGTGACTGGAACGTGAACGTTATATACCCAATCTTATCTTCAATTTTCACTCAGACAAACCCTTATGAACCTACCAGTCAGGAGTGCCAGTTTACTGAAGATAATGATAAAAAGGACTACTCTCTTAACTTACTTGCATATAGAGGGAAAACATCGTTTCCCTCTCACAGGAGTCACAGCTAGTTCAATTTTCCATTCAAATACAGAATAACATCTCTAGAGAAAGAAGATGATTCCACATGTTCCATAAGGGAGGCCTCTCTACATTGGTGATGTGAACCCATTACTTGCCCGTAGATTAAGCTCTAAACATTTTTTTTTTTTTTTGCTCAAATGCACGCAGCAATTTGCCCCCTACTAACCTCTCACAGTATCAGTTACATGAGCATGAATATTGCTGATTCTAGAAAATCACTGGACCTCCTTGACACCATCACTGAATATTAATTCACACACCAACCCAGTACCAAGAATTGCTACGGTGAGAACTGAGATGGATCGACCTTACGCGCTGACGAAAATGAACTACTACCACGGATTGCCACAGCCAAAAAATCATAATCATCGTCAACTAACTGAATGGAGTCAGGCAAAGAAAGGGACGCGAACAATACGCGCAAGCAAGGTAAGGCTACTCACTATCAAAATAAGAAATGAAGCAAGTGCGGATGGATCCCCCACTACACGCCAGTGCAGTATCATTGGAAGGGGGCATGAGGATGATTTGAGGAAGAAGGATAGCGAGATGAGGCTCCGGTGGAGCGAGCGCTGCCCTGCCGCCCGCCTCTCCGCCGCCAGTGACGAGGAACTTGCAATCTGTGGGGCGCGGCGAGAAATCGGAGAAGAGAAGAATTCGGATTGAGAGACTGGGGAACAAGGCGGCCGGGCGCGCCTTTTCCCCACTGCAAAGCAAAGCGAAGCAAGGCTGTCTTTTGGTTCGTCCCTCCTTCCAAGAAGAAACAATTTCGCCAAACCCAACAACCACTCCCCAGACACGAAACAGTAAGCCAACGCAATCATCGCAGCGCAAAACCAACAGGGATTGAAATCGAGCGAGAACGAACGAATCTCGGGAGCGAGGAGCGCTTACCATCGTCTCCGATCGCGCGAGCGCGGCGGCGGCTGCGGATTGGGGATGATTCGGGAGGGGAGAGGAATGCGGGATGGGTGGGAAGGGACAAGGACCTGCTGCTATTTCGTATCCCACCCTTTTCAGGCGAAGAGAGAGAAAAGTGAGCTGCAGCAGTCAGCAGCTTCCTTCCTTTTTACGGAGTACTCCGCATGCGTTGTTTATTCGGTCGGACGGAGGTGCCCCTGAGGGCCCTGACCCGCTTGCGCGCGGGTGGGCGCATGCTGGGAAGGGTAACTTGGGAAAGTTGAGAAAATGTGGGCCTGGCCGCCTGGAATGTTGTTTGTTTCGGACAAGGTGGGAAGGCTGGCGCACGAATCCGAACCTTCGAAATCCGATGGCGGGTGAGCGGGTGGCTCACGCGGACACCCCATTTTTTACCCTTTTCCCGCGAAATGAACCAGGCAACAAAACGCACGCGAGGGCACGAGTGGAAAATTGAGGCCTGCGTCAGGTAGTACAGTACCGAGATATTACTCGAGTTCAGATCTTAGTACTAAGTTGGAATACTAAGTGCAAATGGTAATATTATTGAACTGGAAAATACGCAGCCTGAAGCATGACCATGGTTTGTTTGTTTGTTTACTGGAAGCAGAAGTGCATTTCATCAACGGGACTGCTCTGGGGCCACTCGCATGGAGCATGGCATGGGCCGCCAGCATTGATTTGAGGCGCACACAGCACGAGCACGAGCAGAGCAGACCAGAGACATTATCATGGACATGTTCAGGTCATGAACATAACTGCATTTTGTATATGGATTTCTTTCTTTATTTCCCTTGCAATGTTGATTTACAGCGTGGTTTCGCAAATCTATAATAATTGGGTAAAAGATCGTTTTGATGTTGCTGCCTCACAGAGAATGATTTGCTAGTCTTTCAAATATCCACAGAGAACAGCAACACTGAGCATTTGAGCATGCAAGGGAACTTGCAACAAAACAAAATATTCAAGAAGAAATCAGTAAAAAGACATTTCGAAAGGTACATCACCATAGATTTCCCCACTCAGGCGCGCTTGAACACTTTCAGGGACATCGAAGCAACAGCACAAAGCTTCCTCCTGCATTCATAATTGCTTGCCAACTGGGACCTTGATGTCGAAACGAGATTCCCCATTGATTTTTCTGCAGATTCTAAGCCCTTCCTGCTTGGTTGAGTACTTTTAATGTCCTTCTTGCTTGGTTTAGTTCTTTGTATATCCTTCCTGCTTGGTTCCCAAGGTGGAACTATCTTCACCTCTAGGCGAGCAGACAGCACCGATTTCCAATATGGGAAGAACTTATTTCTCACGTCTTTTATGGCAAATCCTTTAGGTGGTTCCTTCACATGGATCTGTTTACATGAGACAAATAGCATCTGAATGTATAAACAACAACCACACTTGAGAGGCAATTGGTATACATGGTGCCCCGTTAACAAGCATGGCAATAAGGTTATGCGCTATCTTTACTTAATTCGTTTCAAATACACTCGACCAAGATCCATTTCCAAAAGCCCAAGACTTCGAATGTACTTCAACATGAAGTAATTAAAAGCAGACAGTGCCATTTGGAGGGTCATAAACAAAGTTCCAGTGGTCAGACTAAAACTACTCTTTCAGAAAAACTGAAAGTCCTTGGAGCATGCTGCAAATACTTTTGCAAAAACGGCATAGCATTTGACTGTTCGTTGAAGTATATTTATGTTCTTATGGGAAAAATAAATCTGTATGTTGCCATTAAGAAAAGGAGGATCATATGCAGTACAAATTCAGTTTAAATATCATCTTACCATTTTACTACCTTCAGTATTAAGAAAATATGACTTGTCAGCTTCATTAATTCCCCAATGTCCACTATATTCAATAACTGACTGGTTAGGAGTTTACTTATGTAATCGAATCACAATTCCTAGGCATCCAATGTAAAGGAGGTAGGTGCAATTGATCAATAGCTTGGATTATCATGGGTGTAACAATATGGAGGGAAATCGTTGTGCTTGCTTCCCCTGTGGTCGTCTGTGGCATACTTCTTGCATTTTGGCAGCAATGATCATATATGGATAAACAAATGCAGAGACCATATTACAAGCACCACATATGCATGTTTTCCCTGATATGACAAGTTACTTGTCACTGTGGTCAGCATAGCAGTCATGTAGACCATATAAGCTAACACCTTCCAAGTAAGTTTTGACTCACTGTCCATTAGTGTTAGAATCTGATACCCCTCGTTATGCGCAGCAACCCTCGGATCTTGAAAGGATATTGCGAGTACGACACGAGCTTGCACAATATCAAGAACGAAGTAGACGAATCTCGTAGAAAACCCTAGTTGACGACGTTGAAGCAACCGCAACAAGAGAATAGGATTTGGCGAAACCGACCGCAAATTCTTTAAGCACAACTCCGAAAGAGTACAAGTGATTGCCGCTCCCTCACAACTCTACTTGACCCTCTAGGACCCTCGGATTCTTGCCTCATACAAGAATCTAGTGCTTATAGAACTATCTAGCCTATTCCTCTTGAGCGCTCCTAATTGCTTCTCACAAGCCTTGGATGGGACCTTGGTGTTTGCCCTTGGCTTGATTGATTTGATAGAGCCTCTACCCCTTGTTTATATAGTCCCCTCCAAAGCCCCATACAGTGCAAGTAGGAGTCCTACTCCTAGTAGGATTCATCGCTCAAGTCCTAGTAGAACTAGAAGTCCTAAAGCACACCCCTATTGAGTCCTAATCCAAGTAGGATTTGAGTCACAATACAACAATCTCCACCTTGACTCTAATCCATTGAAGTCATCATGCTCCTCCAAGAATTCGCTCCAAATCGGCTTCTTTTTTTTTATACTCCCACCACAAGAGTGCCCCCACCACAGAGGCTCATGCACATCACCACGATATGCGTGTGAGTGTCCCGGCTGGAGCGCCTGGACCCTCCACCTGAGAGCTCCTTCGTTGTGTAGTTTGGTTAACCACACCACCTTCTCCTATGACCCTCCATGTCATAGGTTTGTACCGCCTCTGAGCTCCACCTGCTCGCCGGTACTGCGTGGTCGTCGGTCCCACCACGTCTTCCTTCTTCCAACAGCTTGCAGCTTCACCTCTACGACTGTTAGATTTTGCAACCACCTTTGCCGCCTTGCACTTGACTGCAACTGAGATTTGAGTACCTGCTGTTGACGAGACAGCTTCCTTGTCCTGATCAGGATTTTTACCAAATCTCCCAATGGTTGCACCGCCATTAAGATTTCCTATCACTCGGTATCCACCATTAATCCAGATACTTTTCATGATTACCTGCCCTTTGCAAGTAACTCGCATAACTCCACCTCGAAGTGATAACCCACAACCTTGGAGTTCTAGCGACCTTACAGATATTAGATTCTTTTTCAAACCCGGGATATACCGAACTCCCGTGAGTGTGCAATGTGTTCCATTATGCATCTCCAATGTAACTGTTCCCACCTTGGTGACAGCATACTCCTTGCAATCCGCCAAGTGAACAATTTCATTCGCCTGACGTTGAGATCCTTCGTCAAACATCTCCCTTGCCGAACATACATGGAAACAACTCTCTGAATCTAATATCCAATCATGAATAGTCCCTGGTTAACTGACGATAAGTATATCACCTTCATCCTCACTTGCCACAGAGCATGCTCCTCTCATATTCTTCAAATTTGGACAATCCTTTATCATGTGACCCTCTTTGTCACAAAGATAGCATGTACGGCTGCCCTTACTCTTGCCTTTCTTCTTCCCGCGATTCAAGACTTTGCCTGCTCCACTTGAAACAGTCAATGCTTGATCACCCGAGGATGAAGATTCATGTGGCTTCTTCAAGGACTCCGCCTCCAACAGGTATGCAACTGTCTCGTTGAAGTTGAGAGTAGTTTTCCCGACGAGAATATTCATCACCAATTGCTCCCATGATGGTGGTAAGGATGAAGCCAGTATGACGACTTTATCGTTCTCCTCAATTTCCTCATCCACACTAACCAGCTGCGTGACAAGTTTGTTGAAGACATTTAGATGGTCAACGAATCGTGTGCCTTCCTCCATGCGCAACCTGAATAGTTGACGCTTCAGCACCCACCGATTTGTCAGCGACTTTGCCATATACAATTCTTCTAAGCTCTTCCATAATTTCTTCGGGGAATTTTCCTTGATTACCGAGTACTTTACCTCAGCGGAGAGACATAGTCGAATTGTACTGACAGCCTTCCGCTCCATCACCTTCCAGTCTTCAGTGGTTGTGCTCTCCGGTTTGGTCCCCTCAAGAGCATCAATTAACCCTTGCTGGACAAGCACATCTGTTACCACACACTGCCACACGCTGAAATTCCCTTTGCCATCAAATTTCTCTACTTGATTCCACATCCCTGACATCGTCTTGATTTCGTGCACCCTAGCACTGCCGACTTTCTCACAAAATCAGCTCAATCCGACCTTGGCTCTGATACCACTTGTTAGAATCTGATACCTCTCGTTATGCGCAGCAACCCTCGGATCTTGAAAGGATATTGCGAGTACGACACGAGCTTGCACAATATCAAGAACGAAGTAGACGAATCTCATAGAAAACCCTAGTTGACGACGTTGAAGCAACCGCAACAAGAGAATAGGATTTGGCGAAGCCGACCGCAAATTCTTTAAGCACAACTCCGAAAGAGTACAAGTGATTGCCGCTCCCTCACAACTCTACTTGACCCTCTAGGACCCTCGGATTCTTGCCTCATACAAGAATCTAGTGCTTATAGAACTATCTAGCCTATTCCTCTTGAGCGCTCCTAATTGCTTCTCACAAGCCTTGGATGGGACCTTGGTGTTTGCCCTTGGCTTGATTGATTTGATAGAGCCTCTACCCCTTGTTTATATAGTCCCCTCCAAAGCCCCATACATGCAAGTAGGAGTCCTACTCCTAGTAGGATTCATCGCTCAAGTCCTAGTAGAACTAGAAGTCCTAAAGCACACCCCTATTGAGTCCTAATCCAAGTAGGATTTGAGTCACAATACAACAATGGACGCAACCCCATTTTGAACCAATTACAGTTCAGTAGGTTTTTTATACTAAAAAAATACTGGTAGTGGTGTATCCACGAATCCGCCACAACCAACAACTTTGAATAGGTGGAAGTATTGATAGAAATAAAATCAACCAAAAACTAACATACCTCGTGAATGTGACTATCAACTGATGTTTTCCATGGATATTTGTAGCTTCAAAACAAAAGGGAAAATTTTAGGAGGAAAATAAAAATCAGCGCATCAATGAATATGAAGTTATGAACTGAATATAATGGGGGACAAACCATCTAAGGTTTGCAGTGTCAATGCCTTTCTCAGAAGGAACAATGCCCTTGCTGTTTGGAATTGATGAAACATGTTCAAGAATCTTATCATGGTGTACCTACATTTCATCAAATTGTTTATAAAAGAATCGTTACAAAATGATCAAGGAGACTATTCCAATGTTCATCTATACATGTTAACTTCCATGGTTATGGTGGCTGCGAGCCACATACTAAACATAGAACAGAACAACACTCAAGACAAACAGGGGGATTAGACAAACAGAACATGCACTCCAAAGAGATCTTAGACACATTACTTTGCACTTGCATTGCTTTGTTCTTTTTATTTCCTACAATCCAAATTTTAACATCAGACTATGGAAATGATTTAAACTGAATTAGTTAATTTCCACAGGGCTGAAAAAAAAGCTACATTGTGAAAAAAAAAGTACAGGAAACTAAAATGCACAAACTTTAAACTATTCTCTTGGGTTCACTCGAATATTTAGATAATGTATCAGGAGCCTCTTCTACTGCATACAATTCGTAAGAGAGAATCGTAAAATAGAACATGCTGTACCAGATCAAAATCATGAACGCAAAACAACACAGAACATTTCGAGCATACAAAAATTGCGAAAATACAGTATCAAGAAGGGGGCATCATTTAGGAAGAATACCTCTGAGCAAGTCTTAACGTATTCCTCAAGAGCTTCACCAGCTTTGTGAACAATACTAACTAGTGCATCCACTGTAAGAAGGGCTTCCTTCTTCTGTTTAAGCTTCTTAAGCCCACTGCCTTTTACCCCCTCACTAACCATATTGATCATCTGGAGATGTAGTGGACAAACAGCTTCATAGGTGCGGTGCCTAATAGATTCAAAACCATTCCGGGAGACCTTGCCATTTATCCTAGTTATGGGGTCACGGAGCTGTTTATGAGCAGCCAGCAGCAAAATTGCTAGCTGGACAACCTTATTCTTATCGATGTAATTCCACACCTCATCGACAATGTTATGTGTATGTTTGGCAATTAATCTGGTTGTGTCCATAGTACATCTTCTGCCAGTAGCAGATAACATAAAAAAGTTGTAAATAACAAGAAAGCAGTTTATTTCGATGGGTCCATAAGCGGAAGAGGAAGTGAGTGGGATTAGCACTTAGCAGCCTAAAAGAAATAAAACAGTGGCAAGTCAAAGAAAGAAAACAGTGGGAAGTGGTGATAGGAACGAACCATCTCAGGCAAACAGA
The DNA here is from genome assembly GCA_015476505.1 of Urochloa ruziziensis. Classification (NCBI taxonomy): domain Eukaryota; kingdom Viridiplantae; phylum Streptophyta; class Magnoliopsida; order Poales; family Poaceae; genus Urochloa; species Urochloa ruziziensis. The sequence goes on along the minus strand of CM027123.1, from coordinate 8,101,365 downwards.
GCAGAGATATGAGGTGGTCAAGCGGGTCGCCATCGTCCCAATGGTCCTCCAGGTACTTGTGCATGCTGGCATTCTCGACGGCGATGTGAAGAGGCAGAAGGTCCTCGATGACTTGCTCTCCCTTGGTGCGGTGGTTCGCCGACGCGCCATGGCGTAGGAGGAGCTCGACCATCTCGACGCTGAACGTCTCAGCAGCCAGGTTGGGGTCGGCGCGGCGTCCGCACAACGGAGCACGGCCCTGCAGTGTCGCCCTGGCACAGCGCACGGCGTTCTTGGAGACCATAGTGCTGAGAATCTCCGGGTAAATGAAATGGCGGATGCCCATCAAGTGTGACCACCCGTTGCAGAGTCTGTAGAAGAGCGTGAGGCTATCTTTCTCCAATATGGGCCGTAGCTTAGGGGATACAGTATGCAAGTACTCAGAGAACAATCTCTACGAGGAAACCAAGAACATTACATAACCAGTCAGTCAAACGCTTCGAGGAAAAGAACAGATCGATCGATTGAGTGAACTCGATCAGAAGAAAAGCAAGCGCGGGGGATACCCGAGCATTTGATAATAACTCGGATCGCCACGAAGGAGCTCCTCGATCTTCTTCTTTGGATCGGATTCCCAGGTGGCGTCGTCTTCCATTGCTTCGGGAGAGCTTCCATCTCCCGTCGCGGAGGAGGAGACGGGAGTTTCCATGAGAACGGCGGCGGCGGCGGCCGAGCTCGAAACCTCGATCGGAACCGTCGCCTCTCAGCGAGGGCTGTTAATATTGCATGTGACATACGTGTAAGATAACCTACCCCACCAATTTAAGCCAGCCTCTCTTCCTTCTGGTTTTTTTTTTTTTTTTACTAGCAAGTTGCCCCTGCTACGGTAAAATAAACTAATTTTCTAATTTAAAATTTATAGAATTTTGGTATTTTTACCATTAGATTTTTATTGCAACTTATGGATCTCCTTTTGCTAAGAAAGCTTAATGTATCCTATTTTTTAATATTGCACGTGACATACGTGTAAGATAACCTACCCCACCAATTTAACTCAGCCTCTCTTCCTTCTGTTTTTTTTTTTAATTGTTATGGGACTGTAACCTACACAAAAAATGTTGCAATGTTCCACTCACAAGCCATTCAAATATTTTGGAGAAACTAATGCACTTGGCCTAGGAAGATAATCACATCCCAACCTTAACGATCACCTACATGGATTTACACTAGAATGGGAAAAATTGGCAAGGTGAAGGCCGCGACGGTAGTTCATACGTGCTGTCTGCCTGTCTTTCACCTTGCATCAGAATGAAAGCTACAGAGCACTTTTTTTGTATCGAAATCATACTCCCACAATTTCATAATGTAAGTTTTGCCTTCAAAGTTGTAGGTCTATAAAAAAAACATCCGACATTTAATAATTAAATCATTGTTAAATGTGTCTTGGTCTTCTATTTACAGAGAAGTAAATTTAATCTAAGATGAAACTAAAGCGACTAACATTTTAAAACAGAGGAAGTACAAAGGGATAAACCGAAATAAACACATGCAACATTTCCAAGAAGCCGGACACGTCACAAAATGCAAAGGCAGGATATAGCCCAAGATGCGGCCCTGAGCTGAAGCATGTCAAGCATGGCCAGCACGCATACCACATGAACAAACCAACACATGATAGACATACACTACTCAGGTCATGAACTCTCACAAGCTCACACCGAGCATTATACACACAGTACACACGGTTCTGACACAAATGCAAGCCACCGAAAGCTGGAAGATGTCACGAACATAACTGCATTTGGTATATGGCTTTCCTTTCTTTTTCCTTGCACTGTTGATTTACAGTATATAATTTACAAAATCTATAACTGGGGCGAGACTACTAACATTGCCTCTCCCACTTTTTACCACCCTTGGGTAAAAGATTGACTGATGTGACCTACAAAGAATCATTTGCCCCGCTTTAAAAGATACGGCCTTTTCTAACTGTAAGGGGGAATCCCATCCCAACCCTAACAAATACCTATATGGATTTTACAAAAACTAGCCGAAAAGAAAGATAACTAAACAAAGGCGCATGTGGGGTAGAAAGGATTGAAAAAAATTTACAACAAATCAAGAAATGATCTGACAAGATATCTAGCAGTATAAAGCTCGAGACTTCACAAGCCCTAGTCCTGTAAAAACTGGAAGGCAGGGTTCTCGAGTAGCTCCTCGGCTGGTCTCATATCTGAGAAATCTTTCTCTTGCATTGAGTTGGTGATATCATCCACTGAGAATGGGATACTGCATAGCAGAAAAAGATAGGTTCAGATTATGATATTATTCTGAATAAACCAACAGTTGAGTGAAATGGTACATTTAAATATACCTTGAATTATCATCCAACAAAAATGAACTGCTTTCAGCATTGTTAGAATCCTCTGTCATTAGCACCCGCATATTACTAAGAACCTGAAACATTGGAGGACCAAGTTAGTTTTCTTTTTCCTCTTGAATATCATGTAAAAGAATTATATCAGTTGGATAGATATGCAACATAGTGTTGCAATTTTTTTAATAAAAAATGCATCAAGTAGTGAGCAGTGAGTATTAGCACATATCGATTCCACACAACTAGGGAATAGTAAATTATATACTTTTCCACAAAGAATAAAAACATTTTCAAAAGCTAAGATTGAAGATACAATGGTGAACTTCTTCAGAAAAGGAACTCACATCTGACGAGACACTTTGGGTATTATACTTATCATCCCAGTATTGTGTACAAATTCTGTACAGTTGTTGAACACTCAAGATCTACAAGCATATACAATAGAACATGTATTAGAAATTAGATGCCTCTGTATTCTGCAAAAGAAGTGAATATGAGAGATTCAGTGCATTGTAAAGTAGGTTCCAAGTATTGAGATTTACCGGACATAAGTCATTGACAATCTCATCATAAGATATTCTGAACTTTTGGAATATAACCTGAAAAGAGCATTAAAATGTATTAATAAATGCAAGTTTAACTCATAAGACAAGTCAATTGGAACTCCAGATCAAGCTACAAGGTTGCTGTGTTTGTTATCCATGGCTCCATCCAAACTATGAATCATGAAAGTTGGTAAATCCAAAGATAAGAATACGACTGAGCTCTAGGATGCCAGAAAATTGAAATCGTAAACCTGGTGGGCGTAAGAATTCTATCCAGGCAGCAATGCACAAATCTCAAAGTGAATATATTATAATGCATAATTTGGTAGAACAGGTCATACCAAAAAGCCAACAGCCTGTCTGATATGCTTGATCTCATCCCATGAAGATGCTGCATACTGTAACCAGGAAATTTCAGTAAATTACTAATAAAAGAAAATATAACTAGCCATATACACTTTACACTGCAAGCAGATCACCTCAGTTGTTGCCTTTGCGCACCACAACTCCAGCTCAGCTAGGCCAGCCTTGACATACTCTCCATTGCTGAAGGAGCAGCACTCACGGCGAAGCAGTAGACTGCAGAACAAACAGCAAAACCAAGTCAGTACACTAGTTGCCACATGCATAAAAGTTGAAATATTGAAAAATAAGTTCACCTGTTGAATAGTTGTACATTAATGTACGAGAATATCTGTGTAAAGATTTTCTGAGCTAAAACTGGGGGTACCTATAAACAGAAAAAACAGTAAACATACATCCAGCACAAATGAATCGTATGGAGAAAATGAGACGCATACATGATTATCTTGCAGTGTCTTCAACAGCTTATCCAAGCTTTCAATAATTTTCTGCCAGTGGTTGCTCTGATTCTGAGGTTGGCCAGATAATCGTCCAGAAACCCGCAGCATGCTAGCTTTCATTGTTCTTGGGGCCTGATGATTAAAAAAAATCAAGGATGACAAACCATGAATCTTTTTTTATCAAATGTTTAGGACCTAATGCTAAATATGAATTTATGTACAGTAAAACTACAGAGAGGATATGCTACCTGGATACATAGTTGAATCAAAGATGACAATTCCTTTTTAATATTGTCCCGTACGATTCCATAAATCTTCTCCACATAGGCAGTTAGCTGCTGCTTGAAAAGCAAGGCAGGATATTTGGCCTCAACTTGGCGGACAACATCTGTTGCTTCCACATGCATATTGGCAAAAGATGCAGAACGCAAGCCCTAGACAATTTGATTTATGTTATACTATATTCCCCAACTCATTAATTCGTTTTTCAAGCATGCAATGGTCAGTAACATACTTGAGCCATCCTGCCAAATATTGATGTCGGCTGAGGAGGTTTCTTTCGTGAAACACTACCAGGTGCACCAGCAGCCTTGAGACTTCTCTGCAGAAGGAACAATAAGCTAGATGTATTCGACAGCCAGTAGGCAAGGTTGTCGTTGTCGTCCTCATTCTGCATCAAACACAAGACAAAGTGATGACAAGGCTGCTACTTCTAAAATTCAAGAGAAACTGATTAAGAACATAGCAGCAGGCTCATTTTCTTATAGAAATTGTATTTAGCAAAAGAACAGTTGGTTGTCATGGCTTATATCTTCAGTAACAAAATTTTGATTAGTAAAATCACAGGTGATTTCAGTCTCTACATTAAGGCTTCACATAATATGCCCATCTTTCACACGTATGCATAATTCCATGCTGAGAGTAAACTTTAGCTTTATCAGCAAAGGATGGCATGTTACTATTTTATTTTTATTTTGGAATGGCCAATTCGGTACTTTCACGTTTCAATATCTTGATTAGAATCCTAGTTCCAGATTACCTCGATTGCAGATCCTATTAACTGAATGAGACGGTCAAAAACACTAGTCTTCTCCGCCTCAAAAGATTTCCAATGAAGAAGGCATTTGTATATGGTAAAAGCAGCAACTGGCTTCCCAGCACAATATCCAAGGTTTTTCCCTACACAGTCAATAAGTGCATCCACATTTTCCTACAGGAAGGTAAGCGTCAGATGACCATGTTTACATAAGCAATTTAAACATAAAATTATGGTGACCTACAAGTTGTCTGTCAGCACAAGATTTCCTCAGCTTTGAATCACCATTCCCATATTCCTTAATAGCAGGTGGTGCACTTTGGGGTTCCTGGAAAGTCACAATGTTTCTCATGAGATTTATGGGCATAAACGGAAGTCTGGAAGGCAAAAGGTAGATACGAAGATGAAAAATTTCAACCTTTTGTTCTTCAACCTCATGATAGCCATTCTCCAAACTCTGCATTAAAAAGTGAACAGGAGAATTGAGAAAGGAAATAAAAGATTTCAATAGCAACAGCATCATTGTCCAATCATTCAATTACTTGTACTTGTACTTGTACCTTTGGAGCAATCGGAATTGACAAATGTTCAGACATGCTCTTGACAGGCGTGCTTAACAGCGCTTGTCGTTGCACTTTCTCCTCAGATTCCATGGTAGAAATTTTCTCTTGAAGCCTGAAACAGAATAATTGTCAGTGTATATAGCCCATGTGATATATGCAAAATAAGTGCAACCTAAAATATGGGAGAAGTAGCAATTAGCTATGGTGCAATGACGAGGAAAATAGGAAAACCTTAGCATTGCCATGTTCAAGTCAACTATTTTCGTTTCAGCATCCATTGCCTGTTTGAGCCTCTCCTCACTGATTTTGCTTGTCTCTTGATATTTCTTCTCAGTATCATCAATCTTCTTTTCAAGAGAACTGACCAAAGTCTGTAGCATGGCGTGCAAACTGTCATAAACGTAGCCAACAACTATGGAACAAAAATGAATGTGGCTGAAGAAGTACAATGAAATGGAGTCTCATAAAAAAAATTATAAGAAAACAATAATATTTTTATTGTTATGTAAGAAATACTAAAAGAAATGCAAGCGTTGAATAAATGGCAGGAATCCACAGTGTAAGTTCTCACCTTCAGTTTGTCATTTTCATCTCTAAGCTTATTCATTAGCTCTGTATCTATAACAGGGACCTCTTTAATAACCGGAGCTACCTCTGCAGCCTTCTTGGCTACTTCCCTCTCCTGTACTAGAATTTCTTTTGTTTCTTTGTACTGTTGCTGCACCTCCTGCAGTGCAGCTTGCAACTTTGCATTTTCTTGTGATTTAGCTTCCTCGAGGTCAGCCTACAGCAAACAAGGATGCATTACATAACATATATGGTCTGAAAATGACTCTAAAATCTACACATTTTACTGTTAACACAACCTCCTAACTATACAATTAAATTTGTGTGTCGTATGAGAAGTTCTGCAACTATAATACAAAAAGGAATGGCCCCCGTCATTTTCAGGTAAGGTCATCAAAAGGAAACTTGAAAATATTCATGCATGGTAGCCTGAACAAGAAGGATAAAAACAGGAGCAAGGAGCATGTAAAACCAGATGGTGCTATCTTATTGACAAAACATGCTTCAGTGATAGTTGCAAATGTTACTGTAGAAACTCACTCTCATGCGCTTTTCCAACTGTAGCCGCCATGTAAGCTCTTCGACTTGTTTTTCAAGTTTGTTTTTGGCTGCTTGCAAGGCACCAGTTTCCCGAGCAGCCTAATAAACAACAATATGGATAAGAACCGACATGAGAAAATATGCCTATTCAACAGAAATAGCCTTGGTACAACACAAAAGGTGTCTTGACACCCAGTGTGCTTGAACTTACCATTTTGAGCTTTCGTAGCTCCTTCCTAGCAATCTTGCCTCTCCAGGCACACTGTGTAGTAATTGCAGCTTTCTTTGTCCTTGAATAACACAACCTCGCCAAGAATTGGCGGCAGCGACTCTGGAATAGAAATATGCAAAAGCATAAAGGTCAGGAATATTTACCTACTCAGTTGATAAGAGGATACCGAGGATCATCGCCTATATTAATGCACATCTACAAATGCGATAGGTATATCATATTTGTAACAAACATTGTGGCACAATCCAACCATATACAAAGTACAAAATGTGTAGTGGGCAAGAAATATTGTGGTTTCTAGGGAGTAAAGTCATCCTGTATCTCTTTTTTTTGTATTAAGAGAGATAATCCAATTACACAAACCACCACCTCATCTTGGACCATGCTGAAGACTGCATCTCTTTTGATTAAGCAAAATACAGATCGAGAGTTCCTACTCCCTTTCTAGCCCTGCCCTTGCGCAACCGCTGTTCGCCAGCATGGTCGCATTGATTTGGTTTAGGGCCATCTAAATTCTAAAGTATGCCCTTGACAGTTGTCAACTCATATTGCTGTCTTCATTACTAATAAAGCCATGGAAACAATTAAAAACTCCCATAAACAAAACCCCCCTCTATTTCTTGCTGTATAAAAGAAACTATTGAGAAAACCAACTTTCACATATGTTAATGGCTTCTCTAGCTCCCTACTTAGGAAAAATTCAGCCACCAACAGTGTAAAAAGATTAGAACTGCTACTGGGATATTCAACCAGTAAAGTTAGCATTGAATGTTTCAGAATCGCCACTGCTATAACCTAAATAAACCGGTATAAATTTGTCATAATGACTATTTCCTTCTAGTAGTCCATTGCTTGTTAACATGAAAAAATTTCTTTATTCGTCATATTACCTGGATAATAATTGCAGCTCTTGTTTGTCTTCTGAAGTGCAACTCTTTACGTGCACACATACCACGCATTGCTGATTGAATGGTAACTGCTGAAGCAGAAAGCTCATTGTATGCTTTCCTGGCAGTATGCATGCGGTAACAAGTCTGGATCTTAAGTGAAGCAGCTTGTCTACGCAGGTTGTGGTAAACTTTTCTTGCAAGCTCACCTACAAAGAGTTAACCAAAGCCACATCAGAGAATCTTCACAAAATAATATTAGTTTAGGACAAATAGAGTATTAATTATTAAAGAAACTTTGAGCGAACTAAATCTCACCGCGACAAACTGTCTGGATTTGTAAAGCCGATCGTCGCAGTGCAATGAAACTCTTCTGTGCCAAAAATGAGCGGACTTTTCTCTGAATCAAGCTAGCCGAACGCCCTAACACTTCATTTCTACGAGCATCAAGTTCAGCCATCTGACCAGCACGAAGGAATACTTTTGTCTTGCCAATCTAGATGATCATATTTGCAAAAGACATACAGCTTAGTCCACACATAAAGGAGTCTGTTTCATGGTTGAAAAGATTAACATAATACTAGGCGGCAAAAGAGAACATCAATTCTGATGGCAATATCTATTACTGTTAATATCTTCTCTTTATATACTTTATATAAGTTTTTTGTGGCTCCTGTTGGGTTTCATCTAGCCTACCCCAATTTGCTTGGAAGAAAAGGCTCAGTTGTTGTATTTTAAGTATCTTCACTCTACAGCCTACAAAAGTAGATATCTATGTGGGAGAGCACGACTCCTGCACATAGATTCACAGTTCTAGCATATATGTTATGATATCTAAAGGTTCATGGGTGATAATTTCTTTTTAGTTGGCACCATGCCAATAAGCAACAATAATATGAAAAAACTTTATAGTTTGCTTGAGGTATCAACCACAGAAATGTCCAACACAAAATAGAAGGCTGTACTTGGTCTAGTAGCAGGTCCACAAATATCTGACTACCTAAGAGTCCCATCAAGATCTTTGTTGCACAAACTTCAGGGTCATCTAAGGCAGCATAGCTAAACAATCTACAAGGCCCACAATATTTTACTTCTAGTCCTAAAAATAAAGTACTTCTGAAGTTCATACACAGCGCAAAAGAGCTTGATAACTTAGCTTCATAATCACTGATAAATAATAAGGACCAGATTAAACTCAGATTTCCACTAACACCCATTACCTGATAGCCTTGCAGATCTACCTTCTCTAACAGCCTCCTTACAGCACTGACCTCATCAGAACTACAACAGTGAAAATTGCCACAAACCAGATCAGCAATTAAGCTCAAAAACAAAAATAAGAACACAGTAAAATATGCTCTTATTATTTATTGAACATTATTACCTTCCGCTCAAAACATCAGGCGCAAGAATACCAAAACGGTCTATGAACTCATAGAATGTCCTTCTGGTTGGATATCCAGCACAGCTAATCCTAATTGCTTCCATAACTCCCTGAAGCAAGCCAATTATAGTACCCAATAATGTAAATACCGAAGTTGGAAGCCAAAAGAAAAACAAATAGAAAATCTTACTCCGCATCTTAGTTGCTGGAGAACGTTTTGGTTCTCAAAAATCGCAGGCTTCAACAAATTATTGGGCTTTACACAACGGATGTAGTGTGGCTCAGTTGCACTCAGAGTTTCCAATAGAGATTGCAATTGTTGCTGCATTTATATCACAATATTAATACATAATCTCTAATGAAATCCCATTGAAGCGTTGAGAGGAAGCAATTTTTTACCTTGAACCTTGAACCGATTGATGAAAACTTGGAAGATTTTGAGGAATCCTCAGATAAAAGAGGGAAAAGGCCTGAAACAAATGCACATTTTGAAGCACTCAAGAGTGCCTGATGTTCAGCAACAACATAATCTTTATTCTTGTCCAGAAATAATTGTGTTTGATAGGTGACCTGTACAAAAACACATGCATCAAGGGTCTCTTCTGTTAACGAAGTTAACAAAACAATGCAAAAGTAGTCCATACTTACATCTCCTGCGTAATGGCATATTGTAAAGTCTGACCGAGATAATTTTGGCTTAGCAAAGCGCTTGTGATTTTTGAAAGTTTGGTACAATTTCTGAGCAAATGTCTCATGTGTTGATCTCGGCAACATACTGTAGCACAGTGGCAAATGTAGACAACATGTTAGAAGTTATTAGATAGATTAGGGTGGTGTATAATTGTAAAATAGCAACAATGAAGAGATATTTTATCACGCATCCATACCAAGCTTCATCTAGAAGAGCAATAATTCCACCAGGTTTCTGCAAAATTAAGATCGAGTGCTTAGATGGAAAATAACATAACAATACAACAATGTGGCATGACCAGTGTGAAGTAGTAAAGTTTAAATACGCATCAGAGAAATTAGCACAAATGTCTATCTTGAATTGGGACTAAGGAATGTTTGAGAAAAAGCATTTGGTGGTGCAGTTGGATCTTCCCCATGGGTGCAAGTTACTTATTTGATTTGATGTATAAGGCAGCTGGGATTCTGTTTGCTTGCTTTGGTGAGGTGATGCAGGATGGGAATTGAGTAACACTAGTTCGTTGAATCAGTGCTATCATGGTTTATGAAAATTTAAAAATATAAAATAAACAGCAAACTATTCAAACATGATAGCATGCAAAGACAATTACCTTCTCAATGAGATCAAGAACATCCTGGTTGTCAATGAACTCAATATAACTCCAATTAATTTCTTCTTTGGTGTACTCTTCCTGCTCCATCTTAAAGACATGCTGCAGGAAGCAGAAATACAAAGCTAAATCTCTTTCAGAATCCACAGAGAATGGAACTATGACTAATGGCACCAACCAAGAAGGTTCTACAAACTTGCCTGATTGAAGTGCTGTTGCAGCTTTTCATTTGTCAGGTTGATACAAAATTGCTCAAAGCTGTAGAGAGAAAATAAGCCTTAAGCCCTTAAGTAAAAAATCAGTAGCAACAAATCGGACGGGTGGGTGCTGGGTGGATGGCCGCAAAAGAATGACCCAACAAATTTCTACAAGTAAAATGTAACCTTAGTCTATTTGCTCATCTGATTATAACTTAGGGAAAGAAACTTAGAAGTTGTAGTCACAATCTCCACAACCTACTCCGCTTCCATTCGGATTCATAATCATGTCATATCATAACTACCATAAAAACAGATATGTCATAGAAGCACAGATTATACAGATCGCCCAACTAATAGCAAAACCAATGGAGTCACAGCAAACCATGGATAAACAAAACGGTAAGTTCATGAAAAATCATGAAAAAATGGAATACCCTGCATTCCACATGTGTTGCTTGTTGTTAAAGACTTCTGTATGAGTTAAATTCCTGCCGTGTACTATCCAATAACTCACCCAACAAAAAAGATTGCATGCTAATTTTCAACATGTACTGCAAAATAGAAGGCACAGGCAGAATTGGAAAGAAGATTGGATCCATTGTGGCAACTTTTATTAAAAGTAGTCGGTTCTTCAGAACATGAGATATATTAAAAAGCCTGCTGTGAACGAACACTAAAGATTTCAACAAAGAGAAATAGTTTGGACAGCCACATGATCGCTGCTAAAGGAAGTAATGTGGCCAAATGGCCGCAATTTACTGCTAAGTAGCTCCAGCTGTCCACAGCTAGCTGGACAGCCTATTGATAATAAAACCTCAGCATGCAACCAATCATCAAAGCGTACCAATTAAGCACCTGTTTGTCTTGAAGCTTTCAAACCCATAGATATCCAGCACTCCAATTAAGCATTTCGAGTTCGGATCTTGGCCAATAGAGTTGTTGATCTTATTCACAAGCCTGAGATCAAAGGCCATTTGCCATATAAGTGTCAAAGAAAACATATGAAAAATAACCGTGAAGCTCCTTTAACAAGAACAGTAGACAAAGATAGTGCAAAACGTTGAAAAAGACTCACCAATCAAACAACCGTGAGTACACAGTCTTAGCGAGAGCATCTCTACTTCCCTTGGCAGCTTCAGGATCCAATGTTTTTACTATGTTCTCATCACGAGTCACAATAATGCGTTGACATAATGAATCTTGCAGAGCTTTCTCATCACACCTACAATACCAAATTTGGAGTTCTTGTAAGCCCGAGTAACCATGTAAAGTTTCAAAAAAAGAAGTAAAAAACAAAACACATACATGAAGAGCTCAGCGGCCGTCCTCAAATGAAACAGAGATTTTTCATCTTTTGGTTTTGATGAATCTCCATCATCCCCTTCTGCAAACTCAACATTTCCAAGGTGCAGAATAGCAGCAACAACTCGAAAGATAGCTTCCTAAATGAAACACAAGCATGTGGTCAAGGGTAAGCTCCAAGTAATTTTCTTAAGGAAAAAGGTAAGAACAATCAAATGAGTACCTGCTCCTCAGAACTAATTCCAATAATATCCATAGCCTTCCTGGTTTCAAGATACTCTTTAGATTCATCAAGACCTTCAAGCTTAATGCAGTTAGACTGATTAAGGTAGTGAAATGTTCTGGGATCTCCGAGTTTGTATCTCTCACGCTCCTGATAGATGCACAATATGGTTACAGGGTACACAGTTATTGTAAACATGTCATCTCAAAGAAGTGCATGAACAGGCAAGGAGCAGCACCTCAGGAGGGGCAGCACATAGCATGTAGAAACAATGGTAATTTCTCTCTGGATCAGATATTTGACAGACACGGGATCTCTCAAGGAGATAAGTTCTTACGGCAGCTCCTGATATTCTCCCATTATGATCAAACTGGATCTCAACAAATTTACCGAAACGACTGAAGTAATAGCAGCAAAAACAAAGCAAGTTGAGTGACAAAAATAGCTAGCCGCAAAATTAAGCAAGATGATCATGTAAAGAAATACCTCTTACCTTGAATTATTGTTTCTGACAGTCTTTGCATTTCCAAATGCTTCAAGAACAGGATTGGACTGTGATAGGAATATGATATGTGTTATTTACTAACACAAGAACAAAGTGGTCACAGCAATACTTTTCAAAACTAGGTGTAAGAAATTATCACCTGAAGTACTTGCTTCTCCACTGTTCGCCCTTCAGATGCAGCCTTCCCACCCATGTAAGCAAGATAGCGCATGATCATTTTAGTGCTTTCCGTTTTACCAGCACCACTTTCTCCACTAACAAGAATCGACTGACTTATTCCTTCATTCAACATCACTCTGCAGCAGTAAAGTAATCAAGATATTCTTATTCTCCTCTGAGTCAAACTCCAAAAGTGAAAAGGGAGATAACAACACAGAATTTCTTTTATGGAAATAACTCGTTAAACTATATAATTATAAACAACACAAAAACTATCAAATATAACAATATGAACCCACCGATATGCAACATCAGCAACGGCGAAAGGGTGAGGACTTAATTCACCAAAATCTGCCCCTTTATATTGCTGCATCATCTGAGTGTCGTACAGGTGGGGCAGTCTACGGAAAGGATTTACGGCGATCAAGATATTCCCAGTATATGTCTGGTTTGATAACGGAAAAGTGAGACACGTGTCAGAAAGCATGGCTGTCTCAGTTAATAAGTAGCTGTGGAAAATATATTGAATAGGCTATACGGTTATTCTTACTTACATAAATTTCATTCATGTCGTATCTAGATTTCAAATTCTGAAGAACCCCAGGCTCATGCAGATAGGCAAGCTTTGTCATGTCATCAACTCCACATGGCGCTTCCTCAGGATCCTTAGCGTGGACATTAGATGCTTTTGCTGTAACCTGAACAAAAGACCAGGTTGTAACTCAGCATGGATGCCATTTGTAACTTGCATGCTCTTTGCCTATTATAGAAGGTTGTCTCAGCTCGGGGTGGCCCTTTTTAGCAGTTTTGTCTTTTACAAGCCTAGCACTAACCCCAAACTTGCCAAAAGCAACATACCGTCTTTTCATTGGAACACTTGACTGTAACCGTGTCTCCATTGACTTTTATGACCTCCCCATCAATCCAGGCCACATCTGGGTCCTCGACCCAAATTTGGGATCCCACCGCAACGGAAGCTTGCGCCGCCTGCAGGAAGATATCGACATTAAACAGTAGCCGCATGCATTTGATATGAAAAAAAAAGCTATTTGCCGAATAAAACATTAAATGCCGACGCCCATGCATTCCAGAGCCATCATAGCAGCTCTGTATGGAAACTATCGGGGCTCAGCTGAGGTATTCGCCCATTTTTTGTGGCGCGAAAGAGAGCAGTGTCATGGGCCTAATGATCAGAAAGGTAGCAAAGCACAAGTCAACGCCTGTGGCACTAGAATTCGTCAGAAATGGCATTCTCGTTTCTCAGAGGCAGTCTAGATCTCCATGACAAAGCTTGAAGCGGGGAGTGGGGGTCCAGTAGGACCCCAGATTTTATTGGAAAAATAAACCGCTGTTAGCGCTACCAGCTTAGGGTAACAGACACCCTGATACAATGTGTGCTTCAACACGCACGGACGCATCATCCTGCTCCCGGATCTCGCTCTCTCTCGACACAGGCCTGAATCGAGCACCATGACGCCGCGAACAAAATCCGCATAAAACAGGACTGGAAGGACGAGAGATTTCGAGATGCGATGACTCCCGGAGCAGAGCAGGAATCCAAGCAAGCAAGGGCTCCCTTACCATCACAGTAGAACGGCCCAAGTCCGGACGGATCTCGGCTCCACGCCGGTCCGGAGGAGGGGAGGCGGGAGGCGGCGGCGGCGCCGACGACGGCTGCTACGCCAGAGAGGCTTCCCCTCCGTGGTGGCGGCGCGAATTCGGCTCGGCGGACGGCGGCGCGTCCGGCGGCGACGCGGAGGGAGGGAGGAGGGGGCACCCCTTGTGTTGGACGATGTTTTCCGCTTCGGCGGAGGTGGGAAAGGGGGGAGAGAGGAGGGAACACAGCTGCGTGCCTGCGTCGAAGGAGACGCTTTTTTTTTTCTTGCTTCCACTTCTCGTTTACTTACCGCCGTCGCCTAATCCTACTGCTCCGTTTCGTCCCGGGTCTTTTGGGTTTGGCCCGGTCGCGCTGGTTTCTTCGTCGCGGGTTTTGGGTTTGTTTTCTCTTCGCGTGCACCCTGCCCTGCAAATGGGTAAAATTGGAAGCGGTCTACCTGTTGATAGTGCCGGATTGTTATGGTTTTGCTAGTGGGTTTTGAGAAATCACGGTGGTAACTTCAGCCTGAGGAACTTGGTTGACAAAAGCAGCTCTATGGTGTGGGTTTAAGATTTCTTTTTATGTGCCTGCTGCTAACTGCTAAGTAACAAAAGGTGGATACGTGGGGTGTGAGTAGCATTTTAAACTCTAAACTAGGAAGATAATGCTATCATAAGAAGCGCGGCAAATGGTTAACTTTTTAGACGTAGGGTAAAACTTTATACGAAAAGTGTTAAAAGAGCATGCATCTACGTAAGTAGTAATATTTATTTTTATGTGGAAATGTAATGTTTGTTTTACATGGCGTTACGTCATCGTTTTCTTCTTGTCATGTTCTTTTGTACATACTACAGGTTTGTAGCATGCACTTTCTTTATATTAATTAATAGATGTTTCACGTATGTTTTCATAGACTAAGGGCGAAAGATATTTTACTAATTTGTATTGATTTGTTGTGGAAATCAAACACAACCATGGATGTTTCATTAAGAACTATGCATTGTGAAACACGTCTGTGGCCGAACAGATAGATGGAGATGCTGACATTGCAGCAGGAGATGGATAGCCAAGATGTGTAGACGGATTGTTTGCGCAACTGTATGTGGAGGGAAACAGGCAAAACCAATCAGAGTAGTAACTGCAGAAGAAGCCTTTGTATATTTTACGTGTGTCATATCATGCTAGGGCACGACAGGGCCGGAGGCGGGAGCCAAAGTCCGGTTGACCTAAGCCGAGGTAATAATCATTACAGCCCGGTTGATGCTAACATCATGTCAGTTGCGAACACCGCTCGATTTAGTGCCAGACATACAATTGAGCGGTTGTGTATTGCATATCACAATTTGAACGCTTGCCCGTCATTGAAATTTTCAAACTCATTTATCGTTCACGCCAGTCACCACTTAGCCTCCGTATGACTAGATGGTTGCAGAAGATGCATGGTTTTGTCTCTATCTTTTTTTTTGTAATTTTGATTATTGATATCGTCCACGTGCGTAGATGGCGTCAATAAACTTGCGGTGTCTCTGAGAAACCAGTACAATCATACGCGTACACGTCTACGTGGGGTGTTTGATTCGTACATCTAGCTGTACGTGGTGGGTAGACAGTAGCTGCTGACTTGTCGTGCAATGGAAATGGAGCCAGCCCGGCAAGAAACGGAGCGAAGCTAACCGAGCCCGGATCCGGCATGATTACAGGACCATCATGCTGCGTAAGATTTTTTAACATCCGACGTGGCGCCTGCTCATTGGCCCAACCGAAAACGGAAAAGCTGGGGCTTTCTCCTTCTACCGCCCCCCGTGGACCCCACGCTCCCGAGTCGTGGGCCCACGACAGGAGCGCGCGTCGTCCAGCTCCAGCCACCAGCCACAAGTCCACCGCCCCAAGGCCGTTTGCTGACCTCACTCCACGGTCGGCCGGACCCTCTCCTCCCCCGCGTGGGCCCCACTGTGTCGGTGAGCGGTGGGGCACCGTGCTTAGCCTTAATCGGTGGCAGTTTATTGCCGCTCCTGGGGAGCAACATGGCCTCGTGATTCCGTGCCGGGAAGGATCACACGGTTTCATCACAACTCATTCTTGTTGGAGGCACGAGGGTACTTTGGGGATATCTCCCGAGCTTGCCTGGTCGGTGGCCCGTTTTTAAAAGGTCAGCATCTGTTCGTTGCTTTTTATTTATCTTTTTTGTTCTTTTATCTCGCGTGTGCAATGACGGAACTAGGCATTCGCTTGTGTTCACAAACAAGAAGGCGGTGGCGCCGCAGAAGCGGCAAAGTCCTGCTAGCTAGCTAGCTAGAGGTGGTGGCTCCCACGTCCCCTCGTGATCTTGGTTGTCCCCCATGAATTGGAACAGAACACAACAGAACGGCCGTGGTGTGTGCTTCCAAGGAATAAACGAAAGGGAAAGGAAAACCGGCGTGCCAGCTACATGTACCCGGTGAGAAACGGCTGTTTCATTCACCGAATTGTGAAATTGACGTGTTGGCCGGTGGGCTTTTAATTCTTGATGATAGCCTTGCTTGGTCGTTAAGTATTCGTGTGTAATTCTCCCGTGTAATCTGCAATCTCAGTAGGGCTCTATTGTTCTTTTTTCTTTTCTTTTGGAGGAGTAGGGCTCTACTCTAACCAATCATTAAATTTGTTATATTCAATCATCCTAGCTACTAGTGCTAGATGATAGACGGTTTTATGTAAGTATCATGGTGTAATTCTCTCGCGTAATCTGTAATTCTTGTAGGGTTTCAGCTCAAATTTTTTCCGTTTTAGAAAAAAACATTAGATTTATCTGGTTGTTTTAAAAAACCTTAGATTTATTGATATAGGTCTTAACAACATGTATGCATATTATTAGATTTGTTGTATTATATTCAATCATCTGAGCTGGTAACGATGGTTGAAAGATGGTGCGCATTAGGGTTGCGACATGAGCATACTGAGCATATAATCAACGACAAAGAGAAAATATATGGTATAAATGATCCGGACAAAATTCACACTGTAACATGTTACATATCCCTTGTCAACAAGACTCGGAGAAATGAAAGCACTCATGACGAACTTCCATCAACGACCACGAGGCTTGAGGCAAGCACTTTCTTTAGCTCTTATGATTTCACGCCTAACAATGTGGGTGGCCCGGCATTTGCGGACGCCGATTTCAACAAGATGAAATCTTGCTCTTATACTATACTCCTACAAGCAGCTCCAATAGCTCAAGAGTGGCGTCATACCTACCACGTTTGGCTGGTAGAATCAGTTGAACTCCACGCCCGTTTGTTTACGCACCAGATTGTTTACTAGCGTCAACTGGATCAAGTTACGGCGAGCGGTACGGTCATTCATTCACTGCTCATGTAAAGCGTTAATCAATCACGTGTCAGTCCATGTGACTAACAGTGTCGTACAATATCTCTTTGCAGAGAAAAAAAAAACGCCATCGTCAAGCTATTTTCATTATATTCTGCGTGGACATCATATGTACCCTCCCCTATAATTATATACTATCTACGAATCAAATTCTTCGTGCTCAAAGCATCTCGCAAAGTAAAAAAAAAAATGAAGACACCACACAACCCCAAAACCTTGGGCTTCTATCGCTCAACACAAAACGTAGCCATCATGTGCTTTTTCAAGGGAAGCAAAGGGCGAAGTTTTGCATCTGAAGCTGAGAAGAACATTGCGTCAAGGATACTTTCTAAACGGGTAAAAAAAACTGACGAAGCCGCCAGTGCAAGTGAATTGAGGCGAAGAAAAGGGGAGCTCAAAAGTGAGTGCAGTACTTGCTCCACAGAGAAGCATATCGTATCGCTGCGAAAAGGGAGCTTGTGTGAATTAACAAAGCGGCAATGTACAAGAACGCCAGGATCGGATCATATCAGATGTGCTCGTGCAGAAGAAAACGAAAAAAAAAAAGTAAAGGGGGGAGGGCATGCATGAGGAGCAAGTAAACGCGTCGGGGGAAGAGAGGGGTCAAATCCTCCATCAATGGCTTGTCTCTTTCTCCGCACGATCTGCATGCCAAGGAACCCAAGGAAAAGGGTAAGGATTGCCACACGAACACGTACACCAAACCAAAAATCAGGGCATCAAACCATGCGGTTGCCTTTTGTCTTAAGGCATCACGATTGAGAATAAATGATGATGAGGCTGAGGCAGGCTCGATCTGCACCTCTGCAGCTGCAGGCTTGGTTCCCCCTCGATCTGCATGCGTTTGTCAGTTAATGATATGGTTACTGTAGCCCGGCGCAAGTGCGTTGTTAGGACAACGTTTGTGTTTTTTTATTTGTCATAATCTAATAACCGGGTGGTCTATGCTTGAGAAGCATAGCCTAGCTGTTGCATTTTTTATTTTCTGATCGCTGCAAGAGAAGCATGACGGGCTGGTGCTGTACGTGTTCATGCAATGAACTCTTCTGCATATTTGAGAAAATAAATTCTCTGTACGTCGTTTTGATTTTTCTAAATGCATAGCAAAATTAAATCGACCTACAATTTGGGAACATAGAGAGTATAGGATCTTGTGAATCGATCGATTAATTTGCCAGGAGATGATCCATGACCTTAAAAATTCTAAGGAATGATGAGGCGCAATCAATTACATACTTCTACCAGTACTTATGATTTGTATGACTGATAATTGATGTCTTGCCAGTTGTGATCAAGAATGACACCTTGGGCATAAATAAATAAACACGTAGAGTTGAATCAAATCCCAGAATCATGCTCGGCATTTTGAAACTTGATAGATAATTCAACAACCAAAGTTGTTATAAGCTAGTGCTCTGGTCGTAGGGTACAACACACTGCCGACGACTAAGTGCATGATTGTGAGATTATACAAGGAGAGAACAGGGTGCACCACGTACCATGCCACCGTGCGCCTTTGGAATACGACGGTGGCTTTAAATTGAGCTGTCGCACGCCCCCCTGCATCGTATACCCTGTGCATGTACTGTACTCTGAATAAATAAACCCTAGCCATGCTAGAATAGTTGAATTTGATATACTCCTGCACGTGAGTTCCATACAGCACGCACGTACCAGCACTGCAATCCACCAACACATCTCCCTCCGTAGCATCATGCAAAAGCTGGGCACTACACATGTACACAGAACGCAGACATGGATCTCTTTTTCTTCCAGCAGTGGTACATATATGAACAGTGAACAGGGAGATAAGTCCGGACGTGTATGCATGGATAGCTGGATACCTTTGTCAGGGGCGGACCGACTAGATATACCCTCACTCAAAAATTTTAAGCAAAAGGAACTAACAAATTTTCATCGTGTAAAAGTTTTACAAACTTAATAACTCTTTAGGTGTGTCCCCTCTCAAATCTTGCTCTAGGTCCGCCGCTGCCTTTGTGCTCAGGAGTCAGGATGCGAGGCAGTACAAGAGTTTGTTGACGCATCAAATCAAATCAATTCGGCAGGAACTCCAGGAAGCAAGGGTGCGCGGTGCTCCCACATCACCAAGCTGCACGGCCTAATTAGCGGCTAAAAGGCGTGGCGGACGTCGCCGTCGCCAAATTCAGTGGCGCCGTGACTGATGGCTCCGGAAATCAGAACAGAACCCCAAGGGCCGGGTGATCGCAGCTGGATGTGGTCGCGCGCTGCGTGATTGGATGATCGATCGATGCGTGCTGATGGCCCATGTTAATTGTCTCGCTCTACTGGGTGTGGGTGGTGGCACATCCATCTCTCATGATAGCGCCACGGGCCATGCTACGCACAATCCGGAACTCAACACAGCAAACGCATGTTGCCATGTCCATTTCAATTATTTATATTGGGACAAGATTTCTAGTCATGTGTGTCTGCTCCTTGCAGAGACGATCACAAATCGTCCAAGCAGGCCACCAGAAACAGGACCCCAAGGTCACTACCTAGCTGCCATTTCTTAGTCCATGGAGACCTTAATTTTTTTTCTGACAAGAAGTCCATGGAGACCTTAAATCAGAGAATCCAGAAACAGATTTGCAGTGTTGCAGATTTTTGTCAGAGAGTCAGCTCTGCTTGTAGGGAGACAGTCCAGACCAGATTTCGCAGCGTTGCAGGTTTTTTTTGTCAACGCAGCTCACCATTCCATATTTCCATATGCCCCGTCAGAAGAAGGTTCATCGCGGCCGAGCGCCGCGGCGAATTTGCGGGGGAGCTATCGGCTATCGCGGCCCAGACACTTAGCCTGGATCGTTCTAAGAGCAGCTGGAGAGTCTTCTCGAACTGTTTACGGCTCGTTCAGTTTTAGTGAAACGGTTTCACCCGGATTGAGATCAATATAGCACAAATTTTATGATAGTTACAATAAGAGACCGGGATTTATTCTGAGTGAGGAAACAATTTACTCGTGATAGGGACAACAAAAGACCCGAATTAGTTCCCGACTTATTGGCCAGTGGATTGATTCTCGGTTTCTTGTTCTCTCTATCATGACTCTCTATCATGAGTAAATTGGTTCTTCTTCATCTGGAATAAGTTCCGACCTATCATTGTAACTATAATAAAGTTTGTACTATATTATCCCAATCCGGATGCCATTCGGTTACACCATTCGATGCGAACGCGCGATGATTATGAAGTTTGTACTATATTATCCACAAGATTCCACGCGCGAGCAAAACAAAACGCTTGGAAAGAATGGGGCATGCATTCAGAATCAAGGATTATTTTATGCTCTGAGAAGTCCCACAATGGTGTTATGTTGGAACGATTCCTCTCTTCACATGCTGCATCCAGCTCAAAAATTAGACAAAAAAACATCTGAGCGTTCTTCTTATTGATGTAAACAAACAAGGAGCAGGGGGCCATTCATGGAATTTGGGTCCTGCCCACTGGTGAGGCCGCCGGCGGGAGCGGCTGTGGCAGCGACAGATGGCCGGACAACAAACACAACAATGCATCTGCAGCTAAATGATTATGAATCTACAGGTTCTTCACGAGCGGGAGGAGGCTACATCTCGGAGCTCCTCATCTTCTCGCTCACCGTTGAACCAAAAGACGGTCCACCCTTCCGGTAAGACACAAGGTACTCCACAGGGTACCCCTTCAACTTCTGAGGCATGATGCTGAGGTCCTCGAAAGTGAGAGCTGCAAGATGTATTGGAAAAATATGAGCAGGATGCAGCGAATCAAGTGAAATTGGATGTTACTTGGTTTTAGATGAGATCCTCACCATCTTCAGACACAATGTTGTCCACAGAGAATGCATTGATCTGGTCTAGGTTGAAAATGGAAGGAGTTGGCAGGGGAAATGGCACTTTGTTCAGCAGCATTTCCCTTGGAGAAGCAATAGCCTGCATTTCAGAACCATACAAGTAAAGATGAGTGCACCAAATGCCCGATTTTCTGGTCAACACATGGTGGTAAATAAATCATACCTTTGCAACAGGAAGTGGAACATTGACATATCGTGGCCATTCACGGATCGTCTCATACATCAGCTCAGCCTGTACCCAATCATAATCACATCTTCTCCTTCTCATAAGCAAATTTAAAATTATTAATCAGGACAACAAAGATTTGAGTAAAAAGTACCAGCTCATGGACAGTGTAAATTTCAGGTCCCCCAAGTTCATATATCTTTCCCATGCTAGTGCCATCATCCTTGAGGGAGTTTACAATAGCAGCAGCAACATCTATTACATAAACAGGCTGAATCCTGCAAAAAGGTAGCATCAAGGTAAATTTACAAGTGGATCAAGTATCAGTGTAGATTATTTCATGCCCTAAACTAATTTTCAGGTCACATAATACGGCAACAGTCAACAGGTAAACAAAATTACTTTGAAGATCCACCACCAACAAGCGGGAGGAAACCCCAATTTTTTGCGAATTGTGCCCATCTGTTCAAAATTCGATCTTCTGTGCCAATCATGGCTGCAGGCCTCATGATAGTAGCCTGTTGATTGACAGAAACAAGATTTCAGTTAAACTCATTGCTTACAGAAAAGGGATATTATTTACTACTGACTTTGGCCTTTGGATGCTTCTGAAACAAGATCTATCATCCCCTGTTGTGCAACTAAAGTTGAGAAAAAGTGATCACCTCAGGGAATTCTTTCAAGATTGATTCCTCTCCTGCAGCTTTCGCCCTCAACATTCTAGATTCAGAAGAGGGTGATGCTCCTAGACAAGAAACCTGGATAAATCTCATGATACCCCCATGCTCCTTGGCAATCTGTGTAGAATTCAGATCATCAGGTTATTTGCCTGGCACCACAGAGTCTTAACACTAGTTCAATTGTCATGTTGCAAACAAAACAACCACAGATACATTTACAAAAAAAAGGTACCACAGATAATAGGACAATTTCTAATTTTTATGCAGAATAAATAGTTAGCAGACTGATGAAATTATGTCATCAGAATATTCCTCAGGACTAAACTTGTGCACAAACAGAGGTTATATTCCATACTGGATGCTGCTAATATGGCCCTAAAGTAACACAACAACAAGGACTCAGTGGGAGCAGAGATACCCTTGAAAGGACATTATACAAAAAATAAAGCAACATCCTCTACCCTAAACAAAGAAGCTGAGCCCTACAAATCTATACAAAAGGGAAGAAAAATATGAGATAGAATAATTGATATTAACCATAAGGCCAGCTACAATTATCCAATGTCAGAAAGAAAGCTACCATATCTTTGACTTGGATCATGCTAAATGACCTAGGTCTGGGCGACAATGCCTCAGTCAACTAAGCAAAATCAACAATCACGAGTTATGTACTACTGCCAAGCGCCAAAAACTTAGCAGTCACATGCTTAGGAGCTATGGTAGTGTGATCAATATCAGTGAACGAGGCCCAGGACTCAAAAGTTTTTCAATATGGCTGGGCACCATTAAATCCTAATTTTCAATGGCCCTCCCACAGCTTACATACTTTTTTCTTTGCAGAAAAAAAAGAATAGCCAACATATTTGGATAGCACATCTGCAACAGTAAGGGACAAAGAAGGGCATACCATTGCAAGCTGTCCAGCCATATGATGGTTTACTTCTTCAAAGCTGTAGTTCCTTGTTTCATACTCTCGTCCTGTTGAAATGGAGTTAACACAACCTGAATAAGATATGGTCATTAAAAGTTGAATACAATATGCGTCTCAAGTAAAACACACCTATGAGGTTAACAACCACATTTGACTTGGCCATAACAGCCTTAATTGAATCAACATCTCTTGGATTGTATTTCATCGGCACAATCTGCCACAAGTCAAAAGGATGAAAGATGAATATACTGAAAAGTGTATTAATGGTTTAATCTACTTGTTTACTATTTTACCTGACCCAAGTCACCCATAATCTTCAGGTGGCGGTGAGAATCCTCAGAGCCTCTGAACGGGACAAGCACTTGGGATCCCATCTTAGCTGAATAAAATTTGATACTTGAGTAACTCTATTCATGAATCAATTTATATAGCATAATAGTCTTATCATCTCACCAAGTTGTTGCACAAGATAGCGCCCAAGAAACCCAGTAGCTCCAAACACAGTAGCTACAATTCCACTGCAAAGGCCAAATATTATGTTCATTATAAACCATGATAAGGTACATGATTAAGGCAACTTTAAAGTATGATTAAAAATTTCCAATGTTTGCCTGCAGATATAAGAGATGCAATGATGGAGCAATCATGCTTAACCAAGAAATATCAGCACTCTGTGCATATGCACCTATTTTCATGTTTTTATCACATTGCCATGCTCAAGAAGATGAATGGCACTGTAGCATTACAGAATATGAAAAGCAGCTCAGGCTATGTTGCAAGTGTTCAGGTTCTGTGCAAAACCAAACCAAGCGATGGTAAGATTCACTAAACATTTCACAACTTCAAAAGCTACATGGATAGATGCATCTACATGGTTAGGTTCCACGTGCTTAAAGTAATTAACAGGACAAAACCAAGCTGTGTTCACAGATCAACAAGTACCCACCTGCCCGTGAGAGATAAAGCTAGCAAAGCAGTAAAAAAATCAAAATGCTAAAAGGGGCAGCAATTTTGCTTCATGACATAGTCCAAAACAAAGTGTACTAAATCAGCAAGCAACAGTCCTAGATTATCCAAAGTTTCCATGTATATCATCACAAGCTTTGGCAACTTTACCTCAGAAATTTCCAGGTTACATATTATAAAGTCATCACTATATTTCAGGTCAGGCAAACTTAATGGTACACATGTTTAAAACAAAAGGTACCACACCAATCAATCAACTAATGCAGTTTGATACATACATTGCCTAGTGTGACAATATGAACTACATGATCTGACGGTATGAGCATAAGAAAGGTCATGTCTAGCCACTCCATCTATGTTTGGCAGTTCAGACAGATCACAACACTAGCTTCACCTCACTCGAAATAGACTAAATCGCCCCGAAGGCCAGAGCCAGGTACACTGCCGCAACGCTTGTGGCCGTTCAATTCAAGCACAATCAATTGGGAGAAAAAGGATTCGATTCCTCACCTCACAGACGACCTCCCTCCGGTGCCCTTTCGGACGAGATGCCCCGACCCCTTGACCGCCGGCGCCCTCGCGGACGACATGTGCCTCGCGCCATCCGCTCCACACAGCCCTGAAAGGAAACTGCCCCCTAAGATCTATCCGGAGGGGGCCGCGCGCAGAGGGAAATGGTAGCTACCTTGGGGAGTGAGCCCGGGCTGGGAGGCGGATCTGAAGGCAGCGATGGCGGCCGAGGTGGAAGGGGAGAGGTGGTGGTCGAGGAGGTGACGCCTCCACGCCGCCGACTGCATCTTCGCTGCCTTGTCGCCGGTGGACGGTGGTGGTCGGAGGAGGCGGCGACGAGGGGGCCAAGGCCAAGTGGTGGTGAGGACGACGACGACGGCGAGGGGGAGAGAGAGGGAGGGTGTGGTAGGGTGGAGTGGAGGCCTTTGGGAGCGTCGCGATCTGCCAATCCGTGGCCCAACTCACTGCCACTCCATTACTGGGCCTAAGCCCATTTACAGTTGAAAGGCGCTGTCTGCCACTCCGTGCGAGCTGCAGCCTGCAGGCGTTACAAGCCAATCTGGTCCGTTGGATGAGGGGGCGGACGGTTCAGATGATATGCGCTGGGCTGCTGCTGGTGTGTGGTAAGGCTGCCAGCACTCAGCAGATCCGGCTCGCCGGCTCGGTCTGATTGATTCCGTGTCGGCTTTTCTCTCTCCGTCTTCTCCGGCGAGCTCGACGGCGGCGCCGCCGAGCCGTCGAGGGGATGGACGCCCAGCCCAACTGGAGAGCGGGGACGGCGGCCTCGAGGCTGTCGTACAAGAACGCCACCATCGCGGTGTGCGTCTTTAACCTCCTCGTTGCTGCCCTCCTCGTCCACAACTACGTCTCGTCCTGGACGCGCATCGCAGGCGGCGACCAGTTCGATTCTGGTATGCTACCGTGATACCCTGCCCTGCTCGTGTTTTCCCTAGATTTATGATTTTGGTATGGTTGTTTGGATTGAGAAATGTGCTTGGTTTGGTCCCAATTTAGTAGGGTTCGGGATATTTGCAAACATGACACTGCAAAGTTCAGGATTTTCTTTCAATTGAATGTGGGGTGCGAACTTTTGATTACAATTCCTTGCTGATCCATCTTGCAGTTATGGGCAATTGGGAGAAAGATGTAACCTCCTTTCTGAAAAAATTGTAATTATAGGACTCTCAAACATGTGGCTTTGTAAAAATGACCCTCCCCAGTGAATGACATATGGGACCATCTGAAGTCAATGACATGCGGGCCTGAGTGTCATTTTTTACAAAGCCACATGTTTGCAGTGTCATGTTTGCAAATATCCTTCTCCAGTCCTGAATTCCCCATGAGCCTAAGATTGTGCTCGCTCCAAAAACGATTTGCTGTTAAGGTTATCCATCACCCTGTGTCAGCATTCTTTGCTCACTGCTAGATCCCTATAGCCATTTTGGGTGCTTCGTTTTGTCTGTTTCAGTATATAAGTGTTAGAATTTTGCCATGGGCCCTTCTTGGAAAATTCCATTCATGCTGAGATTGTGCACTTCATTTCTATTCTTTGATAACCCAATTCAGTCTAAGTACTGGGTCATACTATTGTGCAGCTCAGCTTCGGTATATATGGGAATCTGAAGAGTTGCGTCGTGCTATGGAACCTGTGGATTTGATTAGAAGAGTAAGTTTCCATGCGCTTCGTTTGTAGTGATTTGAGAAATTAATGGGGATGCACACCATGTTGCTTCATGGTAAACATTATTTTTGACAATTCTCATCGATTGTTACTTGTTACATAGGTGAAGGAAATTGAGCAAGAAGCTTATGGTGAGCACGGCATGGCAACACAAGATCCTAAGCAGACTGCTGCTGTTGATTTATCAAATAGGCTGAAAGATTTAAGGGCAGGGAATGATGGCAGCAGCCAAAAAGGTTTTCTTCCACCCAGTCACCCACTGTCCAGTATTTTACTTCCTGGAGATTTAGGGGCTAGCATAATTGGACAAATTTATTTATTTAGTTATTGCAATATGTGTGACAGTATTTGACAAACATGGTACATTAATCAGAACAACCACGGATAATTTGACATATTTGCTTTCATACATAGCTAAAGCATCATAATATTTGTAATCATGCCATACTTGTGCCCACTTTTTTTAAATGAATACACGGTCAAGGCTGACAGATTCTACAACTTCCTCTCTTGTGAAGATAATTTTGCCCTGCTGGACTGACAAAAAAGGATTGCTTCTTTTCCTAGCCGAAATATATTTTTTTCTCGAACATCTTGTTGAAATACATCTAGAAGTATTTACAACTCAGTGATGCATATCATGGCAGCTGTAACCAATTGCACATTCTTTTGTTTTGTGAATTAAGAATATCGTCCCGGGAACAAAAAAGTCCAGATTTAGGTAGGATAAACTAAATTGAACATGTAATGATACAGTTAGATATCACCACGAATAAAACAGAAAAACAATGAAATGGCTTTAAAGTTAGCATGGCAGAATGCAGTTTGCAAGTGGTGTTACTGCTTTACTAGTGCAGCTGGACAGATTTTCTCCCGTTTCCTCTTCTTGTGAACTTGTCAAACCTGATGATTTTTTGTGAACGTTTCCAGCTCTTGAAGAATGGCGTAAACGGAAGATGGAGCGTGCAAGGCAGCGAGCGATAGAAAAGAATGGGACATCTAGTTCAAAAACACGATGAAGCCAGAGAAGTGTTATTCAGCACAAGGGATTTGTTTTCTGTTGAGGTTTGGAGTTGCTGTGGTGTGCATTCAGCTGAGTTTGTTCAGCCTAGGTGAGAGAGAAGCTGTGGTCTCTGTCTCTCCGATGTTTGTAAAATTACTTGTAGCACTGTTGTTGCAGAAGTGAAGTTTTACCAGAAGTTATTTTCCGTGTTTTTGTGTTTATAAGTAGCATGTGTCAGTATCAATTTTATTTGTAAAAAGGGCTACCTTTCCCCAGCGCATGTATAATTTTTTGTAGTTTTATAAACTCGAGTTAAGAGGTGCAAGCAAACGGTGTCAACACATTCTATCCTTGTACTTGTCATTCTGTGAATGTTTTATGTTCACCACTCTTGAACGGTGATGGCGACAAATGCAAACTCACCTTTAGAGCCTGCCATATGCTATGAGGCAAACTGTTCACCCAGGAAACGAAATTTGCTCGGCATCACGGGCTAAAGAGTTTTGCAGTGTTTTCATCTGAAACAGAGATCCAACCCCACATAAATCAAGCAAAAAAAAAAATTGCAGTTCAGACGAGTGACGTGCTTGATCCTGCAGCTACCGTCAGCTGTTGTCGAATTTGCCGGTCACACAATTCACTTGGGTGGGAATGCTATCGATCAACCCTACTGGTGAAGTGCGGTCGATCTGAACGTCCGAATGGGGCGCGGACACATCGCAAGCGTGAGCCCACTCACTCGCCTCACCCCCGCCTCCTGATCCCCGCTCTCTCACGGTGGGGTCGTCGTCGTCGACAGGTCCACGCGATCTTTGTCCGGCGCGGCCTCTGTGCCCGCCTCCGCGCTTCGGCGCCGCCCACGCGCTCCCGCATTCCCCGCGCGCGCGCCAACCACAACCGCAGGCAGGAGCAGCAGAGGCGCAGAGCGAGTAACCGGATCTCGTCGCCGTCGAGGGGAAATTTCTCGTCGTGGGTGGCCGGCGATGGACCCGAGCCGCCCGCCGTTGGGC
Source organism: Urochloa ruziziensis (assembly GCA_015476505.1). NCBI lineage: Eukaryota > Viridiplantae > Streptophyta > Magnoliopsida > Poales > Poaceae > Urochloa > Urochloa ruziziensis. The sequence continues at coordinate 8,073,005 of CM027123.1, read as the reverse complement.
CGGGGCTCCTTCCTCTCCTCCTCCGTCCACGCCGCCACCGCGCTGCTCCTTCTCCTCGTCCTCCTCGCCACGCTCCTCCGCCTCCCCATCTCCATCTCCCCGCGCGCCGCCGCCCCCGCGGGCCTCGCCGACCAGAGGTCTCAGGAGCCGCAGCAGCAGGCGGGCTGCGACCCCGCCTCCCCGCTCGACTGCGCCGACCCGCGGCTCTTCCACCTCATGATGCGCCGCGCCATCGACGCCTTCCCGGCCGTCCACTTCGCCCGCTTCGGCCGCCCCGTCCCCGGCGACCCTCCCTCTTCCTCCTGCGACATGGCGTGGCGCGCCCGCTCCGACTCCGACGACCCCTCCAAGGCCACCACCAAGGACTACCGCCGCTTCGCCGTCGCCCGGGACCCCCGCACCTGCGCCTACTCCGTCCTCTCCATCGGCGAGTACCACTCCGGCCCCAACGCCCGCAAGCCTCGCCGCGCCGCCACCAATGCCACCATCGCGCCTCCGCCCCCGCCCGCGCTCTCCCGCTCCCAGTTCACCCGGGGATCCTACCTCGCCTACCTCGGCGGTGGCGACCGCTGCAAGCCCATGCCGCACTACCTGCGCAGTCTCCTCTGCGCCCTCGCCGAGGCCCGCTATCTCAATCGCACCCTCGTCCTCGATCTCACCCTCTGCCTCGCTGCCTCCTACGCCGCGGCGGGCACGGGAGGAATGCCTGAGGAGGGCAAGCGCCTTGCTTTCTACGTCGACGTCGACCACCTCAATTCACAGGTCCCCATCATTGAGCAGAGCCAGTTCTGGGCGGACTGGGACAGGTGGGGAGTGCAGGGCCAGCTCCGGGCGCGCCTCGTTGAGGACACCAGGATCCCACCTGTCAAATTCTCCAAGGTCAGGGACACCCTCATCGTCCGGAAATTCGGGGATGTGGAGCCGGGCAACTATTGGTACAATGTGTGCGAGGGTGAGGCGAAGGGCGTGCTCCGTCCAATGCGGCGGGTGATACAGTGGGCGCCGAGCTTGATGCACATTGTTGATGATATTGTCTCAAGGATGCAACCAGATTTTGATTCGGTGCATATTGATGCCAATGGTGAGGACCTCAGACGGAGGGTCGAGGAAGGTCTTGATGCAGGGCGGCAGGTGTATGTCGCCGGGGAGGGGGTCAACAGTGCGCTGGTGGAGGCACTCAAGGCAAAGCTCACTGTGCATCACCTCGATGAGTTTGAGGACCTGTGGGGGACTGACAGCAAGTGGTTCCTGGAGATGAGGAGGCTCAATGGCGGGGTTCCTGTGGAGTTTGATGGTTACATGCGTGAGGTCGTTGATAGGGAGGTCTTCCTCAGGGGAAAGAAGAAGGCGGAGGTGCTCCGGTGATTTGTTTTCTTCTCCCTAATAGATACGTTGTTGTTTGTTGATACATCCTAGATAAGTTGTTGAACATCACAAGGCATGCTTTTGTCAAGCAAGTCTTGTAAATGTCATCATGTCTCAATATAGTTCTCAGGCTTGTCTGTAGATGTTTTATTTAGCTAGCCATTATCACTTCCATGAAAATTTTGGTAACCACAATGTACATAAAGTTGAAAGGCGCCGTCTGCCACTCTGGTCCGTTGGATGAGGGGCCGACGGTTCAGATGATATGCAGTGGTAGGCTGGTGTAGTAGGCTGGTGTGGTAGGCTGCAGCAGATCCGGCTCGCCGGCTCGGTCTGGTTGGTTGTCTTCGGCTTTTCTCTCTCCGTCTTCTCCGGCGAGCTCGGCGGGGGATGGACGCCCAGCCTAACTGGAGAGCGGGGACGGCGGCCTCGAGGCTGTCGTACAAGAACGCCACCATCGCGGTGTGCGTCTTTAACCTTCTCGTTGCTGCCCTCCTCCTCCACAACTACTTCTCGTCCTGGACGCGCATCGCAAGCGGCGGCCAGTTTAATTCTGGTATGCTACCGTGAGACCCTGCCCTGCTCATGTTCTCCCTAGATTTATGATTTTGGTTTGGTTGTTTGGATTGAGAAATGTGTTTGGCTTGGTCCCAGTTTAGTAGGGTTCAGATTAGGGAACTAAATCTCTAGCAAAGTTCAGGTTTTCCTTTCAATTGAAGTGGGCTTCGAGCTTCTGAGTTACAGCCCCACACAGGACGTGTTGGTCCATCTTGCAGTTGCGAGCACCTGGGAGAAAGATGCGACCTCGTTTCTCTATTCTAAATTCCCCATGAGCCTAAGATTGTGCTTGCTCCAAAAACGATGCCGCCAAGGTTATCCATCACCCTGTGTCAGCATCCTCTGCTCACTACTAGATCCTTATAGCCATTTTGGTGCCTCGTTTTGTCTGTTTCAGCATATAAATGTTCCATTTCTAAAGTGGTTTGGAGATGCATTGCTAGATGTTTAGGAGCTGACAATATCCCTGCAAATACAAACCAGTATTGGAACTGGATTAGAACTTGGTTGCCTAATGGAAACTCTGTCCATACATTCTGCCTAGCAGCCATATGTTGGGCAATCTGGAAAACCAGAAACAAGTCATGCTTTGAAAAGAAAAGATTAAAACACCCATGTGAAATTGTTTGCTATGCTTGCTCTCTAATGCAGTTTTGGACAGGATTATACAAGGAGGACTTCCAAAACCAGATGACTAAAGGCATCAACACTCTACTCTCCATTGCTGTGGACCTGATGGCGACAAGAAGCTCTACACCAAGCCTGATGCTGACCAATGGGACTCTTCACACTCCTGAAGACAGCGACAAGACTGATGATGAAGAGGCCGAGGATCAGATGATGCAGAGGGGCTGACGCGCAGAACTGAAGGCCGTTGTCGTCTGCTTCTTCTGTGTGTTGTTTCTGTCTTTCCTTTTGATATCTGTAAACATGATGTTGTCTGGCATGTTGGGCGAGGCCCTGTTCCTAGGATTCGGTCTGACTCAGGTCGTAGCCTAGGTCCCCCTGCTGGTTCCCCGATCTTCCCCTTCAAACTCAAAAACTTCTGTATTTCCGTTATGCTTAATGGAAATGGGGATGGCCTCGACTCAAAAATAAAAAATAAAAAATGTTAGAACTTTGCCATGGGCCCTTCTTGGAAAATTTCATTCATGCTGAGGTTGTGCACTTCACTTCTATTCTTCGATTACTCAATTCAGCCTAAGTACTTGGTCCTACTATTGCGCAGCTCAGCTTCGGTATATATGGGAATCTGAAGAGTTGCGTCGTGCTATGGAACCTGTGGATTTGATTAGAAGAGTAAGTTTCCATGCACTTTATAGTGAGTTAAGAAATGAATGGGGATGCGAGCCATGTTGCTGCATAGGAAACTTTATTTTTTGACAATTCTCATTGTTTGTTATTTTCTACATAGGTGAAGGAAATTGAGCAAGAAGCTTATGGTGAGCACGACATGGCAACACAAGATCCTAAGCAGACTGCTGCTGTTGATTTATCAAATAGGCTGAAAGATTTAAGGGCAGGGAATGATGGCAGCAGCCAAAAAGGTTTTCTTCCGCCCCCTGTCCAGTATTTTACTTCTGCAAATTTAGGGGCTAGCATAATTGGATAAATTTATTTATTTAGTTTCTGCAATATGTGTGATAGGATTTGATAAACATTGTATGTTAATCAGAATAAACCATGGACAGTTTGGTCTATTTGCTTTCATACATAGCTAAAGCATCATAATCTTTGTAATCATGCCATAATTGTGCGCCACTTTTTTCAAGGCTGACAGGATTCTACAACTTCCTCCGTTGTGAAGATAATTTTGCCCTGTTGTTTTCCACTGGACTGACAAAAAAAGATTGTTTCTTTTTCTAGTTGAAATATGTTTGTCTCGAACATCTTGTTGAATATGGGTTTAAATAAATTGGATCCTTGCTGAGTCTTCCCAGGATAAATACTCAAATAGCTTGGTTTGCCGTGTAGTTTTATTTCTTGACTCTAGTAGTGTAGTTAGCTTTCTTCTTCCCTTAGACTGCTGTGGTTGCTCTCTAAGACCCGCTGTGTGAACTACGCAGTTCTACTTGATTTGTCAAATCCGGTAGATTGGAGATACTATAAGTAAGCAGGACAAAGAAAGACCCAGTACTGGGGAAGAAAAGAATGAGCTCAGAAAGAAAAGATAAGTCCTTGAGATAATTTTTTTTTTGAAAATTTCATGAGATGGGAATTTGTATCAGAAAGAAATAAATAGATCTGGGAGTATTTACAACTCAGTGATGCGGCAGCTGGAATCAATTGCCCGTTCTTTTGTTTTTGGTTTAAGAATATTCTCCCAGGAGCAGAAGTCCAGATTTAGGCAGAAACATGTAATGATGCAGTTAGATAGCACATGGATAGAACAGAAAAGGCGATGAAATGGTAGTTTTGTCAACTCTGAAGTCAGCATACGTGGGAAATAAACTTTGTTTCCAGTGTATGCATAATGCATGACAGAATGCAGTTTACAACTGGTTCTTGAATAGAGTGATTTGCAAGTAGTTACTGCTTTGCTAGAGCAACTGAGCAGATTTTTCTCCTCTTTGCTCTTCTTGTGAACTTGCCGAACCTGATGGTGTTTTGTGAACGTTTCCAGCTCTTGAAGAATGGCATAAACGGAAGATGGAGCGTGCGAGGCAGCGAGCGATAGAAAAGAATGGGACATCTAGTTCGAAAACATGATGAAGCCAGAGAAGTGTTAAGGACAAGGGATATTTCTTCTGTTGACGTTTGGAGCTGCTGTGGTGTGCGTTCAACTGAGTCTGTTCAACCTAGGTGAGAGAAAAGCTGTGGTCTCTGTCTCTCCGATGTTTGTAAAATTACTTGTAGCGCTGTTGTTGTAGAAGTGAAGTTTTACCAGAAGTTATTTCCATGTTGTGTTTAAGTAGCATGTATCAGTATCAAATTTGTGGTAGTGTTAAGAGGATAACCTGTGCGTGAGGGAGAGGATGCTCTGTAAGAGAGTTGTTTCTGTTTTGTTTTAGTTTTGCTGGGTTCTGTGTGGAGTGAAAGGCATGTTCTGTCCAGGAAGGTGAGTAGTTTTTTTCTGGAGGGTGAGTTGAGTTGAAACGTTGGCATCCCCAACAAGTGCTGTAAAACGTTGAAAGGTCTTCAATATAAGACGGGGGCTATGTCCTAGAATTCTAAAAAAAAACAGTACCAAATTCGCGTATTTTTTTAGAAAAAATGCTTACCTTTCCCCTGCTCATGTATAATAATTAAATATAGACAATTTTTTTATATAGTTTTATAAACTCGAGTTAAGAGGTGCAAGCAAACGGTGTCAACACATTCTATCCTTGTAGTTGTCATTCAGTGAATGTTTTATGTTCACCACTCTTGAACGGTGATGGCGACAAATGCAAACTCACCTTAGAGCCTGCCATCTGCTATGAGCCTATGAGGCAAACTGTTCACCCAGGAAACAAAATTTGCTCGGCATAACGGGATTTGCAGTGTTTTCATCTGAAACAGAGTTCCAACTTCCAACCCTACATAAATCAAGCAAAAAAAAAAAATTGCATTCTGATCCCCGCTCTCAGTCTCACGGTGGTGGGGTCGCCGTCGTCGACAGGTCCACGCGATCTTTGTCCGGCGCGGCCTCTGTGTCCGCCTCCGCGCTTCGGCGCCGCCCACGCGCTCCCGCATTCCCCGCGCGCGCGCGCCAACCACAACCGCAGGCAGGCACCCCAGCCCGCACTCGTGGCCGCGCGCCAGCCAAGCCGCCCCACCCCACCGGCGCCGAGTGCCTGCTGCCTCCGCTCCCACCACCCATTGACCCACCGGCCCCAATTCTTCTTCTTCCCCAACCACCACTTCACAATTCACACCTCTCCTTCAGTTACCTAGTACTAGTTGTTACCTTCCTGTTCCTGCGCCCCCCCGCCTCGCTCGCCTACGACGCCGGCTTCGCTTCACACACCATCCCACGAGAGAAGCGGCGGCGGTTGCAGCTGAGTCCTCGGGGGCCTTCCGCGCGCGGCTGATCATGGAGGCCGCGGCGGCGGCGCCGCATCTCCTGCACTGCGGCGGCTTCGGCCGCGTCGCGCACCTCCCGGCGCTCCCCGGCCGCCGCCGCCGCCGAGGGCAGCAGCTCCCCCGGGTCCGCGCCGTCGCCACGGAGCCGAGGCCTTCCACCTCCTCCTCTCGCCCCAGGACCCGTAATGATCTCTCCAACACCGTAAGTTCAAGCCACTCCAACGCTACTGCTTTCCCCCTTCACTGCCTGTCGCTGTGAGTATGTGACCTTGCTGATACGCTTGCTTGCTTGTTTTGCCTGTGGATGGTGCAGAGGTTCGGAGGGGTGTCCAAGGAGATCCAACGCGTGCGCAAGCAGATGGAGGAGGACGAGCAGCTTGCCACGCTCATGCGTGGCCTCCGCGGCCAGAACCTCCGCGATGAGCAGTTCGCTGACGACAATGTCCGCCTTCGCCTCGTCGAGGTTCGAACCGCAACCCCCCTTGATCCACGTCCATTAGCCTCTCACAAGGTTGTTGCTGAAGTGAATTCTGTTGTGTTTTCTTCCTTGGTTCAAGGTAGAATCTGCGGACAACAATGAGGGTCTGCCTCTTGTTTACAGTCCTGAGATCATATCAGCTTACTGGGGAAAACGTCCAAGGGCTGTCGCCACTCGTGCTGTGCAGTTGCTGTCTGTTGCTGGTGGTTTCATCTCGAATCTCATATCCGATCTTATTAGCAAGAAACTCAAGGAGGTAAGCTATCATATTCCTGCAGCTGTGTTGTTACCTTCCGTAAAACCATGTAAATGTGTTTGCTAATCACTATATATTCTTCTGCTGCTGTCAAACGCTCATTCGCAGAATGAAGTATCCCGCGCTATTGAGCTGAGGGAAATTGTGACATCTTTGGGTCCTGCTTACATCAAGCTTGGACAAGCACTAAGTATACGGCCAGATATTCTGTCCCCTGCAGCGATGACTGAGTTGCAGAAATTATGTGATAAGGTACTGCTGCTATTTTTAAGCTCATCATGTTCTTCCCTTGCTAGTTGCTATACAAGTATACAACATATAATTATATAATTCATACTTCCTTTGTTCCAAATTATAGGTCGTTTTGACTTTGCTAGGTTCATAGATTTTGCTATGAATCTAGACATAACGTTTATCTAGGTGCATAATAAAGATGATGAACCTAGAAAAGCCAAAACGACCTATAATTCGGAATGGAGGTGGTACCTAGTATTTGCTAATTGTGCTTTCTACCGCTTTGTCAAGGTTCCTTCATTCCCAGATGATATAGCAATGGCTCTTCTGGAAGAAGAGCTTGGTCAGCCTTGGCAAGCAATCTACTCTGAGTTATCCCCCTCCCCAATTGCTGCAGGTAATTATACTAAAGAACTATATATCCTCTGTGTGCTGCACTAATCGCTGTTCCTGAACTAAACTTGCCTTACACATCGTACTGCAGCATCTTTGGGACAGGTATATAAAGGTCGCTTGAAAGAAACCGGAGAACTGGTAGCTGTCAAAGTGCAGAGACCGTTTGTACTTGAGACTGTGACTATTGATTTATTCATCATTAGAAACTTGGGCTTGGTACTCAGGAGATTTCCACAGGTATAGATTTTTATCCACTTGAGAATAATAGACAGAGATATTACCTTCATTAGTTTGAACTGAAACATTGCTGAATACTGTCAGGTCTCCATTGATGTTGTTGGCCTGGTAGATGAGTGGGCTGCTCGATTTTTTGAAGAACTGGATTATGTAAATGAAGGGGAAAATGGCACCTACTTTGCTGAAATGATGAAAGAAGATCTTCCACAGGTAATTGCTTCGTTATTGATATATACTTGCCTTGTAGGAAGTTGTACCGCTTAACAATATGATTTACAATTTTATATCATTATGGTATACAGCATTTACATATTATTCACTGTTAATTGTCCACTTGTGAATTTACAATTTATTCAAAAATCTTCCAGGTGGTTGTACCAAAGACATATCATAAATACACATCTAGAAAAGTTCTTACCACACAATGGATAGAGGGAGAGAAGCTGTCACAAAGTACAGAGGATGATGTTGGATCATTAGTCAGTGTTGGAGTCATATGCTATCTAAAACAGGTTAGTTTGTCAATCATTTTTGTACATCTTATCCATAATATTTCCAGGTTAGTTTGTCAATCATGTTCTTTGCTCGAGCCACCTTTCATCTTATATTTATTGTTATTTGCAGTTGCTTGATACTGGATTCTTCCATGCTGATCCACATCCTGGCAATATGATTAGGACACCTGATGGAAAGCTGGCTATTCTTGATTTTGGTAAATCAACTTGTTTGAAAAACCACAGACGACTTTTGTGTACAACTATGCTATTTTTCAACTTAAAAGGCTATATTATTTTGCTTTGCCTCTAATAAAATTGTAACTCGTGCATTACTAACTACTGCCACACACACTAGATTAAAGCACGACAAATGCAAACCTCCTTTTCAGTATTATCTAGTAGCCTGTTTATATTGATTTTTAGTGATAACTCTGTTGACTGAATTTAGAAAATAATTAATTGTCATTAGATTTTCTATCAGCTCATTTTTGCTATGTTTCTCTTTCTAAGTTTTGTGCTCATGAAAACCCAATATTATTTTTCTTTGTAGGGCTTGTAACAAAACTGACAGATGATCAGAAGTATGGAATGATAGAAGCAATTGCACACCTTATTCATCGTGATTATGATGCAATTGTTAAGGACTTTGTGAAGCTTGGTTTCATCCCTGAGGGAGTTAACTTGGATCCAATCTTGCCTGTACTGGCCAAGGTTTTTGATCAGGCACTTGAAGGAGGTGGTGCCAAGAATATTAACTTTCAAGAATTGGCAGCGGATCTTGCACAGATAACTTTTGATTATCCATTCAGGATACCTCCGTATTTTGCTTTGATTATTAGAGCCATTGGAGTATTAGAAGGCATAGCTCTGGTGGGAGATCCTGAATTCGCCATTGTGGATGAAGCATACCCATATATTGCACAGGTCAGCATTCAATCTTTTGTTCGAGGCAAAAAAAGCATTCAACCTTTGATTCAACCTGCACATCGTCCCCATATATTCTACTCTAGACATGGGCACTATTGCAATAACAACTAAAAGTTTCCTCATTTTCTATATCAAAACACACAAAGGAGGCACATTGATGTTCTGATGGGAGTTGATTTTAAGGTTCTGTATTACTAATATGTGGCTTTATTTGATAACATCAGAGGCTACTAACAGATGAATCGCCCCGGCTAAGGAGTGCCCTGCGTTACACAATATACGGCAAAACTGGTGTGTTCGATGCAGAAAGGTTCATCGATGTTATGCAAGCTTTCGAGAATTTTATTCGTGCAGCAAAGAGCGGTGGTGGGGAGAACTTGAAGGGAAACATGGCTGAGCTGGCTGATATAGGAGCTCAACCTAGCACCAGCTTGGTTCCTGTATTTCCTATGGCCATAGCCCAGCCTGAGCAGCCAGTTAAAGCCCGTGCAGCTCTTGCTTTTCTACTGTCTGAGAGGGGCAACTTCTTTCGGGAGTTCATTCTTGATGAGGTGAGCTCTTGTGTTGAAACTTACAACATTAAGGACCAGGACTTGTATTTGGCACATTAATTTACTAGATATGGAGAAATGCGCTTAAAAAAACTTATTACATATAAAGCCTTCTTATTCTCTACATTGCAGATTGTCAAAGCCATCGATGCAGTTTCAAGGGAGCAATTAATACAGATTGCTGCATCTTTCGGGCTAGGAAATGCGACCCCTGTTTTTGGCATGGTTCCTGTTAGGGCCAGAGCGTTGCTTCCAACAATAACAGAGGAAGACAGAGTCATCTTGAACAACGTTGAGAAGGTCGCGAAGTTCCTAACCTCTGGGACTGCTACTCCAACCGTGAATGGGGTATACACGCTAAGCTCTGCTTTTTTATTTTTGTGTATCAACGACGAATGGATGTTAAAGGTTCCTGATATTCATTTTCGTGGTGGCAGGACGTAAACATGGTGTCTGTAGTCCAAGAACTTCTTCCTGTGTTGCCGGGCATCTCATCGAAGATCCTACCGGATGTCTTGAGCCGGTTGTCATCACGAGTATTTGCACGGTTGATCAGAGAGGCATTTTTGTAAAGTTTTGGTTCTTTTCCTTTCTAACAGGGAAATACAATTAGTGACATATACCCAAACAACACACATGATGATAGAAAATTGTACAGCAGTACGATGTATAGAATTTATATCTATGCAAATTAACAAAAGTTTAACCAACAATTCTGACTCTGCTGTGCGCCCTGCACATGGTGGTGCTGTTTTTTGCCTTCTTTTTTTTTCCCTTACAAGATTTAATCTTTTGGTGAGAATTGAACAGAAGCTTCACATATCTCCCTTCTGTTCAAATGGACGTGGAGATCTTGTTCCATCGGGATCAAAAAAACTATCGGGGTCTCACATGTCTTCCCCCTCTTCAGATGGATGTAGAGATCTTGTTGAGGTGAACACAGGAAACCTATTGAAGGACACGATCTTAGATGACTACTGTTATTTGCCAAGCGTGTCTTAGGCCAGTCTCAAATAGGAGTTTCATGGGCATTAATTAGTATGCCACATCAACAAAAATGCCTACTTGGTAAGGTCATATGTGAGAGAGGTGTTCTTTGCCGAGGGCATGCAGTTGAAACACTGTCCTATTTGCAGATTTGGTTCTACCTTCACATGTTGGGCAGTTGGGGGCGACCGTAACAATATCAATTTTTGTATAAAGGCCTAATTCCCGAGAAATTTCACGGAATGTGTATTTGGGCTTTTCTTTGGTCTACCGTCTACGACCATGTAGATGCACACAACTTTCTTTTCCTTTTTAAATATTTTTTCATATAATATAAAAATCTCAATAGGGCCTCCGCTGCCGTTCCTGTTCGGTCAAAAGGAGGTGCTCTCCCGGGCCACCACAAACAATGAAGCTTAGAACATATCAACAATACAGCAGCAAACACAATTCCGTGCCCAGTCGATACTGGTACATGAGTTCACATCAAATACATCTTACTAAGCTCACAATGTCTCCACACGAGCAAATGCCTGCTAATAGTCCAGCAACACAATTCTGGGAGTTCAGAATTCATTCTTCTGTTGGCTTGACCACAGCTTCAACCTCCGCGATTGTACTCTCAGCTTCTCCAATCTCAGCACCTTGTTCATTCGCCTCCTTCAGTTCAGCCTGCAAATAAAACAATTGTTGTCATGGATGGACAAATCTGCATGATTTCTGGATAAAAATATTGTAATTTTTTAGAGTACCAGTGTTGCTCTCAAGTCTGCCAGAGCAGTCTCAAGTCGCTTGTGGCAGTCTGGAACCATCATCCTCGACTCAGCTAAAACATTCTCCTGCGAAGGTGCAGTTCAAGTTTCATGAATTGCTAGCTATGAGATCAGATCATCAGACAATTTCAGTTGCATGTAAAAGGAGAAAAAAAACACTTAAGCAGCTTTATGTGGCCTGACAAATGCAATGCATCTGAGAAGTGGGAATTTGGTCAATGCAAGATTTCAGTTCTAGGCGACAAAAAAGATAGATTAGGATGAAATAGAATTAGCTTCTCCCTTCCAAGAACAAAGAAAAATAAGCAATGCGCCATTAAACAGAATAATCCTCCTACCCTTGCAGAATCAATGGGATCAGATGCTCATATACTTTGAATCTTTGACCAACATATAGTTTCCAGTTACATTCCATTCTAATTAAACGAAATATCTCCTCTCAGTGGAAACTGGAAAGACAAAATTTCTGACACACGAACCTCCACGTTTTTCCAGGGCTAAACTGAACCAATTATCAGCCATCACGCAGCAATCAGAAGAATTAACCTAACTATGTGCTCATTCAAAGACCAGCGAACAATGCTACTACAAGAACCATTGCAAACATATTAGATTACATCCAGTCACTATTGTATGTCTTCAATAACATGACATATTATGATCTTATTGAACAAAGACAAAAGCTTAGTGTTGCTAATACTAGGGCAGTGTAGCAGGGAGGTCAATAACTTCATCGAGGAAAGGAAGAAAGCTTTGAGGATCAGAAGATTTTTTCACCTGCTGCTTGAGATCGTAGGGATCAGCACCCTTCTCCTTCATGTCGGCGGTCTTGGCCGCCTCCTTCTCAACCTCCTTCTCGTACGAGCGCAGCTCCTTGACGATCCTCTTGCACGTCGACGTCTTGATCTTCAAGTTCCTCAGGGTCGCCATCCTAGAATGCAAGAAAGTGAAAGCGCATCAGGGACTCGAAGCATCGGGATCCGGAGAGCCGGATGGCGAGGACAACCCTCATAGAGTGCTAGATGAGTGCTATCTAACCTGATGAGTGCTGAAAAATTATTTCTTATCCTCTATCAGCTATTGACAGAGATGTATAAGCTATAAAATTAGCTGAGAACAGATTGGTAGAACGACTCTTTGAGAAATTTATCAAAGGAGCAAAAGCGGAGAACAGCTTCCTTACTTATCTACACGGCTTGGAATATTTGGAAAGAGCGTAATAGAAGAATTTGTGAAGGTAAAAGCTTGTTGCCGAATAGAGTGTTGGAGTTGATCAAGGAAGAAATGAGAATCAGACAGAAGGCTTGTGGGGGGCCTGAAGTGCCATAATTAGTTTTTAATGTATTGTTTACTAGTGGTGTGGTGTTTGACACAGTTATTTTGTAATAACGACTTTGTAAGAACCAGCTTGCTTCTCCTTCTTATATGACATAGCAGTGCTCCTGCTCTTATTTTCAAAAAATAAAAATAAAAAATTAGCTGACGATCTACAATATTATACTACAACCTAACTCATAGTGTGCTAGATGCCAGCACTAGCAGAAATCGTTTGAATAAACGACTCTAATTCTGAAATGTTTTAGTATCAAGATGTGGCATGCGGATTGAGCTGCTTCGAGCACAACGAAAGATACTTTCCACAATGTCCTGGAGGAAGCGAACAATGGTGGGAAATATCCAACATGAACAACAATTTTTCCTACGACATGTCTCTCTCTACAAACAAAAGCTTATTTTGGAATACTTCAAGTTACAGCCTTATAGAACACAACATAAAGAAAACAGTCATGAAGCCTTAATAAAAATAAATACCATAAACAGGAAAAGTATAGTTGATCATTTGGAAACGTCAAAATAGGCCAGGGCCGCAACGCGTGAGCTTATGGTTAGTTCTTACTAATGCCAAAGCAATGTGCGAAAACAGGCAAAGCCTGCACAAACTGAGATCAGACTCGTGAACTCGCTGAATTAAGCTTCATGACAACCTACAAGTCATTATGCACAACGACAGTAACAACAAAGAACACCTACTAGACTCGTACTAGACTACTAGTGTGCCAAGATTGGATCTCCAAACCAATAAAAGAACAAATTAGTGTCCAACTGAATGATGCTAGTACAATCTAAACAACAGAAGAACGACTCGATGCCCATATCGACTATGCAACTATTAGTACATCCATCACAGATGCTAACAAGATGAGGGGCAGGTACGTCTGTGACACAAGGAATGCACTGCCACAGTGATCGGCCCGGACCGCTTTATGGGGGACGGCAGCGGTCGGCGGAGAAGAACGACCTAGTAAGGAGAGCGGGATGGTGAAGGCTCGATTCAGCGGGTGGGCGCGTCGGCTCGGTGAAGACTCGATCTGGTGGGAGGATCGGGGGAGTGAGAAGGAGGCCGGCTAACAATGGAAGCAAACAAGCCTAGAGACATTGAATCTGAAATGGATCTGGTCCTTGCTCATCGTGAGATCGGGCCACGGAGGAGTCGAAGATTTAGAACGAGAGGCCAGGAAGCCGATTACCTGCGTACAAGGTTCTTCTCCGGCGACGTCTCGCGGCGGCGGCGGCGGCGGCGGCGGCGGCGTGGTGCTACTGGAGCGGCTGGGAGGTGGGCAGCGGCGGTGTCGGTAAAAAGGAAAACATTCTATCTCTCGCTCGGCCCATATCGACCCAAATACTACATGGGCCGAACAGCCATGCCTTCCCATTCTTTCTTCTTCTCTCACTGGGCCTATTATTGGGTCAATCGCTGAAGCCATGCTCATGGGCCGGATCTGCGCTAAACGCAGCCTCTTCGGCTCTCCTCCTGTCGTCGTCTCTTCCTCCTCCAGTCCTGCGTCTCCGAGCAGGTGGCGCAGCGCCTCCGCCGCTGTCCCCGGCGACGGCGAGGCATCCAGTCCGGCTCCGGTAACCCATGCCTTTTCTTCCTATCCGTTCCTTTCCATGGTCGCTTTGCTTCGAAAAATACCGCGAGAGAGTTGGACTGCATCAGTGATGTTGCGGGTTTGGTTGGTGTGAGGCTTATCTGGCTGGTTAGACAGTGAATCGGTTGTTGGTCGGAAGCATGTTTAGGTTCAGTGGCTGATTAGGGGTTTCCATTGATTGGCGAAATCAGGATCATTATTGGATCCATTCATGTTATAGTAACCGGCCGGCCATTGGGTTCATCGGTACCCTGAGATGATGCTGTTTCACATGTGCGCTGTGTGGGCCGGGTTCCCTCAAGGCCATTAGGGAGGTTGTTGTTATTCACAAATCGTGAGCGAGTTATTAATTAATCTCTGATGCTGCGATGGTTTCGCCCGTGATCAGGTACCCGCTGATTCAGGCCGGGGGTGGTTGGTCACTTGGGTGTACTTTAAATCCAACAATGGGGCCTGGATTTGTTCAGCCTGTTGTGTACTACTCCATGTTAGCATAAATCCTTTTGTACAACTTTGTACTGACTGAAATTTGCTGTTAATTGTTGGTCAGTGGCGTATGAAGTTTATCCTGGCGAGTGTATAACATCGGATTGATGCCATTTGTAGCTTTGGAACGTAATACATTAGCAGCTAGCAAGTTCTACATGCCTGGCTGCTTCATGCAGCGACAGCAGATCCATTCAGTTAAAAATGGCTGCCTGCTATCGACTAAGTTGCCTGTAAATTTTTTGCACCCATCACACAATCTTACATGCATGAAATACTAAATGTAGACGAAAAAAATAATCCATTACATGGATGGAGTGTATGTCGCGAGACGAGTCTAACGAGCCTACTTAATCCACGGTTTGCAACAGTAATGCTACAGTAACCGTCCGCTAATTCTTAATTAATTACCCGTCATTAGATTTGTCTTGCGATTTGCTAGCTAGATCTGTAATTAGTTTTACCAATAGTTTACGTTTACTACTCCTGAATGGTAAATTTCCTTTGATATGACATCAAAAAATTTCCAGCTCCCATCTAAACACGGTCCACGTTTTCAGCCCAGCACACATGTAACTATATGCATAGTACTGTGTGTAGCTACTAATAAGCATAGGTCACTTCAGATTTATGTCACCACCTGATCTGCACCCACGCTATCTCGATCGATGATGACAATTAATCAAGATCTAGGACCCCGGCCATGGCCTGTGATGCACTGATGGTTCCTATAAATTATAGCATGTGTTGGATAGGCATGGCAAATTATTAAACCTAGCATCAACTCACAAGTTTTATATGCGTGCATGCCATAATTTTAACTGAAATTTGATAACACCATCCCTGCAGATTCCCTGTCAGAGACCTGTCAGCTTCTTTGCACTGATTTGTTTTAATCAGTGCTGATTTGTTTTTGGACTGCATTAAAATGGCCCGAATTGGTACAGACGATTCCATATCCTATCTGATAGACCAGGCCGCAGTTGGAGTATTTAAAGATCGTTGCAGTACTTAACTATGAAATTTAGTTCATGTGCCTGCTTAGGAAAATCTGCCATGTTGCAGGGTATCACCTAATTAATTAAATTGCAGGACTGCATCATCTATCTCTGAATGGTCGTAACTTAGAAATCTTTATGATCGCTGAGATTATTGGAAACATGATACTGTCACCACTCAGCTGCCATGCTGTCTTGGGTTGAGGACCGTGCATCTTACGAAAAAAATAATGAAAGAAAACAGTGTTCCTTTTGGCACATATATGCACTAGAGCCTTGAATTATTATGAGTTCAATTGGTGTTCATTATTCATTACTGCGCCATGCATGTTGCGTTTGTGTACCGATGCAAGTAGCTAGACTCGCTCTCTCGTGAATGTTTGGTGTATGAGCAGTGGTGTGGTCCTTCTCTGTATATTTAACAGAAGGAAATTGAGGTGTATAGTGTACTGAAGTGGTTGCCCTTGCTCATTTCTAGATGGAGAACCTACAAGTGTAGTATGAGAGCCTGCATTGGACCATCCCATCTGTCCACCTTTTGTTCTAAGATTGCGGCTAATAATGTATAGATGCATGCTTCATTTTGGACGGTTGCACCATGAGCCACTGTTGAACAAGGATAGACCCAAGATCATGAAGAAGCAACAACCTTCGAGAGCTTGCCGACGAGGTAAAGTGTACTATTTTTCCCCCTTTTTCTGGCATGTGAATTTGAAATATTAATGGGTAAGTTTCTCCTTTTTTGTCTCTGAAGAATGAATTGAACAACTCTTCCCTCAGACATCTTACGGATCCGTTCAGCTTCAGATGTAAGTTCAGCTAGTGAAATTTAAGCGTATACTTCCTTTCCACTCACTTGTGTAGGGTTAGCTCTGCTTCTGTTTGAATTTGGAAGCTTCTTGTTCTTGTGTGCCGATACACTTTTATTACGTGTACCGTGTACGCACGTATTAGAATTGATGGGCGCGACGTCTCTGATGGACGCAAAGTCGTTGCTCCGTATGCATGTGGATGATGTGTTCTTGTCCTTGGAGCGTCGTAGCTGTGGCAGTGGGCGCATGCAAAACAATGCTGCGTGGGTACGTACGACGACGCATAACTAACGCATGCATGCATGATTGATGTTTACATGCACGCCTGTTCATTTACTCCTCTCACATGACGTGTTTTTTTGGTGTGATCGAAAGCGTCAGAAGAAGCAGAAGCAGCTCTGTGATCTCGTTGATCCGGCCTGTTCGGCTTGTTTTCGGTGCAGCAGCAGCAGATTTTTCTCCCTCACAGAATCAGCGTAGCGTAGCGACGACGTAACGAAAATTAACAAACTTTTCAGCGCAGTGCAGCAAGCCAAAGAGGATCAAACCAGCAGGATCATCTTTATATCTTGTGTTGATCCATATGCATGCATCATGCATCTGGAGGCAGAGGGAGGGGCTCCTGCAGATCGATCATCCTGCATGCAGGACCAACGCGGCCGATTGCAAGCCTACTAGCAGCAGATGGATCAGACAGAGTGCTTAATTTATTTGGCAGCAAGGTGTGCTGTAAAGATGTACATATGCATAGACGGAGTATTGTACAACTATACATGCATATGTGTATATATATATGTATCTGCATGCAGGTTGTGGACCAGTTGGTGAGTACAGCATGTGTGTGCATGTGTGAGAGGGCAGGCAGGGCAGTAGTATAGAGTTGGATTACATGGATGTAGTAGCAGTGGAATTGGGCCCCACACTCGCTGGGAGTCGAGATCTGTACTGGCTCTTGGAGAGAGATACGCTCATGGATATGATCATGCATGCCTGGTGAGAGATAGGTGGTTATGGTTACCTGGCTGGTCGGTCACAACTGCCAATCTGCCATGCCCTCATGCATCTCTTGTGCTTGGTTTGGTTTGGTTTTGATTTTGCCGACGACTTTGAATGCAGCTAGCTGGGGGGTAGATGAGCAACTCAACCAGCTTCCAGGGAAGGTCTCTCTCCCTGCTGCTGCCGATATACATCATGGACCCGGTCCTCGCGTGTGTTGGTATATCTACGCACGCCAGAGATTTCCCTCAGAGGCGCATGCCATGACCTGACCGGCTGACCGGAAATAATAGCAACCCCAGCTGCTCTGCAATCTGCATGCACCTGGTCCTCATATTGCCTTTCGATCAGATCGATCCTGGCCGTCAGTTACCAGGGCATGCATGCATGATCTGCATATATAAATGCTCGTGGACGGCCTTCTGTTTGGGTGCTTCTGCCGTGCTAGTTAACGTGCTATTATCTCGAGAGGTGGTCGCGACGACATCAATGTAAATGGGGGTCTAATTCGCGGCGGACAAAAAAAAAAGGACATGGTCGCGACTGCATGCACGAGCAGGGTGCCCCGTGTGGTCTATCTGGAGACCAGGCATGATACACTCTGCTACAACGTGAATTGTACCCTCGAGGCTGCCACGGTGCCGGCCCTAGGATTTTGAAGGCCCTCTGACGAACTAGTCGCGACGCCCCCTTTAGAATCTAGACGGACGGTGCACGGTTGGGCCTGGAGATTCACCGACTGCTGTCACCGTGATCACATCATGAATTCGTGAGTTCGCGACGCCGGCGGCCACCAACGCGATATGAATGCCGAATGCGATCGGCAAGGTGCCAACCGCGAGTGCTCTATCTACGCAAGATTGCACTGCATGCATATATGTCCGATCGACCTGCGCGAGATGGTGACCTGCAGGTCTCGAGGCCATGCCGAACGCAGGAAAAATGCTGCAATGCCATGAAGAATGCTAGGAAAATGACTGTTAAACTTGCATGTGCGATTACTCTGCATCATTACCGAGGAAACAAATTTCTGCAGGGACCTGATAAGCCCAGCCGACAGAGGAAGTGAGCAGTGTGACCCATCCACTGGCCACTGCATTGCCAGATCAAAAAAGCAACCACCCTTTCCCTTTCTTTTCAGATGAGGGCCAGTATAGGAGAGCAGAGACCGTTGTGGCAGCGCCAACCCCAATAAATGAGGCAGACTCCCTCCCCGCCATTCGCTGTTTCTTTACACTTGTAAATCACTGTAGTACACTGCAATATGAAGAAAAGGACCAACCATCACACAGCTGCAATACCTACCCATCCCAGGGTTTTTTACCGTTGGGAACCGGTCCGGTTTGACCGGTTACCGGTCAAACCGGTCCGGTCCGGTAGCTAAATAGGGCCGGTTACCGCTCAAAACCGACCCTACCAAACCGCTCCTACTGGTTAACCGGCCGGTTTGACCGGTTTACCGGACCGGTTTTTATTCCAAAAAAAATCGGTACTGTAGCGATAAAAAAAACCTGACCCATCCATCCAACAAAGAAGCAAGCCACATTGCTCATTCATTTCACAAAATCTACAACGATTTGGCAACCGGCGACTGGAGGGAAAGGGCAAATTTTAAACACAACCCCCTGCTCCCGTCGTATTTATTTCTTCTCCAGCATCCGTCACGCATTCTCAGCAGTCAGCACCAGAATCTAAGATTCTCAGCATTCGTCTCGCGATTTACAGCATATCTATGTAACTTTTCACCTTTTTCGTCTACATTTAATACTTCATGCATCTAAGATTCTCCTTTAATGTGATGGGTGAAAAGATTTCATTTTGAAACTAAGGCCATGTTTAGCTCCGTGGTGAAAAGATTTTGGAAGAGAATCTTTTCACATTTGAAGTATTAAACATAGACTAATTAAAAAACTAATTGCAGATTACGTTTGGAATTCGCGAGACGAACCTAAAGAGCCTAATTAATCTGTCATTAGAACCTAATTAATCTGTCATTAGAACATGTTTACTGTAGCATTACTGTAGCAATTTAGTGTCTAGTCACGGCCTAGTTAGACTCATTGGATTCGTCTCGCAAATTCCAGTCCATCTATATAATGCGATTTGTTTTTTACCAACATTTAGTACCTCATACATGTGTCTAAACATTTATTTTGGATTTTGAAACTAAACGAGGACGATGAAAACTTTTTGGGCTTTTCCTACGACTAAACACGCCTGCAAATGCAGTTCCCACGCAATGCAACTACAATTATTAATAAATTGTTACTGCAGTCGCAGACTCACAGGACAGTTTACAACAGTCACAGCTCGCCCTAGAAAACAAAGACGACTGTTTCTTTGGCGAGCAAACAGTGGCAACTTGAGAGCACTGCCACTGCTGATGCCCCAGAGAAAGTCACATGCTGGACCTGAAAAGATAAACAGGGCTTGGCTCTCCTCTCCTCTAGGTCCCCACTCCCCAGTGACCTGTAGCGGACCAGAGCAGCCCCCGTCCCCGGTATCTATCAGCCATCTCATCTGCCTGGTGTGTGGGCCCCATGGCATGCCCACATGGCAGCGAACAGGCGAAACGCAGCCACAAAACCCAATCCAACACATCCAAATTCCAACCAAAGCACATCTCCTTTTCTTAAAGTTACAGCAAGAGTATATGGCTGGGGTCAGATTGGTTAACTTGTGGAATGGCACGAGACACCAGGGCACGGGCTCCATGTTTGATGCCGTGTTTTCAGATTCACCTCAAACTACTCTTCCCCACCTGTAGATTTGATATTCAGCATCAACAGAATCTCTTGATAGCCTTTGTTTATGCAAAACCCCAGAAACACGCTAATCTCGAGGTCATGACAAGGTAGTTTGTCTGTATGATTCCTCCACCAAATCATGCCAATGGGCAGGCAACATTTGTCTTACTGCTAAACGTGTAGTACTAAGTTTCAGACTAGTGGATGGTAGGCTCTAAGCTTGGGTTAAAGTAAGCAAAAGGTGTCCTCAAATCAAACAGACAAATGACAGTTAACATGCATCCTAACTAGCTGCCTTGTGAGTTGTGTAGACAGGACAGGCTCCAAGATGCCATGTGCATGTTTTCATGTCTTTTGCATCAGATCATGCATTCAACTGATTATTGGTCCAAGAATAGGTCCCCCTAACCCCCACAAAGGAGACAGTGCACTACTATTTTCTCTTGTTTCTACCCACCTTTTCTCTATCTTGGATGAGACAATCTCAACTACAGGCAACATCAACAACCTAGTG
The DNA here is from genome assembly GCA_015476505.1 of Urochloa ruziziensis. Lineage (NCBI taxonomy): Eukaryota > Viridiplantae > Streptophyta > Magnoliopsida > Poales > Poaceae > Urochloa > Urochloa ruziziensis. The sequence continues at coordinate 8,052,258 of CM027123.1, read as the reverse complement.
GAGCGATGCAATTCATTGCCTTTTGTCTTTCTGTTGCATGTGTAAAACAGTTATAGACACAATATGAGCATAATTTATTGCCAAAACATGGCAAGTTATTGACTAATTACAAGAGAGGACAAATATCAGAGAAGAGAGATCAAGAGAAATGCAAAGAAGGCTAAAGCACATGGCATCGCATTTTTCTGCATGTTGGGAACAAATGGAGCAGTGTTTCAGCAGTGAGTATCACGTGAACACTAATATTAGGCAGCAGAGGTAAAATTATTAGTTAGAGGGCAGAGGTACCTCACTAGTTAGTCAGATCTAATAGTGCCTCCTCAACCAGGTCATCCAAAACCATTGCGCAAACTGCCGTGTTGAGCTCAAATATCTCTAACCGAGTCGTGTCAGAACTGGCTGCCTCTGCCAGCTCCCTTTTGAGTATCATCTCCAGCAGTAGATTTCTTTCAATAGCTTCACCGGGAGGATATTTCTCTAGTATCGACCAGTTCCTTATGACTCGCCAAATTTCCTCAGCTGCCGAAGTACTGGAACCATTCTGGAAATATCTTTGCTCCAAGGAGCATGATCTACCCCAGGGGTATGCAGCTAGTTCTGCCATCGAAGTAAGCTCAGCAAGTGCTTCATTTACAGCGTCAAAAAGAAGCCTCTGTTTTGACCGCCTTTTCCCCAACTTAACTTCCTCCTCTTGGTAATCTGAAAACTTCTCAAGCAATTTTGGGTCCAAAGGTTCAGCTAATATGCAATCTTCTCTATCCATGTCACAAGAGTGGACCAACTTCTGGATAAAGGTTAGCGAATCTAGATCTTCATCAGCCTTTGAGAAAAGCCTTGAGAGTCTCAAAGAATTTGGCGACATGACTTCCAGTGGGGGATCCTCCCATGAGAGGGACCGTGAAAATGATCCAATAAGAGGAGACCTCGACAAAGCTTCTGCACATGCATGTAGAAATGTCATTGCATATAGCTTACAAAAATTTCATCTGTTAAATGTTTGATGAAATAGTGCTTCCGGCCTTACGTGGGGATGAAGCGATGAAATTTTCAGATGAGTACAGTATCCTCCTACTGTTGTCACAGATAAATGGTCCGTCTAGTACAGATACAGGACTTGGTTGGTCCTGAGGGTCACCAAAGATTCCTGGGGCGCCAAGACTTGACATTGAAGAAACGTCCTAACAAAAGCTAACTATTCATATTTTGAACTTTTCAAGGGTAAACAATTTATTGTACAAAAAACTATGAGCACCAGCTTTAATAAGATAAAATCTTGAATTACCTTGGCAGCGATGTTAGCTGTACCATTAGTATGACAAGAACTAGTCGCAGGTCCTTGCATAGTGTTCTTCTCATCTGTGTTAAGACAATTATTTTGTTTCTGACAATTGTCTAGCACAAGATGATTCCAGCCTTCCTTCACATCACCATTAGTCACAGCACCCCCATGCTCCAGTCTATTGCTGACAGATGGATCTACCTTCTCCCGAGTTGATTTCTTATTTTTAGAGAACAGGCTAGAAACTTTTTCCCTAAACGATGATGACTTCCTGATTCTTTCCTTTTGAGCTACCTGAGTGCCAGAGGCTACTCCATTTGACTCAATGCCAGACAAAGAAATTGGAAGAGATCGCGATCTTGGCAAACATGAGAAAGGTTCTTCAGCTTCCAGCTCAGATGCTTGAGTCTCCAGTGTTTCACCCTCAATTTCTTCCTGGTCCTTGACTTTTGAAATTGTGAGCATGTCACCTAGTGTGCCCGTACTTCTACGACCTTCCATTTCCTCCTCACTACTGACTGTTGATGATACCATAGACCATCTCTCTAAAATCTTCTTCTTGCCTTCCCTAACTACTGATGGTTCCCGTCTATGGGATGTCTGACTAGAGCATGATGCAGAGTAAGGGCTCCCGCTCCTACTCAGAAAATCCCAAGAGCGGCCAGATGTTGGAGTGCCAAACTCCAAATCCTCACTTGTTTCACCAGACATTTCTTTTGCAATCTCAACTTCCGATTTACTGAAGGAGTCATCTCCGATATAGAAATCAGGGTATTCACATGAGAGCATGCTTTCTTCATCTTGTTTATCTTTTAGCCGCATCCTCATCTGCCAAGTGATCTCCTTTGCCAACCTTCTTGAGCATACTGTTTCATCAACTGTCATCAGACTTTCATCTTCGCTATCTTCAGCAGATGATAATGGAGACCTTGCAATCCTGGCATCATGATAATTTGCTACTCCTGGCTTTAGTACTACAATTTTTGTTGGCTCAGACAAATTTGAGTTTGCTGGTGAAACATCTAAGATCTGATGGTGCCTGTATCTGTTACGTTCAGTTTCATCTCCATCTGAAAATAGTTGTCTCCCCACAAGAACACTGCCTTTTCTCTTCGTTGGTTCTGATGGCTTCAGTATGGTTATTTGCTTTACTTCAGAAGGTGGGGCAGCAGGTTGGAACTCATAACGGTTGCTTGATAACAGTGGATTTGGTTCATCAAGGAACTCCAAGAATAGGTCTCTATTTGAGCTTAAAAATTGCAGTGCATCTTGGAACTCCTTTGAATGAAGAAGCTTCTCATCAGTGGCTAAACGCTTAGCTTCAGCAAACTTTTCACGAACAAGTGACATTCTCCTCTCACAACAAGCCTCATTTCCTTGGTGCTTGCTCTTGCTGCTGTTTATTCTTGAAGGCTGATCACTAAAACCATTCCACGTGTGCTGATGGTGTGGCTCTGCCTTTTGGTTTTGATGGCATTTGTTTTCCTTCTTTAGCTTGATATTCCGGTAGTTCTCTACAAATCCACCAGACCGATATTCCTTATCCAATTGTGTTCCTAATATGAAATTAGATTGCTGAACTGGAGCATCATGTAGACCCATTAATCTTGCAACAACATTCAGTGGCTCCTCGTCAGGCATCCCTTCTTTCCACATGTCCTGCTCCATGAGCATCTTAACGGGCGTCCCACCAGATCTTTTAGTAGGTGAACTTGATCTTTTAGTAGGGGAATTCCTTCTTGCCTGACAATCTCTCTGCAGGTAAATAAGAGAACAAACTCATTGTGTAACTTCAGTTACGCTAAGTTCAATTTCACTTAGATGAAGAAAGAAACATAAAACTATGGACACACTTGTTTGTCTTCAGTCTGTGCTGGGGGATTAATTGCCATCTTGAAAGTGTTACTTCGGTCTCTTCCGGCAGGGGAAACTGCAAAGTGTATGCTATACTGCATCAGAGATTTTTGTCCACAACCTTGCATATGCTGATCCAGGGAACTGAAGAAAACATGCAAACAAGGGGAAAAAAAACTATAAGACCGTGGAGCGGATAGGGTAAGCGAAATAGGTACCATCTCTATGCGCCTTCTCAGTGAGCATCTTGGTTGCAACCACACCATTGCTGAGGTCTAACATGTTGATCATCCTCCCCAGGCATCCCGGGAAGGGGGCGAGAACCTGGAGGTCCTGCTTCCTTTTGTGCCTTCTATCCTGAACCCCTTTCATTCACAGGGTCCTGCAAACCCTAAACACATCAGATGCTGTAATCATACCAATATCATACTCAGAGATTTCAAAGTTTGCAACTTTTGAAGACAGAAAGAGGAGAGAGAGAGAGAGAGAGAGAGAGAGAGAGAGCGAGCGGATAGGACAAGCGCGCAAGAACGGAACAAAAAACAACTGCGTCCAAAAAGCTCCCTCCACATCTACGCGGTGGTGGGAGCAGCGAGGAATCAACACGTGAAGCGCGATCCCCCACCTCGCCCCCGAGGACAAGAACAATGCGCAGAGGACGATGCGGAACTATGATGAGAGAAACAACAGGTCGATGCCACAAGAACCCATCATCACATTTCGCCGCCAGCCCCCGGAAAAGGCCACCACAGCCCGCAAGATGCGAAAAGCTGCTGCTCCTCTATGCCGCTCTTTTGCGAGGGTAAAAGGAAAACAAAAACCTTCGATGCAGTAGCTCGGGCAATCTCCCAGTAGGAATTGGCACGCAAATGCAGCGAAAAGAGGGAAGAAGCTTGCGAATGCCGCAACCACGCCGCGAAAGGTGGGACGATTTCCTACCCAAAATCGAGGCTGTGTCGCAGAGGCATACGGTGCGATGCGAGTCGTCCGTCCAACAGAGAAAATCCACACGAAAAGGAAAGCGCGCGGCACGAAAGCTCAGCTCGCATTCCCTCTCCTGCAAACGCGCCAAGGAAGCTGCGACGGCAGGAGGAGCGCGGCGCGGAAGAATGGCACCAGCCTTTCTTGCCCGAACTGACGCAGGAAGGGGGGGAAAAAAAGGACGCGACCGAATCTTCATTAGAGATGGGGGAGACCCAGCGGTGAAACGAATAAATTACAGAGCAAGAGAGAGTGACCAGCGGCGGAAATGGCGTGATTGGGACGGGCGGCGCGGTGCCAAGCCCCGATGGCCGATGCGCATGTTACCTTGGTCGGCGGAGTGGAGCCGGAGCCGGCAACCACCGAATCGTGGAGGACGCGGCGGCGGTCGGCGGAGGAAAGGACGCGGTCGTTATCACCCCCCTCTGCGCCGCGCGCCGTGGAGAAGAACGGGGACGGCACGCAGCAGCAGCGGCTGCCGAGCGAGGTGGTCGTCGCGGCCAGTGAGCGTGGCGGAGAAGGTGAAGCTGGCGATGGTCCCCATGGGAGCGGCCGGTTTGGGATTAGGCGGCGGTAGGAGACAAGGTTAGGGGAAGTAAATGCGCATTAATCAATCACTAGACTGGGAGGAGGTGGCAAAGGTGATTGGGATTGGATGCGATTAGCGAGGGGATTAAAAAGTGGAGGATCCCTAATCCAACTACCAATCGGAGTCGCGGCTGAAAAGGCGCCGCTTTTGGGAGCGATAGCGACGGAGCCAACGAACGGTCACCTTCTCCACCGCCCCTCCCAACCCAAAAATGGCAAAACACACCACCGCCAAGAGAGGGAGAAGCCGAGAAGGGGGCAGGCAAACCAAACAAAGCAGGGGAGAGGGGGGAGGGAGGGCACGGACCTGCGCTGCTTGCAGCTTGCAGCGGCTGCTGCGTTGGCCCGCCGCCGCCGGTGTGGCCGAGGAATGCGGCGAGCGGGACGGGGGAATCCTTGTCAGGCGCACGGATCTAGGATTCCCCGCGGCGAGGGCGAGGGCGAGGGCGAGCGGAGCTCCCGCGGCAGCGGAGGCGCCGCGCTCTTGACGCTGCCAGCCAGCGGTGCGCCGGATTCCGGCAAGTCGGACTTCCAGGAACCGAAGGCCCTCGCGAGCACGCCCTTCCCCGTCAGACTAGGCAATAGCAGCCGGCGGCGCCGCCGGTGTGGCAGGAGACCGGAGCCTTGGGGCGGAGCGGGGGGGCCACCAGGGAGGGAGCAGTGCTGGATCGTGGCGAGGCGACGGGTGCTCTGTAGTAGAAGCAGAGTGGAGGGCGACAGGGCGGCGGCAAACAATGGCAGCTAGCTAGGGAGCGAGCGAGACGGAGAGGAAGCAAATGGGGACTTGGCGAAAGCGAGGTGGGAGAGGTCGCAATGGCGCACGAACGCGGCACACGGAAGGAGGAGGGGGAAGGTTAGCAAAGGGAGCTGAGCGAGTTTAGGAGGGAGGTGGGGGCGTGGCAGGTCACGTGAAACCCCATTAATGGGCCGCGGCACTCGCTCTCTCTCTCTCTCTCATCCCGGCCCTGAACCCAACCCGGCCTTTTTACCGGAGTACGTAGAATAGTGTTGGTTTCCCTTTCCGACGCTACGAGAGTGCCCGTGCCATGCGAGTGCAGCTACCACGGCTCGTGCTCGCCTGCTCGGGGAATCGGGGACGGAGGAGGGGATGTTTTCCTCTCCTCGATCCCGTGCATCCCATCTGGTCGTCGCATTACTCATTGCTCTAAGCAGGACTGCAGGAGCAGCAGCAGTACATTAAATAATTAATCACTCCTGCAGCCAAGCCGGTAATCTCCCTTCTCCGATGCTTAGTATTTTCTTATTGGCCGGCTTATCCACTGGGGACGACGGATCCCTTCATTACATGGGCCTTTTTGCAGGTCCTGCATGTGCCGGCACAGCCCCAAGTGCGCTTGCCTCGCTGCTCGCTCACGGGAATGGTTCGGGTGGCTCAGTGCTGGGTGGGCGACGGGCGATCGCTTGCCGTCTCTTCTTTCTGTTCGGGCACTGCACTTGGGTCTTGGGCGGCTAGCTTGGCGCTACGCGCATGTGCCAGCCTCAAAGCCGCCGCCGCAAGCATACTAGAACTGAACTGGACCTGGACCTGGACCGACCTCGCCTTGTACTGTAGTAGAGAAGAGTTCCCGGATGGGCAGGGAAGGGCGCGTCGTCCGCCTCCCTCGCCGCGCCGGCCCGTCCGTCCAAGGGGGGAGGGGAGGCAGCCGGCAGCGGCACGACAGCGCGCTGCTGCACCTGCGCTGCGCATTCATGGCTGCCAATGGCCGCTGCCTGAATGCCCTGACGCCCGCCCCAAGCGAAAAGCCACTTTCTCCCTCGCCTCCGGGACAGAGTATTATTACTGGTAGTAGCAAGTAATTACAGAGCCGTGTGTGTGTGCGCTGGTAAAACTTGATTACCCTCCCTTGCTGTGTGCCAGTGTGCCGTGCGCTTCCTCTTCTTTTTTTTTCTTTTTTTTTCTGCTTCGACAGCCCGGCCGTGCGGTGTGCGTGCGTGCGTGCTCAATGCTCATGAGCCGCCGTGGCCCGTCGGGCATGCATCCTGTCGCTGATCGTGGCGCCCATCTACCTGCCTCGCCAATTGCCATGTGTGGCCGTGTACGGGCGATCATTTCGCCGAGTTCCAGCTTGCAGCCACGGAGAGCAGCCCATTGGTAGCACACCTAGCTAGCAGGCTTCTCGGATTTCAATCCAACGATCGCTGTGGAAATAATTAGTACACCATTTTTGCCTTGTCTGAAAACATAAAGGCGTAACACTTTACCTGGCAGCTCTCATCTCCACTGTAAATAAAGACAGAAAAGCCTAAAGATTCACTCTGACGAACAAGCTTTCACGAACCCAGCTGCTACTTGAGATGGGATTAAAAGGTGATAGACGATGGTCCATTTGTGCTGCCTGTTAGTGGACTGCCAGCTGACGACGGAGGGCGATCAGATTGCATACGGACGGGCACCGCATCAGGGTCAGACCACAGACAGCCAGACCGGCACGATTGATCAAGCAGCAACTACTAGTATCAGCGAGGAGATATGGTGCACATGCAGCTGCAGGCCACCATGAGGGCAGTACGGTCACAGGAGCCTCTGTAGTCATGGATGGACAACCAGTTGGGCTTGGTCGCTTGGAATCCTTCCAAAAATTCATCTCACAAAATTCATATCATATCCCAGGAACTAACTGCACACCTTTACTTCCCCACTTTAAATCACAACAGCCATGGGGAAGGGGGAAAAAAAACGGACGCGACCATTACTGTGCACAGTGCTTGTACTCTCTGCACATTTCCGTCCGAGTGCAGGGGAATTATTGCCGCAATCTATCCTCATAAATTGGGAGCGCAGGAGACAGGAGCTGGAAGAGAGAGCCAGCGCTCCTCCTTGCTACGGCGCTACGGCGTAGAGTATTCTTCTCCTTCCTCTTCTGGTCCGGCCATGGGCGTTATGAGAGGGGCGAGTGGTACACTCCCTGCCTGCCCGAGCTGCGAGAGAGACATCCTCTCCACGACGTCCCCCCTGCCTGCCTGCATCAGCCGTCCGCTGCAATGAATCTTGCCTGGGACAGCCGGCTGGCGTAGGTGGTTACGAGCTGCAGCTGCGCGCTGTCCAGGCCTTCCAGATACGGCAGCAGCGACGGCCCCAGCTTCAGGTATATGTCCACCACGCACACCATCACAGCCTGCCCAATGCAAATGCAGCACAGGGGTAAGCGGTTACGGTAGACATCAGCTGTTTGTTTTTGCTAGTATTATTTTGGTAGCAAATATACTTGGTACTCCGTACGTAGGATTCGAAGCAAGTACTACAATGCTGCAGCGGGTAAATGTTACTACTGCACTACTGCAGGTCCTAGTTGACGATGGTCTCCTGTTTCTTCTCTCGGTGGATTCATATTCAGATTCACTCATGCGTATGCGTGGGAGTAGTGTCAGGATGCACACTGAATGCGTGAAAAACGGCCAGGGTCCACTAATCCGGTGCTTGCATGCATGACTTCTATGTTGACTGGATCCGAATAAAGTTACCCCCATATGGCCTGAGCTGTGTTCAGTAAAGAGGGATATGGCCCGGCTAACTGAAGGGAACAGACCAAACATGTGCCCAAGAAATGCTACTGAAGTTTTCTTGTTTTATGAACACATTGAATAGTGTGTGCTAGCAAGGGTACTGGGAGTTGCTCAAGGTTCTAACCATAATTCTTATGTGATGTTCTGAAGTTCAGTCATTGAACAGACTCGAGTTGAAAATTTTGTAAGCTTTCGAAGCTGAACACTGGTGCAAATTCTAGAGATCTTGTTCCTTTATGGCCTAAATAATTGAGCCAATAATTGTTCCTATAACCTTTTGCTGCAGGTAATTTGAGGGAGATGAAGAAGTGCAATACTAACAAGTGTCCAAAGATATATGCAGTGACTGATCTTAAAGACTACAATTCTAGAACAAAGTGAGATGGATTCACCTTGCGGACATATGGGCTATGGTTTTCAAAAGCATCCAGAAGTACAGGAAGAAATGTTGACAAATGAGCCTTGAGGTTTTCCTGTGACAATCGAATCACAAGCTGCAAAGAAGGAAGAATAAAGATTATCAATATCCAATCCAATACGGGAAAGATAAGCTATCTGTACGCCCCACCTAACACATAACACAGGTCAAAGTAAGACAATGAGCTGTACACATGCAGCTAAATCCTAGTTGACTCACAGTTCTATCCATTAATATATAAAAGCCAAAATGAGGCTCATAGTAGTAGCTTTGAAATGATTTGCAGACGTGAGAAACGTAGGATAACACAATGAAACTTGGGCTGATTACCTTGCTCAAACTATTGATACTGATAATAAGAATTTTCTCATCCTGGCAAGCCAACTGAGAAGATATGGCCTGCATATTTACAAGAGAAAGACACTATCATTAGAAACAAATAGCAGTTGAAGTGTGGGAAAAGACAGGCAACAAGTTGTTCAAGGTCTCTATCCACCATATTCAGTTGAAAAGATATCCACAGCTACAAAGCTAACAAAAATGCCAATCAAGCGTACCCCAAGGCATCGCAGTGGATCAAACTGAGTGACCACGGTTGTCAAGCAGATATGGGCCTGGTTTACAACCTGCAGTGACAATGACATAAAGGCTTCAGAGGCCAACTTTATGGTTGCGAGCTGAAACAAGCACTGCAAGTGTATTACCTTCAAGGCAGCGTCTTTGGTTGCATGCAGCAATTTAACTATGAGAATTTCCACGCAGCTCTCCATTGCCTTTCTCTGGACGGAAAGTGCAAGGCAGGGGTCATTTTCATGGAAGATGGCATTCAATACTGGCACATGTAGGAAACAAGTAGTCACTGTTAATGAATTTCAGAAACGCCTACGTGTTTTTGAAGAATTTCAACCAATAGAGAAAGCGCAAGCTCTCTGGTGGGCACATCTGGATCATCAAGCATCTCAAGAAGGGAAGAAGACATCTGGTGTAAATTCTGAAAATGAGTTCAAGATGAGATTACAGCCAGCTAAGTAACCAGTGGAGAACGAACACCCCTGAAAAATTACCATTAAGGTGACACAACATATGGAACAAGAACTGTGTGGTCTAATCTAACCTTGGTGTGCACATGATGTTCATTCGTCTCCGAAACTTCTTCCAATTGCCTCACCGCCTCCTGTAAATAGAAAATGAAATCCGTTGCCCAACTTTGAAAAGAAATCTCAAAAGACAGACACAGCAAGCTAACTGTTGCAGAAATGAGAGAAAAAGAACTAAAATAGTTTTCAAACAAAACATCATCAGGTTAGTCAGATTGTTAGAATTTTGATGTTATATCTGGAAATTGCTGTTTTAGGAGGGAGAAAAACCGACTGTAAATACTTACCTTATGATCCTGGCAGTCATTCCCCAAGACTTCATTATTTCTGATATTTATGCTCAGTTCACTTGCATTTGGTTCATCAAATATCTTCATATTCTGACTGTCCCTCCTTGCACTCTGAACTATGTTATCTGATATCACGTTGAAGTCAATTCTTCTCGGGAGACTGTTCCTTGGCCTCATGGTTCTAGACTTCTTGTCCATCATTTCAGCTTTGTGACCATAAGATTCGTTACTGGGTTCAAACTCGATCATCTCAGTACGGCACTCCTGGACTTCCAAAGATATATTTGGGAGACATTGTAGTGCAGAACTGAAACAATCATCAGTCTTAGCAGAATTAGACTGATGTGCTGGATGCATCGGTGATCTAGCAGATTGGTATGTGGCATGCATCGGTGATTTAGCAGATTGGTATGTGGCATGCAGCGGTGATTTAGCATATTGATATGTGGGATGAAGAGGTGATTTAGCAGGTCGATATGCAGGATGGAGTGGTGATTTAGCAGATCGATATGCAGGATGCATTGGTGATTTAGCAGATTGAGATGCGGGATGAAGTGGCGATTTAGCAGTAAAGATATCAAAATACGGAGTCTTTTGCTTTTGTCTCCTTTGCTGCAAGAACTCTTCTAAATCACTTTCTATCGTTGGTATTAGTTGCTTCATTGCCCGTCGTAGCTGCTTCTGTTCTTCCATTGACAAGCTGACCAAAAAGCTTAACATCGATGCAGGATCATAATGGGAATAAATTGATGAGAAGCCAACCACCGCAACCTCCTTCAGTTTTTTGTTTTTATCCTTAAACAAAAGGGCAAGTTTTCCAAACCATGGCTTAAGGAAACTGCTGCTAGAATAGCTTTCAGAATTGACTGTGCATTTTACAAAAGAGGCATTTGCAAACTCGAGAACTGCCAGTTTTGACTTTGGAGATTTCTGCTCATCTAGTGAACGAAGTAAGGCGGGTAAGAGAGAATCAATGGAATAAATTTCACTTGCAAGTTTCAAAATTGCTGAGCACTGCTGCTTAATTGATTCCTTGGGATCATTTAACCGAGAGAAAATATGGGGCACTGTCTTATCGAGATAATGTTCAAAAGGCTTCTTGAAAGCCGGCATGATCTCAGCTAGTGATGAGAGAGCAGCATGAGCCACTTTGTGATGGGGGTCATCCAGATATCGACAAACAAGCTTCATAACCTTCTCAAAAGTTTGCGCAACCTCTTGAATGCCTTTTGGTCCACGTTCTAGCAAACACTGTCTTAAGAAATCAAATGCATGTACCTTCATCATCCAATCTGACCTTGGGTTAAGACCTAAAGAAAGTGCTTCTGTGAGAGATGAGGGCACATCCATGTTGCTGATCATTTCACCAAATATGAGTTTCTTCTCATCTAAATCACTTTTGTTACTGGCATAAAACCAATTTGTCATCTGCTTACTCAAGAGAGGTCGCCGAAAGTTAGGAGTGTAACTAATACGTGGCTCCTTAGAAACAGCACTCTTCTTAGGATTGCTAAAAAAATGTTTCCTCTCCTTCTGAGGGCCTAATTTTCCACCTGGTCCGGCATCAGAGCTTACTTCAACAAGATTTTGCCCTAGCAATTTCCCTGATCCTCTCAAGTTAACAGCAGGTGACAAGCTCGTCAACCCAGAAGGATCTTCGGGTCCTTGAGCTTGCTCAGAAGTTATTTGTTCAGGATTTGGAACGCATTCGGCCTTATCTTGAACAATTGTTACAACTGCTGTTTCAGTTAATAGCATCTCTGAAGCTGCCCCCGTTGCAGTGGGAGCAGCAGATGACAGGTCACAGGATGATGAATTGACACCTGCACTGCTGTCTGAATTTATGGAGACATTGGTCAGTGGAGCCTAATCTTCCGTTTAAACAAACAAAAAGAACAAATGTTTTCTTTTACAGGGAGTGCTAGAATTGTTTTCTAATGCCAAGTACCTGAATTGCATTTATCTGTCTGTCTGTTTGCATCTTCTTCCTTTCCCAGTGTGATCTTATCTTCAAAAGAACTTGAAATAGCCAAAATGTCATCCATACTGCCTTGATCTTGCCCTTTTGAGGCCATATCATCATCCTGTAGGTATAGTCTCTGTGATGGTTGCAGGTCACCAGAAGAAAATGGTGTCCCAGAATCAACCTTAACAACTTTGTCCATTACAGCAGGAATGCAAGAACTAGGTTGAGGTTGCCTTAGTTTAACACTTTCTACTGGAGTAAGATGCCCTTGATGTGTATCATAATCTTCATCATTTATCATCTACAATTTTTTTTAAAAAAACATCAAGTTATAAGATGATCAATCAGACATTGTCTGATAAATTTCCTTTAAATGAAAGATATGTTTACAGGGAGAATCAGTTTGAGGATATACTTTCTGCCTGGATGGTTCAAAAGACGAGTACAGCTGGCGCGAACGCTCAGGCCATATCCTTGAGAACATCCTGTAGCATGCCCTAGCGCTTGATCGAACCTTGAAATTAAAAAAGAGACAAATAAATCAGAGGATTTCTACAACAAGACAACTTGAAACCAACTGGCCAGAATCAGAAGTTGAGGATCCGAAGCAGAGATTGATTCTTCACAGGCATCTTTCAGTTGAAAACTCCAATAACCCATGACTACATAAACAAAAGGCTAAAGAACAAATGCACTATTTTTTTTAGGGGAACAAATGCGAAAAAAACAATAATTCTCTCTTACAGAGTAATTAAAGATCTGCAGCTAAGAAGAAATCGTAACAATCCAGGTTTTCCTTTTCTCCTTTTTCTGTTCAACGTAGAGCATATTTTGATAGAAATATAACTTGACAAACAACAGGCTACTCATAAGTTCACTATATAGTTTAATAGACCCATTTTCTATGTGCCATATCTAACAATTTCTTAAAAAATCCAAAATTTTCCCCAAATTTACAGGAGGAAGAAACCACCTTGTGCTCCCACTCCCAGTCAGAATTCTAATTTCTAACTGGCATTTCTCACAAACAAAACAACAATGTAGATGTACGAATGGCAGAATGTAAGTACCTCGCTAGTTGCATCTGCTATACAACATTTAATAAGGTCTTCGTACAGATCAGCTGATCTCTGTATTTCTGGAGTATCAACCCAGTACTCTAGCATTAGTATTGCATATTCACAACACCTGCAATTGGGAAAATCTTTTTAAGCTTCCGCCAAATACTATCGCTATATCAGATTGGTGCTTCTTACCTGGCACGAAGAACAGCACTTCTATCATTCTTTGCAAATTCGATAATCCTTGGTAGTATACGAGCTACCTTGCAGTTCCTTAGCATCTTTGCATAGAGAGAGCAATAATCAAACAACAAGAAATAAAATATGGCCAGAGCGAACTCTTCAGCAATCAGCATGCATACCTCTTTTACACAGTTATCAGCAGACTCAGCAATCACAAAAATGGTGATTACGACGTTCTTAAGAAGGACCTGTAGGTTTAAGTACCACAGTGGATTAAGGTACATTAGGCTGATAGTTGTCAGCAATGGATGCATAGAGAATGAAAGCAACAGCATACAGGAATAAGCAGCTCTGCGTATGGTTCAAAGTCACGTAGTAGTTCTTGCGATAGGAAGTTTAGTAAATGGCATGCCTGCAGGAAACCAAAATAGAAAATAGAAGTTCAGAAAGTGCCCAAAAAATGGCATGCCTGCAGGAAACCAAAATAGAAAATAGAAGTTCAGAAAGTGCCCAAAAAAGGGCGAAATATGGCATGTTCTGTTCACTAGGATATTTAACAATCACATATCATGTCGGTTTTGGATAACGCAAATCTAATAAGGTACCAACATGATGATTCTGTCAATTTGCAGTACATGTAAGTAGAATTCTCTTTCCTCGAACAGTAGAGCAAGTTAGGTTTCAAACATGAATCTACAAATGTCCAAACCTGTTTCACAACGCTTGATCTCCTATCCAGAAGCTGAGTTATGAGAGGGGTCACAAGCTGTTTTAGGAGTGTGGGGAAGGCTGAATAGTCTGCGGCACCTGGCATAAAGATGCAATTGAAAAGACCCTTAGAAGAACTCCTACACTTCCTCAACTGAGAAATTTAAACATTTTATTAAGACGTATGGTAAAGCCAACACAAAGGAAACAATTAGGGGAACCTCCAAGCACTAAGCCTTCCACTCTTTGCATTGCAGTTATCCGGATTGACCACTCATTGTCTGGCTGCAAAGTAGATACTACTTTTTCTATTTCCCTTAGTAGATCCTTCTCGGAGAAAACCTTTATAGGTTCAATCAATTTCCTTGTAATGTCTCCTTCTCCTACAACAAAAGGGGTATGACGTATTATATCCCAATAATCAGGAATTGATATGGTAAGATAGAAAATTTAGGGGGGGGGGGGGGGGGGGGGGTACATAACCAGGCAATTCCCTCGAATTTACATATTCAATAATTGCAATTTGGTTTAGCTATTGGAGGTATTATTCATCAGGTTTTTGCAGCGCTTCAATACTACTCTGGCTGTCTCTGAGCATCTAATTATACCATGGATTTAATAAAAAATTTGAGAATAATGTGATATACTAATTTCTGATTCATGAATACATACAAGGCTCCTGTTGGATATAGAAACAAACGACATATTTCACACGAAATAGACTGAAAAACTGAATGTAAGCCCAATGTACCTGCAAGAAGTGAGATATCCCTTGTGCTCGTCTTTTCTTTGGAACTGTTTCTTACGCTATCAGAAGATTCCATCTTGATTGTTGTACAGTGAACGTGTTGGTCGTCTGAGTCTGACATGCAAGAGTTTGGTTGTGCGCTTCCCGTTTTTGCGCTCATCTCCTTCATCTGCAACATCAACAAACCAAGGCAGGCCCATCACTTTCTGAACACCGCAATTACTAAACGCAGATCACTGCATACCTCACAGTAACTAATGTGTTTCTTTTTTTTTTTTGTTCTTATAGTGTGACCAAACCAAACCCCTTTTATGAATTTGGAACATAATACAGGTTGTAATAGTAAATAATAGTTAATTGTTACTGTAACAGATAGTATGAGACCTGAAGGTTTTATTTTTCACCAAATAAATTGCATAAGGTACCATTTATGCACTGTACATAAATAATATCATACTACAAAATTCCCCACACCAAAATGGTCTACCCCTAATCGGTCCTTTGTTCGCTAAAATCATCACTTGGGCCTAATTTACAACGAATGACTCAAAACCCCACGGCTGCAGCAACTGGTAGCTAGATTTAAATCATTTCGGAGTTGCAGCACCAGTACAATCTCTGAAGGAGGGAATAAGAGTGAACAGAATCGGAAGCCACGGTGGGGGTACCTCCATGAGCAGGACGAGGAACCTCCTAGCGGCCTCCCGCACGGCCGCGTCGCCGTCCCCAAGCCGCGCGACGACCAGCGGCGCGAGCCCGTCGGCGTGGCGCCGCATCGCGTCCCCTCCGCCCGCGGCGCAAAGCGCCTCGATCGCCTCGCGCGCGGCCTCGGCGTCGCCGCCGCCGCCGGGGCGGAGGAGGCCCGCGCAGCACTCGGCGAGCGCGGCCGCGCCGGGGGCGTCGAGCTCCGCCCCTGGCGCCGGCGCCAGCTCTCGTAGCCGCGCCACCGCGGCGGAGGACGCCATCATCACGCCCGCCGGCACGAGGGTTTGATGGGCGCGGGGAGAGCAGTGGTGCTGGCGCGGGAGAGGAGAAGCGATCGGCGCGGGGGAGGCGAAGCGAGTTGCGGGTTTTGGAGGGCGGTGGTTACTGGTTATATAGGCGCGGTGTTTAGCCGTTTGGAAATGGCTTTGACCAGGGATTAGCTGGTGATGGCCTCGTTTTTTTAGATAGTGGTGATGCCTCCTATTTACTTGGCAAAGCTCACAAGCCTTAAACTGCGCTGGTGCTGCAGTGGCAGGTGAAAGTCACTGGCTGTGTGTCACATCTCATATGTGTCATGTACTCATGTGTCCAATAATGTTTCATATGCTTGAATATAATCCTCTATAGTGAGGCTACTACATGTGTACTACTTTATTGGTTCACAATTTCACATATACTTTCGTGGGTACTATTGACCAGCTAGATAGTCTTTGCTAATTAGGTTAGGCAAGGCTATTGTTTTGGGCAATGGAAGCAATTTTAACTTGGAGCGTGTTTGGACGAGTACTAGAATTCTTGTAGCCGGCCTATGGGGCCCAAATCGAATTAATGTGAAAAGCGCCTATAGGCTCGAGTTTATTTTCAATATGATGGTTAATTTCAAGAACTCTGCATATGGTTTTGGTTTATTATTACTTTTATAGTCAGCCAAACAGAGGATTGAAATTATCATTGTTATATATATGTGTGTCCTTGACCCTATCACTGACGGATATAGTTTGTTAAGTCATATATGTGAACCAATAAATGTTCGGGCTAAGTGGGCATGCTGTTGATTAGTTTTTTTTTTTTTAGAATTTCTGTTGATTAGTTATTAAGTTCCACTGGTTTCATCAGTTCAGCTCAACTCGTGGCCGTTGCACCCATCGCAGTTAAGGTTACGTTGTGGCATAAAGTCAAGGCTCTTCCATCTAACACATATTTTTGTTTTGCCACGCAGAAAGAGATTATTGCCGTGTTCGTTTTCCTGGTTAGGCTAAAATGTCTGAGAGAAAAATAATTTGTTAGACTGGTTCAGTAATATCCTGTGAGAAGAATAATTTGTTTTCGACATATGCTCCAAAACAATTTTGCACTCGGTTTCTCACGAAACATGCACACATTGCCATTTCTCGCGTCAAACTCGTCACCATGGAAACCGTACAGCGGACTGCACAACCACTTCTCCGACGAGGCTCTCCGATGTGAGGAGAATATGTCGATCCGTGCGTGATCTTCCGTAGATGCTTTACATTACGAATGTGGGCTCCGTCGGAAAGGTATGTACGCGTAAAATACAACCCTACTACTATATACTACTTCCGTTTCAAATTATAGGTCGTTTTGGCTTTTCTAAGTTATCATCTTTGTTTAGCAACAAGATAAACGCTATGTCTAGATTCATAACATATTCTATGAACCTAGAAAAGCCAAAACGAACTATAATTTGGAACGGAAGAAGTACTATTCTTTGTACTGTATGGTTGTTTCACTGTTTCTGTCATCAGAGCCAGCGCCTACGTACACTGACACGTCTGTCCTCTTACTGGTTGTTCATCCATCACTGCACTAGCTCATTCTCGGCTGTCTTCGTGTGTATAGTACTCCCTCCGTCTCAGGATACAAGGCGCGGTCAAACTTGGCACGGTTTTCAATAATAACATTTGACTCTTAATATCTTTCATAATATAATACTTGTAGCAACAAATTATAGTAATATGAAAGTACTTTTAAATATGAATACAATTATATTATTGTTGTAAGACAAAGTTTTTATCATACAAGCTTAATTGTAGGTCAAAGTTTTTAAAGTTTGAATTTTGATTTACGTGCGCACCTTATATCCTGAGACGGAGGGAGTAGTTACTAGCTCTAGTATGTATGCCAGCTTGCTGGGGGCGAGCTAGTAGTATAGTGGAGAAGCTAATGCTAGCTACGTCCTACTTGACGGTAGTTCAGCACGTAGTATTTGCATTGACGTATTCTGAAGAAGACGAAGAAGAAAACCAGCGGACGGCGGTTAGCTCCGTCGGAATTCAAAAAAGAAGCGACAGACAAGTATCTTTTTTTAGCTGCAGAAGAGTACTCTGAACCTCTTCATAAAAACGCGTGTTTAATTTGTTCATGGTTGTGTAGTGGTTGAGGACAACGAACAGAGACTTCTTTCAGGTCAGAGAGTTCAGAGATGATGATAGTGTATTTTGGAAGCTCAAAGTCGTTCAACGTGGCGAAATGAGCTCTGCTTCATTGAGCGATGCATATACATATAGAAAAGGAAATAGAGCTAGTAAAACAAGTATATATATTTAGCGTTGCTCATTAGTTACCCAACAATCTGAAAGAGTACACGTACACAGACAGCGTATATACAATGCAAAAAACATGCTACCGTCTTCTCCCCTTCTATCTAGCTTTAGACGTACCGCCTGCCGTCTTGCACGACGACGTATTACCTGCCGCTGCCTTGATGCATCAGAAATGAAATTAACAATGACTAGCTAGGGAAACAGTATGGAAACGGCTCTATACAACACACCTAAACACTAGACGTATACTGAAGACCGATGGCATATTTATATATACATACGTGGACATGGATGACCGAACGCGCTGGAAATTTTAAGCATGTTAGCCTCTCCTCACCTGACGAAGCTCCCCCCCCCCCCCCCCCCCCCCCCCCCCCCCCCACACACACACACACACCCCCAAAACCCTCTGAGTAGGCATATATGGCTCCCCCTATGGCCCTCCTTCAATTTTGGAGAGGAAAAAGAAGGAGAGGAGAGCCTCCGTACACCTTTATACTGGCTTCGCCCCTGCGTGTAGTACAATGTAGACGACTCTGTATATATGGATGTTGGAGCTTTGTTAATTTGCATGCACTGTGCTCTGTGCAGTTGAGACATGCACGTCAAAGCGCAAAGCCCTGGCCGGCCGGCACACGATCGCGCGCTTGTGTGCAGTTGAGACATGCACGTCAAAGCGCAAAGCCCTGGCCGGCCGGCACACGATCGCCCCCCAGAACATCGCGGCAAGGCGCCCGTCGTCGTCGTCATCAGTTGCCACTCGCCATAGTAGCCACACGCAATGCCGAATGCAAATAAAGTCGACCGTGTCAAGGACATACTAAGTAATACACACCTGATTGGACATTTGGAATGTCGCGAGGAGTACCTCGAGGGACCGGCACTAAGACCCCCTGTGACCGGTACAGATAAGAGGTTTTCTAGCAGTGCTAGCTACCTCTAGGTGATGATGATCGAATTAAGCTACTAGCTGCTTTATACTTGCGAGGTGCCTGTTGGGTCATCGATCGATGATCGACATGATCCGTTATTAAGACGTGCATATCGATTTTATTATTTGGCCTCAAAACGTTGTAGTATATATATACACACTGTGTGTCAAAACTCAAAAATGTGGTTGTCTGGTGGTTCACACAGACTGAGTGGTTCACAACGTTTGGAGTATTGGTCTGACGTTTTTACAGTGTGTTGTGCGGGTTGTTGAGTTTGCTTGATGTGATGGGGTTGTGTTAACACTTCGTTGTTTTGCTCAATCTGGGCTTCTATCTTCTTTTTAATATAATCGGCCTGCTTGGTTCGTTTCAAAAATGTGTGTCACTGTGTCAAGGACTAAGTGGCACGGTGACACGCAGTGTGTGTATATATACTACTTTCTCCGTTTCAAATTATAAATCGTTTTGACTTTTTTAGATTTATAGATTTTGCTACGAATCTAGACATAGCGTTTATCTAGATGCATAACAAAGATTATGAACCTAATAAAGCCAAAACGACCTATAATTTAAAACGGAGGTAGTACAACGTTTTGGGGACAAATTATTATGAGCTTGTTTTTCGCATATCTGTGTCACTGTATGACAGAGCACACAGTACCGCCCGGCATATTCAGGTGGTGTTTAGATGTGGGTGTAAATTTTTTTGATGAAAGTAGGTAAGTGTCACATCAAGCGAAATTTACCATTTAGGAGTAGTAAACGTATACTATTAATAAAATTAATTATAGATCTAGCATGATCATCGCGAGACAAATCTAATGACAGGTAATTAGATGGTAATTAACCAATAATTAGCAGATGGTACTGTAGCATTACTATTGCAAGCATGGATTAAGTAGTCTAATTAGATTCGTCTCGCGAAATACACTCCATCCATGTAATGAGTTATTTTTTCGTCTATATTTAATACTTCATGTATGCAAGGGTGAAAATTTTTTTGACGCGGAACTAAACGCCTCAGTACACTACCCATGCTGTCAGGCATCCATCGATCACTGTATATGGCTTCTAGCATCCCGGGCCACAGCGAGACAAGCTAGGCCATACGGGCAGCACTCTTTCACTGTCCGCCGTGGTAGCTCGCGTGTACGCCTCCACACGCACGTCATGTACTGCGATCCAAAACGGCCAGCATCTGCCGATGTGTAGCTAGCGGCCACGACCCCGTATGGATCGACAGCTAGCTCGTTGGTTCCCTGTTCAGTTTCAGAGTGCGCGGTGGTTGCATTGGGTGGTGTGTGTGTGTGGAACGGGAACGGGACGGCTAGCTGCTTGCATCGTGTGTGTATGTGTGACGCTTCCTTTTTTTTAACGGTGTGTGTGTGGTGATGCTTCCTTCTCAACAGAAGCTGCGTGCATCAGCGCGCACGCACGTACGTGGACTACCCTTTGGTCTTATACTGGTAATTTGTATACGTCACGCCCTACCAAATGAGCTTGTTTTTTGCAGTACCAGACGAATGAATACTTTTTTTTTTTGAAAAAAGACGAATGAACACACATTGAACGGTAGGTTTCCTATTTTACAGAAAGTCCCGACACGGTGTACTCCCCAACCACCAAGCGAGGTAGCCTATTTTTATCGAAAACACACAGTTGCTTTACTGAAGAGTTGCAATGTGATAAAATGTTCTGAAAACAATGGTACGTAGAGATAATCTCACTGCTGATGGCTTGCATCGGTGCTCCGTACTAACTTATACTGGTGTTTAAAAGGGACCAGTATAAAAGGATCTGACGGTCCAAATTAGTTGTATACTACTAGACCTTCACCTGTAGTATAAGGTGGTATAGGTCAAGTAGTATAGTAGTATAGGGGTATTATAGAAAAAAATATTTTTAACATGTGATATAACGTGGTATAGATCGAGTAATATAGTGGTATAGGGGTATTATGAGAAAATTTATTTTTATTTTTATACTCATTTGGTCCAATATATTTATTTCTTTTTACACATATGTTCATTTAGGTTAGGAGCTCCAATAAAAAAATTATATTACAGTCTAATTATAAAATTGTCCATCCCTCCATACTTCATACTACCATAAGGTAGTATGGAGCACCGAAGAAGACCAAACAAAATTAGAGCTAGGTATGTTCCTTTCAGAACAGCACGGACCTGAGTAATAGGGTCTTAGAAATTTGAGAAGTTTTCTTCCTTTCGTGCTTTGCACGCTTGTGCGTGCGTGAGTTGCAAACTCCGCGAAGTTGTAAACCCGTTTTTTCTCTACTCTTTTTAATACAAGGTGCGCAGCTTTCCTGCGTTTCAGAAAAAAAAAAGAACAGCACGGACGGTCGTCTTCGTGTATTTGTACGATCCAACGGCCAGCATCTGCCGATGTAGCTAGCGGCCGGCCACGCGACCATGGATGGATCGACAGCTGGTTCGTTGGTTCCCTGTTCAGTTTCAGAGTGCACGGTGGTTGGGTGGTGTGGAACGGGACGGCTGCTTGCGTCGTGTGTGCGCGATCGATGCTTCCTCCTCAACAGAAGCTCCGTGCATCAGCGCGCACGTACGTGTAGACTACCCTTTTGGTCTTATACTGGTATTTGTATGCGTCACGCGCTACCAAATGAGCTTGTCTTTTGCGGTACCAGACGAATGACGAACACATTGAACGGCAGCATTTCTTTCAGAAAGTCCTGACACAGTACTCCCCAACCAACAAGCAAGCTAGCCCCCCTTTTTATCGATACACACAGTAATTGACGAAGGCAATTGTTCATTTTCAAATGGGGAAGTTGATTTATTACTGAAAAGTTGCAATTGGGTGAAATGTTCTGAAAATAATAGAAGAGATAATCTCACCTGATGGCTTTGCATTTGAGAGGTAATAAAGGTAGAGGAAGGTATGTTCCTTTCAGAACAGCACGGACGACGGTCGAGTCGATTGTTGCACAATGTACATCAGTTGTGTACTGCTATTTTGTTGGGTGTGCAAGGTAGCTATAGGCCCCCAAAGTCATGAGTCTACATTCTCATGTTATATTTGTAGAGTTTTTTTTTTTTTTTGAGGGTCAATGGGAGGAGAGCATCCCCACCTGATTTCATTGAAGGGCTTTAGGCAAGCCAAAATGCTACAGCATTTGAGATTCAACGGTGTTACAATAACTCACACAACACAACACCTAGAACGAGAACAAAGCCAAAATGCTACAGCATATAGCATATATGTAGAGTTTCTTTTTATATACTTATAAATTTCTTATTTGTCGCTGCAGGTGATGGATTTGTTGGGGATGCGCCTTGCAGGCACATTCCATGTGTAAAAGAGGCCAAATTAGATGCATAGGGACTCGTTTGTGGTATCCAGGGGCGTCGATGTAAAATCTGAGGACCTATTTGTAATATTCAAACCCACCAATGGAATAAACATAAACAACCTACTCCTCCTCCCTATAAATAGAGCCTAAGGGCTTGGAGGAGGGGACTCTTGGCCTTTTGATTCATTTGTTCTCTCCCATGTGGCTTGTTTTCTTTCTCCTTCACCCCATCTTCTTGATGTCTGGGATTCCCAATCCCAACAGGATTAACAACCTTGGTTGTCTTCTAGTTAATTAACAGGGGATGGTTTTAGCACTTTTCTTCATCAGTCGTCACCCATGCTAATAATTTACGGGTTAGAATGTGGCGAGACTGGGCGAATGATAACATCCGATGAGGATCGGATGAGCCTTGTTAGGTGAGTAATGCGCGTCTTATACCCTGCACTGGTTGATTTAGACATTTTGTTAGTCCCATGCTTGAGGCGACATAATACAAAACTGTTACATTATTTGTGTGTACGAAACTAGCGACATTTCACACATTTACGCGCATGCAGGGCCTAGCGAGGAGCAACACTACTATATTTCTTCGAATAATAATTATATTTTTTGTAGACATATAGTTAAAGAAAACATGGCACGATGGGAATGTAACTAAAATTTTTGCGAATTTTGAGAAAATAAACGGAGAACCGTGTATCTAAACTTGTTAAGAGGAACGCTTATATTATTGCGTTGCATTGGTTATGTATATCATCTTGACCGAACCAAATGAGCCGATAGAATATTTTTGATAATGAATAAACATTCAGCTTTGACTTCGAGAGAGGGCTACAACGCCTTATTACATGACTAGCAGCGCATCCGTCTACTCATAATAAATGATAACAGATGAAACAACGACCGACAAAGGAAAGCATACACCAAAGTTTAACATAAAGTTTAAGTATAGAATATAATGAGATGCCCGAGTAGGTGACCTCGCTAGCTACTAATATTACTAGTATACAGGTGAATACTGGTTTTCTGGTAGTGTTACCTGCATGTATATACAAGTATCGCCTGTGGCTGCCTCTGTTTCTGGTGTATGCACACAGCACGGAAGCAATGAAAGTAATGACCTAACTGCTCGTAGGTAGGGATCGTGCTAAATAAAGCTAGCAGTTGGGTCTGCCAGTGTAACTGTAGCTTAGGGAAAATTAAATTGAAACATAGCAGCCAACGCTGTGATCGTTTGGCTTATCAACTAGAATTTACTAGATCAGCCAAGTTTTCTCTCTCACAAAACACTATTCAATCAGTCAGAATCACACAATCTGTCTAATCAGCCTGCGAACCAAGCCGTCTCCAACTCCACGGATTTGCTCTTTCCGTCTTTCAGATCCATAATGGAAATATAGAAAATGGACTTGCTATGCAGTTGGGAAATTGACAACGGCAATGGCAACGGCATCCATCCATGTACAGAGTATATGTTGCAGAGTACACATTACGGACCGAAGGAGAGAACGGGCCCATTATGCCAAGCACATTGATGATCCAAGGCCTGACTGACTCGCGGGCGCAACTACTAACCTGGGCTGGGCTCAAATGTTCTTAGCTTACTGGGCCTACAGTATGCGTCGCAGGGACGCCGGCCCGCGACCGGCGACCATTTCGCTTCTGTGTGATCCGTGCAGTGGTCCCGGAAGTGGGCCCATTCACCACCGACCACCGTGTGAGTCGGTGCCAGTGCCACCTCCTCACCCCACCGACATCTGGGTCCCACCCACCACTGTAGGGGCAAGTCTACTCACGAGCCGGTCGTACAGCATGCACACAGTGAGAGGGCACAGTGCGCGGCGCGCGCTGCGTTGCCTTGGCGTACCCTGCGCCTGAGGCCACTGCTCATTCGAGCCTAGCGCGCGCCGTGCGTGTCTCCGCCATTACTGCCGCTGCCGGTGGGTGGTGGAATCCGCCCGATCCGTCCGTCGATCTGTCTGCGGAGCTCCACCGGGAAAATGAAATTAAAAGGATGACCAATCAGACCAAGGCAGCAAGGGCGGGATTTCTCCGCCGCCGGCCGGAGGAGCAGATCGATCGGCCCGGCCGGACTCCCTCTCACCGTGCCGTACCGCCGCCCATAAATAGCCGGTGAAACGGGTCGCCCTTTCCCTCTCCTGCCACGGCTCTTCTTCCCGCCTCCACTCCACGGCTCCACGCACGGCACCACACCAGCTAGGCAGCTTCATTGTGTTGCCAGGGTAGAAAGAGCTGCCCTCCTTGGTCAGGCCACTTCAGAACTTGAGATGGATTGATGGATCCATGGCAATTTCTCCCAATTAATTCCACGGCTAGCCTGTACTCCTTGCTCTTCATAACCTTTTTAAGAAAAACACCCAGAAGCCATCACCACTCGCTGGGTACTAACCTCACCCCACCTCTCAGCTCAGCTCTCAGTTGTGCTGCATCTCTCGTCCATCAGTCACTGACTAGCACGAAGATGAGTGTGCAAGCACAATCAGAATATGATTAGCAACACTGTTACACTGCAGATGGGCTTGACGCTGTACTAAACCCCCTCCATAGACCATCATCAGTGCAGTGCAGTGCAGTCATCAACGGCACAGCGGCGATAGATCAATGCTACGTGCCTCCTCTTAATTCCCTGTTCGAGCAAATCAGCATGCACGGGGCGATCCCTGATGACGCTGCGATGACTGGCATCGCTCTCAGACGACTGCGCTATTAGGGGAAGGGGGAGTGATACGGCGACAACGACCCGCTATCAGCCTCCGCACGATCCTCTCATTTGCAACAGCGTCGTCGTATGCGATTAAAGGATCCAATCAAACAAAGCTTGGCGCGATTCAATTTCAAATCAATGGCGCCGATCCCAGGTGTCACGCATCAGCGAGGGAACCTTCTGAAACGCATCGCTGTTGGCATGCATTATGGCGTGCCGTGGTGTGGAAACGGGATGGATCACTCGCCCTGAAACTGAAATGGAGCTCGTCAGACGTTCAGACAAAAGCCATGCAGCGTCAGTGTTAGAAAAAGGACGTAACCCACTTCAACCGCATCCATGACGGTAATGCAAACACGCCGGAAATGTCACCGCTGAATGTTCAGCAACTGCGTTTGCCACTCGGATCATTGTGCTGTGCGATTCTTGAAATGGTCTCAGTCTAGGCTACCTTTGTACCTGTAGTGTTTCTCAGTAGTAAAGGTCAGATGGAGTTCTAAACTTTTACTCACCGAGCAAGCTAGTAGAGAGGTAAATCTGGATTCTGGGACAGCCTAAGCCAGAGCCGTGTACTTGAACTCACATATAGGATCAGAGTCTCTGACCAATTCGAGCGACCGACAGGATGAGAAGTAGTAGTAGAAATTCTGTACTTCACCTGACCTCGTCCTAGATGAGACGAGTCGAGATGAGATCCATCTGCACCTGCTCTTGTTTTCATCCTCCTGTCCAGGGAACATCGGACTTGAATGGCCTCCATAAGATGGTGTGCCTGCACCCGGTGTTATTACGCCAGGTCATTTGTAATTGTAGGGTACTTCTCTGTCTCCTCCACCTCCTGTCCCACTGCTCTGTAAAATGGAGAGGAAAAGAAAGGTGTTCCTCGGGCCCATGCCGTCTGAAAACTTCACTTTGACACTGCAGAAACGGCCACAGTTGGCGAAATGTCCGGGTCGTTGCTGCACAAAATCTATCTTGATGATGCAAAACGTGATCCAGGCTAGTAGCTGTACAACGAAAAGGCTGTGGTAAATTCAGACTTGAGATGACTCAAAGCCAAAACCCAAGTACTACAGTCTGGATTTTACAAGGATGAAGAAGCATGGACGACGAAGATGGAGCGTCTGATCACACATTCAGTAGTAAATGCAGAGCGGTTGACGGTTGGGAAGGGCCCCCTACTCTACTCTACTGCCTTGGACAGATTCAGTTTCCTTAGATTTCACCAATGAAGTTTGTGATCCATAAACCCTAGCGGCAATCATACGAGGAGCAGTGCAACACTGCCACAGTGTCCGTTGATTAGGTGGTACGACCGGGTGCCGGTACTCCGGTACCCCTATGATGCTGCTCGGTAGGTAGTTTGTATGCTGAAGTAGATGTTTGAGAAGAACTTCACATTAGATGGTACAAACTCGATAGAATGTAGTACTTACAGTAGAGTACATATTAAGCTAGCAAAAACGGTAATGTTTTATTACTAGCCTTAGCGCAATACTAACTTGATTGCTGCTGTATGGGGTGAATGCCATGGAACGTGTGACTGCAAGAAGGCTCAATGGATAACCATTTCCTAAAAACTGTCACGGACAGATCTGATGCAGTTTTGTTGCCTCTGAACTCCATCGACATTGTGCGTGTTCCATTGAAGGGTTGCACACAGTGACACAGCAGGAATTGAGGAAAAACAGCCGCACGTGGAGTGTTGATGCAGCTACTCAACCAGAGATCAAGCTTACTGCTCATCTGATCTAACCCCCAGGCATCATTACATGGACGATAAGATAGATCCAACTGCCCTCATGAATACCCCTGTTGTAACAATCTCTGTCAAGCTCCTGGCACATTCCTTTTCAGCCTGGGCTGTTCAGTCAGGAGCACCTTCAGAATGCTGTGCATTTTCAGAAACCCAAGTGATGAGCCGCTCCAAGCAGTTGAGTCTGGCTCTTCACAGATCCATGTTTTCTGTAAGGAAGCTCCAAGATCCATCTTCTATACAGGTCAAGATGGTGAGCTTGCATCAATTATGAAGCTGTGATTGTGCAAAAGTGGAAATAAAAACCCAATCCTGTACATCTGTGCAAACGTGACCAGATGGAGACTAGGAAAGCTCGCACTTACTGAAGGAACCGCAACACAGAATTAGAAACCAGAGGATTAAATGTTATTAAGACCCAAAGCAAATGGAGAACAGTGAACTAATGACGGGCACCAACCACCACGCCGATCATATGGGACGGGCTCTCTCACCATCACCAGCCACCAGCATGGGCAGGAGGTCACTATAAAAAGGGGGCAGGCTGCGACGCTGCAAGAAGTGTCTGACAGCAGCTCAGTCCATCACATCAGCAGCAGCACGCAGGCCACGCACTGACAAGCGCAGCAGCAATGGCCTCCTCGTCGTCGTGGCTCGCTGTCTTCGCCCTGCTCCCCGTGCTGCTCTGCCTGGGGACGCTGCCGACGCCCTCCGACGCGGCCCGCGCCTTCTTCGTGTTCGGCGACTCCCTCGTCGACAACGGCAACAACAACTACCTGCTCACGGAGGCCCGTGCCGACTCGCCGCCCTACGGCATCGACACGCCGGACCACCGCGCCACCGGGCGATTCAGCAACGGCAAGAACGTGCCGGACATCATCAGTTAAGTCGTGCACCTTCTCTAGTTACCTGCTGTGTAGTGTGTCTGAATTATATTGTAGCAGTAGAAATGTAGAATCAAGGCTGCAGTGCACTCACATTATATTGCTCAGGAACAGAGTACACCTATATCTAACTTAACTTGTTCGCATGCAATGCAATGCAATGCAATGCATGCAGGTGAGCACCTCGGCGCCGAGCCCGTGCTGCCGTACCTGAGCCCGGAGCTGGACGGCGACAAGATGCTCGTCGGCGCCAACTTCGCGTCCGCCGGCGTCGGGATCCTCAACGACACCGGAATCCAATTCGTAATGCATACTTACTGCTGCGTTGCTAAACCAATTAATTAATCACGAAATCTCTAAGCCTTTTAACACATGGAGTATCCATGAATAATATGCAGGCCAACATCATCCACATCTCGAAGCAGCTCCTCTACTTCCAGCAGTACCAGAAGCGCCTGAGCTCCCTGATCGGCCCCGCGCGGGCGGCCCGCCTCGTGAACGGCGCCCTTGTCCTCATCGCCCTCGGCGGCAACGACTTCGTCAACAACTACTACCTCCTCCCCTACTCCGCCCGCTCCCGCGAGTTCTCCCTCCCCGACTACATCAGCTACATCCTCTCCGAGTACAGGCAGATCCTCACGGTACGTGTGACGTCCCCTGCTATTGCGTTGCTGACTGGACTGACACGTCACACACATGACACCGATCGAGCTGACGACCGCCATGAACGACACGCAGAAGCTGTACGACCTTGGCGCTCGGCGCGTGCTGGTGCAGGGCGTGGGGCCCATCGGGTGCGTCCCCGCCGAGCTGGCGCTGCACAGCCTCGACGGGACCTGCGACCGGGAGCTGCAGCGCGCGGCGGAGATGTACAACCCGCGGCTGATGGCGATGCTGGGCGACCTCAACGCGCGCTACGGCGGCGGGGGGAGCCCCGTGTTCGTGGGGGTGAACACGCAGCGGATCCACAACGACTTCATCGACGACCCCAAGGCGTACGGGTTCGAGACGTCCACGCAGGCGTGCTGCGGCCAGGGGAGGTTCAACGGGATGGGGCTCTGCACCATGGTGTCCAGCCTCTGCGCCGACCGCGACGCCTACGTGTTCTGGGACGCCTTCCACCCCACCGAGCGCGCCAACAGGCTCATCGTGCAGCAGTTCATGTCGGGATCCGTCGACTACATCGCGCCCATGAACCTCAGCACCGTGCTCGCCGTCGACCTCCAGAAGGAGCAGATGCGCACGTGATTGGTCGGTCGATGATCAGCCAGCAGCAGTCGCGTTGATCCGTTCGTTCTCAGCTTGATTATTCGTGCTTGCATGCGTCGCAACTTGCAACCCGCATGCATGCATGCTTGTTTCTTTAATTTCTTCTCGAGTTTTTTTGAGGGTGTCGTCAGTATGTAGAGTGCTGTGCTCTCCAGCTAGTGTCAGTTTCAAATTCAGTTGTCCAGAACATGTCATTTTCTCCAGGTTTCTTCTTTTTTTTTTCTGTCAGCGCTGTGTGCATGTGTACGGGTGGTGACCACATATATCCCATTATATATAGGCCTTTTTAGTTAATTTATTATTTTCAGAATTATATTATTGTTTTAATATCTCTTATGCGTAGAGCGAGCTTGCAGAGAGACCATCTACCAGCTGCTAGCAATTCTAGCTAGTGGTGTGTTTTTTAAAAAAAAATTGTTTGAGACTGTAAAAGTAAGCAATTTCCATATGCCTTATTAATTTTTTTAACCAAATAAATGGCTGATCAGAAAATAAAAATGTGGCATTCAAATAAGGAACATGCATGCGACGTCCTGGATTTATCAGCTGAGCGGTGCGGTATTGAATGCGCAAAGATGTAGAAAATGGCTGGGGCGTTCCAACGCGCAAGGCCCCATATCAATGCATGCATGTACCCTCTTGGAGCATGCATTTCCTCAAATGATGTTGCCACACGGTGACACGGACCAATTAGTAGATCGAATGGTTCAAATCATTTGGGTGATTGCTCACACTTCATTATATATTTATATGTATAAAATTAAGGGTTCAAATCACTTGGTGTTGAGTGTAACGAGCTGGGGTTGCATATACCAGATATGTATGCAAAACATTTTTCATAGCAAAACCGGTGCTCACAAGATGAACATCAATTAATTAAAATGGCGTGTGAGATTTGACAATGTGAACAAAGCATGCTTAATATTAGCAAAAGTTCAAAAAACCACTTTTGTTTTTTTTTTTTTGGGGGGGGGGGGGGGGGGGGGTTGTCAAATGAATATTTAGTCAATAATAGGAGTCAAGTTCTAGGAAGATGTACTTATACATGCACTAGTATGTTGAACATATACTAACAAAGGTGGACATCAAGATCGAAAATAATCTTTTTTCTCTTTAACGAGATGTAACACTAGAAAAACAGGGTGACCATTCTATAGAATATCCAAACCATATAGTATGCTACTAGCCACATGATAAATAGAATGATAGGTTTTATTCCTCTATGCTACCACCTGCAACCCGTGATCCAAGCTCCTCTTCATGTCCTTCATCCACAACAAAAACCCTGAAGTTTAGTTTTTACTGCATCCTTCAGTCTTCATTGCGGCGTCCAATTTGTGTTTCACTCTCATCTTATTGTCCCTACCACCACAGGCTCTTTCTCCTCGTGTATAATTTTTAAAAAAAGATGTGCCATGAAGACACGTCATCAAGGCTACAATGTGCATCATTAGCACGCAAACGACAGGCGTATGTGACAAGGATATTGCTAATTCAAGTACAACTGTCTCCATAACTTACCTCGCAATACTTATTTGAATGTTTTATGTCAAACTGACTTTACAGAATGTGATTGATATATTTTTAATATGTGAGTGTCTCCATTCGCAAATATATTTTATCAACTCAAATATTTATTGGTAATCAGAATTTGCTTCCACTTACACTAATTTGGTAAGCTCAATTTGTTTTTTAATTTTTTTTCTAGGCACTTCTCTTGGGATCTAAATGTTATTCATATGTACCTACCCAAATAAATAAGCTATTATCAAATTGTAGGAAGTTATGTTAGAATTGTTTCTTAAAAAATCTAAAATCAGAAGATATAACATAATATTATAATTTGTTAAAAAAATTAAGTGATAATAGATGTTACAGTGACTACTTTAAACCTACACAGTATGTAGCTATTTCAATGTGATATGCAACAACTTGGATGGTCATTTGACGAAGACTTAACAACTTTTAATTTTGGCATCAGCCATATGCGATGCCTTAGAGGTGTGAAATATCTAGTAAATAAGCTTGGTGGACGAATGAGACATCAAGAACGTTCACAATGTGTTGAAAGTTCATGTAAGAACCAATAAATGACATGCGGTAGTTTTAATATTGTCAACTAGCAATAAAAAATTCTTGATTATTTCTTATATTGTCCCGTAGAAGAACAAGCAAAAGGGAAGCGATGGATAAGATCAGGTTCATATTATTTTATTATTGTTGCATTTTGAAACTAAGCATAAGCTATTACAAACCCATATATAGATGCTACTCCTATTACCCACTGGTGCAACAGTCGGGTCTAGTGCTGTACTCCACAGTATATATTTGGTTGTATGCGAAGCATTTCTCGCAACAAAACCACAGTGCTCACATGAATGACACGATGCACATCGATTGACTAAAATGCCGTGAGATCGAAAAAAGCACACACTTTGTTTTGATGCAATATTCAGATGAGCAATGCAGCTGATTAACACTTGACGTACACGTACTAACAAAGTTGGTCATGGGAACATGAAGACAGCCAGTAGTTTTGCATCCAACGAGTTGTATACATGTGTTGGGCTGTGGACCCTCGTGCATACGCATGTGTTTGACGCAATTTGAGTTGTTTTCCATCGTCCTGTCAAACGGGCAGGTGCACGGTACCGCTGTACATACTTACTGAAGAATTCAATAGCCTCCAAATCAGGTAGAGTAGTTTGTGGGGTCAATGGATTCCGGTCTGCAGTGTAAGATCGTGGACAAGAAAGGACACGACACAGATCTCATTCTCACCTAGCCTCTGTGCCGTTCCCGCTAGCGTAAGCAGCCGGAAAATTGCATCACGGCTATAAACGAAACTGTGAAATTCCGGCAATACACACTTCTTACAACATGAAGCGTGATTTCAAACCGACCATATGTACATTCACGTATGGTAACGGAGAAGACGTAACGTCACAATACGTAACAACCCGATGGAAGCGGCAACGCACTATTCAATCTTCGTCGCTGCGCTGCAACCAGGGGCGCGGCGGCGAGGGGGCCCAGGAGCAGGCGGTGGGGGCCGACGAGGAGCAGGCGGGGGGAGCATGCGTGGCGCGATCTGGGCCGCTGGATGGCGCGTAACGGAAGGCTGTGGTGGGTTTATGGGGCTACGCCTGGCTGTGTGGCGGTTCTCTCTCAGTGGCGCAGGACCGCAGGAGCCTTGCAGCACCCTCTCGATCCCCGCCCGGCCGCCCGCCGCGCCGTCGCCGGCAGCATGAGGCGGCCGCTCCGCGGGGTGGTCTTCGACATGGACGGCACTCTCACGGTGCCCGTCATCGACTACCCGGCCATGCACCGCGAGGTGCTCGGCGGGGAAGCGGCCTACGCGGCGGCGCGCGCGGCCGGGGGTGGCGGCTCCTTCGACATCCTCCGCTGCATCGAGGAACTGCCGCCCGACAAGCAGCGCCACGCGTACGAGGTCATCGCGCGCTTCGGGAAAGAGGGGCTCGACCGCCTCCAGATCATGCCCGGTGAGTGAGCGCCCGCCTAGCTTTGCTCTGTGGTGCTCGTGAATTCTGGTTTCTAGCGCCGAAGTTGTGCACACAACTGGTTTGGCCTGTCATCATCGGTTCGTCAGTCGTGACTGCTTGCAATTTGCACTGTGTTTACAGGGGCGTCAGAGCTATGCGGGTTCCTGGACACGAAGCAGATCAGGTCAGTGCTTGCTAGCTCCACAATGTAGCTGAAATTGCTCCCACTGTCAGTCGAACTGCTCTTGTTTTATGGTGTCGATTTGGTGTATTATCATCCACCTGGCGATTTCACCTCCACACCTTTCTTCAAAGCTGATTGCGATCCATTCAAAGCTGATTGCGACCCATTATGATATGATACACCAAACGATAGGAGTGCATGTTTGATTGGAAAGTGGATGGTGGCATATGTTTTATTCGAAACTTGACATAAGAGTACGCAAAATAGCCAATGCAATCTCTTAACTTTGTCCTTTCGTCCCCTAACTTTGGAATTGGTCAATTTAGTGCTTCAACTTTTTTTTTTTTCAAATCAAACTTGTCCTTTGCGTTGATATGGCGCTCCATGCTAGCATGAGAAGTCAATTTTGCCCTTAGGCTCTTTTCTGTCTTCTCAAATTCTACCATTTTTGTTGGACATGGCCGGGTACTCAAATGGCTACGTGCCACTTTAATACCGGATTTTTAGCAACGGACACTAACGTACGTAGACGAAAAGTCATTTTTCTAGTAGTGATCAATGCTCTAAGTAAGATGTTATGCTACAAATCTTGCTTAATTTTGAGATCAGTATGGCGAACACATAGGCCAAACCCGTTGATTACCACAATCTAGATAAGACTGACGATGACCATTGCACCATAATTCAACTGAAGACAATGTAGCTGTTCATACGCGCACAACATGCATTATACACTCATCATCGCTGCCTCGATGGCTTTGTTGTATATAAAGAAAAGCAAGCAAGCACTAATTAATTTATTAAACTTGATCTTCAACCATGAAGCTTAATTAGCTCTCGGCTGTAGACTATAGATGATATAAAAACCACAAACATTTACCACGAACAAAAACTTTGCCAGCAGTACACTCTTTTGTTCTTGTCTCTTAAAATAATTCTTATACAAGCAGAATGTTCTGAGAGACTTTTTATGTAATGGTGCCACTTCAAAAAATTATAAAGCATGATAGCCTGGTCTGCATTGTAAAATCGTGGGCAAGAAACGACGGGACACACCAGGTCTGTGTACGGTTACAAACAGCCGGCAAATTGCGCACGGTTATAAACGAAACTGTGAAATTCTGGCCATATACTTCATGTAAGTTCAAGCGTAATTTCAAACAAGGCATGCACATTTGGCAGTTTGATGCGCTGCAACCACTTGCAAGTTTGGCAGTTTGCAAGGCTCCTGCGATGCGATGTCCCCAGTCCCCACTTGTGAGAGAGAATCACAGACAGAACCGCCCGCTCCGCCCAGCACTGCAGCGCCACACAGCCAGGCGTAGCCCATAAACCCACCACAGCCTTCCGATACGGGCCATCCAGCGGCCTAGATCGCGCCACGCATGCTCCCCCGCCTGCTCCTGGGCCCCCTCGCCGCCACGCCCTTCCCCCTCCCGCTCCCCCTACGCCGCCGCCTCGCCGTCGCCGGCGGCGTCCGGGCCATGTCCTCCGCCGCGCCCGCGCCCTCTCAGCGATCGAGGCGGCCGCTACGCGGGGTGGTCTTCGACATGGACGGCACCCTCACGGTGCCCGTCATCGACTTCCCGGCCATGTAC
Source organism: Urochloa ruziziensis (assembly GCA_015476505.1). NCBI lineage: Eukaryota > Viridiplantae > Streptophyta > Magnoliopsida > Poales > Poaceae > Urochloa > Urochloa ruziziensis. The sequence continues at coordinate 8,018,109 of CM027123.1, read as the reverse complement.
CGCGAGGTGCTCGGCGGGGACGCGGCCTACGCGGCGGCGCGCGCGGCCGGGGGAGGTTCCGTCGACATCCTCCACTGCATCGAGGGCTGGGCGGCCGACAAGCAGCGCCACGCATACGAGGTCATCGCGCGCTTCGAGAAAGAGGGGCTCGACCGCCTCCAGATCATGCCCGGTGAGCGCCCGACTGGCTTTGCTGCGCTGCTGGTGGATTCTACTAGTTTCTACCGCCGGAGTTGTGCGCTACTGGTTTGACCTGTCATCATCGGTGCGTGACTGCTTGCAATTTGCCCTGGGTTTGCAGGGGCGTCAGAACTATGCGGGTTCCTGGACACAAAACAGATCAGGTCAGTGCTTGCAGCTCCACAATGTAGCTGAAATTGCTTCCCTCATATTGACCGTGAATCAAACTGCTCTTGTTTCATGGTATCGATTTGGTGTGTCAGTCCACCTGGTAGTTACAACTCCACACCTAGTTGCTTCAAAGCTGATCGTGATCCATTTAGAGCTATGCTGCATGAACCGTTTACAGTTGATTTCTAAAATATGACACCAAATCGCAGAGAATCGATGGATGGAAACTTGGCATAAGAGCATTACCATGCAATCAGAATCTGTAGTTACAGTGTGCTGCTCGCTAAGTTTTTATTCATGGTATGAATTTGTGATATTTTGTATTTTTGTCTAAAATAATTCTTATACAAGCAGAATGTTCTGAGAAACATTTTATGCAATGGTGCCACTTCAAAAAATGATAATGCATCATAGCCTGGTGATCACCAGTAGATACATGGTTCAATAAAATCATGAGCGTTCATGCTTAAATATATTCTAACAAGTCATGTATTGTGATTCTGTGGCTTTGCTGTTGGTGCAACCATAGAGATAGAATGATCAGAAAGAAGCTGGCTAGCATCGCTACATTGGTGACATACTGCTGTGTGTTGAAAAAGCTGATTTTCACTTCTTCGCTAGTTCCTCGTGGCTACTAGAGACGATTGTGTTGGTTCACAGATGCCATTGAGTTCATCTCTACTGTCTAGATTGTGTGGGTGTCATTATTAGTGTTTTCTGTGAATCTTTTATTGTGTTAGAGATGTGTATGCAGATTTTGATTCTTGACCTCAACTCTTTGCAGAAGAGGTTTGATCACCCGTAATGTGAAGGACGCAGTTGATTTGTTTCACCAAAGATTTGGTGTAAGTTATTTCATTACCCTAATGTTGCTTAGTTATACATCATGCTGATTTGGTATCTGTGGTGCTCATACCTGTGCTGCATATTTGATAATAATGCAGTAATCTTTTTTTCCGCAGATTATGGATTGTGACTGTATTCTATAACTTTCCGTATTGGGATCTCTGCAGATGACGTTTACTCCTGCACTGAGCAGAGAATTTCGCCCCTATAAGCCAGATCCAGCTCCATTGCTTCACATTTGCTCCACTTGGAACATTCCACCACATGAAGTGATCATGGTTGGTGACAGTCTTAAGGATGATGTGAGTATTCTTCATCTCATTATGACTTCTAGCATTTAAATGAATGCTTACAGTAGTACCTTCTCTTCCATGGTTTCAATTAGCATGGTGCAATAACCAGAAACCCAGTTGCACGCTTCATGACTACCTAAATTTGCATCCTAACCTTTATCTTTCTAAATATTAACATGACTCTGCTTGAATTTATCTTTTTCGTCATAGTCAGGAACCAACATAAATTGGTCACTGTTATACATGCCCACTAGTTCCTGAAGTCCTCTTTTGCTTTCGTGATAAACTAGAAGCTGAAGATAGTGTGGCATTTACATAAGCTAGACTGCTAGAGAACTAGAAGCTGGGCATCTCATTTTCACGTAAATACTTGCCTTTTGAAAACTTGGCAGGTTGTTTGTGGAAAGAGGGCAGGAGCTTTTACTTGCTTGCTTGATGAAACAGAGCGATATGGTCCGTACGATTCTTTGCCTGAGGAAGTTAAACCTGACTTCAAGGTGTCTTCACTTACTGAAGTGTTCACAGTGCTGGAAGAGAATTTTGATCTGGCACCGGCATCCGCTGAGTAGAATATGACAGGAAAAGTTCTAAACAACATTGTTGTCTCACGTGAAATCAGCACCACAGCATCTTGAATAATAATGTTTGGTGGATAATGTTGGAGGCGTTTCAAGTATCAGAAGCCCTTCTGCAGCCAGAAAGACTTTGCTGCCACAAAAGTGGATTCTCTTTGAAATGACTGTGTAGTGCTTCGATTTGTTGTAAACCTATTACAATTGGTGTAGAACACTAAATCAGCTCTTGTGATTTAGTCTGGAATGGACATGTGTATGTCAATTCGATATATAACAATCCAAACCATCATGCGTGCCATTTCAGTTTGGTTGGTTAGTCTCGTTCCAATTGCATTTGGTTACATAAGGCTTGTTCATGATGCGATGAGCACACTTTGCCCTTGTCTGAAATCGATTTCTTTTGTGCATAGGGCTTGTTCGTGATGCGACGAGCACTCTTTACCTGTCTGGAATCGAATTCTTTTGAACGAGGCACTTGCAGCTACTGACTCATATTGGGATGTTTAACTGCCGAATCATACTCATTTGGCGTATGGCAAATTGCCAGCACGCTGTTACCTTATACAAATGACACAATGGCCCAGCTCTTCCTTTGGTTTCACAGCAAAATGGTACCTGGCACCATGGCCATCTCTCTCATCCGACCTCAGACATGGCTTGTGCAGAACATGTTCATTCTTTTAGCTCTAGTACACAACAACAGTTCTGAACGTAGAAGGCAACAAATAACGCAATGACAAGTACACAAAACCTTTCCCTTTGCATTAGCTAATTCAAAACATATGGCCTGACCACTGCTCCATCAGAAACAATAGAACAACAATTAAGTATTCGGCAATCTGCAAGTTCTATGCAGGGCATCGGGTTGATAAACAGAAAACACTTGGTACATTGTAGTACAGACAGGGACCAACAATTCCTTGTTCCGTTAGTTTAAGCCTGCAGCCACATGGGACAGGATGGAGACAAACCAAACAAAAAGAGCTTAGTCTGATGTAATGTAACTCCAAAGAGAACATGGTGGTAATATATAACGTTTACACAAAAAGCCAGACCCACGTGAACAGGGCAACGACCGGGGCATCATCCAAGAACAGAACTACAAATAAATCTTTTAACAAACAGACTTGTACTGCCAGTCTTAAAGAGGATTAGAGGAACACACTGAACATTGCCACACTGCGCCCAGCAAAACCTGAGCACAGGACATAAAGATAGCATCCTTCTAATAGACGCACCACATACATTACCACCTAGTACTCAGCAAGTCTTTGCAGTTTGCACAACTGCAGTGCAAACAGCAACACTGCAGCTCCTAATACTGCAAGTCTACAAATACTAACAGACGCACTACAAAGCAACATTACTACATCACCTAACATGCTAACACTATTAAACTAAGCAACCACCATTAGGCACGAACAGCAGACTAGTTTGTTTGTTCCCTGATTCCTCTGAAGCTCCCCCTTCCCGCCAAAATCACCAAATCAAATCAGAGACCCGATGCTCGTCCACAGCCATTCCTCAATAGAAATCACAAGGATCAGAGCAGGATGTCAGCCCTGGAAGGAAGCCTTCGGAAGAAATTCATCAGGGGAGATGGCATCCTGCTTCTGAATCTTGGCGGACGCATGGCGTAGAGGCCCCAGAGCCCAATCATCACCTTCATAGGCACACAATAAGCGATGACAGCAGCGAGGACACAGGCAATGGAGAAAAGAAGTGTCGCCCTCGGGTCACGCCAGCTGAGCAGGCCCTGCATCCTCTCACCCTGTGTTGCAATATCACCTACCACCGTCTGCACCCTCCCAGCCACACTGCGGAGGCGGTCATACCTGAAGCGCACAACATCTCCACGGCTCGAAGGGAATGTGTCAAACTCCTCATCAAGCTCATCTGCAGTAGCTCCGTCTGCATGAGACAGTCTCATCTCCATGTGAGGCGGGTGCCTTGGACGGACTCGATACCTCCAGAGGCCTGTGAATGCCATGGCTAGAAAGGCTGTTGGAAGGATCAGCTCCGGCATTGTGACAAATACCAGGAATGTGAATACAGCAAGGCAAGAATGCACCGGACGCTGCCAAGAGCGGACAAGCTCAAACCACTTGCCAATGGTAATAGGACCAGAGAGCACATTGACTAGACGGAAGAAGTTTGCTTTGCTGCGGCGCATGCTCCACAGATGTGACCGGTGGTCAAGCATGTACTCAACAACCTCCTTTCCAAGTGGTGGCTCAGCACGGCCAAGGCGAGCCGCTACCACATTCGTAGCCTGGAACCGAAGAGTCTCAACCTGGCGCACAAGCAGCGGCTCAGCATAGTGCATCTTCGGAAGTAATGGGCGTACGTAGGCATGGAACATGTTGCCAACATTGCCACAGCAGAAACGAACGGCTAGGTGAAGTTCCCCCATCTTCTTGATCCCGGACGGATGTAGCATAAGCAGAGGGTAGGCATGGGTATACACCCTATCAGTCTCCAATGTCGAAAGTCGAATGCGAACTTTACCAATGCAATTGTCACGGACAGCCACTGTACTATTCCCCGATGCAGGCTTGTCGACATGGCAGTTGTCAAACACACCAACAGTGATCACGGTACAGGGGTCGAACACCTCCCATGTGTACTGCTCGTTCCACCGGGGGCATAACGAGTCAACAACAGTCCGTGTGCGGATCCACTTCTGGCCATACTTTGCGACACAATAAGCATCTGCAGTGGCACCCCTGCCATCCCGGGTCTTCATTGGAATTAGGCCAGTAGCACCAAGAACACCGAGCTCAAGCACACCAACATGTGGTTTCCATAGCTGTTTTGCTGTAGGCTGGAGATCGCTGCTGTAAGCTGTAGCCTCATCCAGAACATGGTACCCCCCATCAAGGCTTAGCCGGAGATGCACACGGCGGCTCCCGAACCTGTGCACATTATTACCAGAAACATTGGCACTGCCAGTGCCACGGTCCAGCCCAAACCACCTGGAAACGACCGGCTTCCAATCCCACCGCCTCTCAATGGCGGATACTGGCACAACAAGGCGACCAAGCAACTCATCCCGGCCAAGGGACACACGGTCTTCCACGGACAGCACCAAGAACTCCTCAAATGGCTCTGCCACTACAAACATCAGGTCTTCATTCCAGAAGGGGCTGGACGGTCCCCTTGCAGGTACCATGGGCGCCGGCCTTGTGCGCATAATCTGATTCCCCACCTGTGCGCGCACGAAAAGCTCCGGAAACCGTCCAATCGCCAATGCCCCCTTGTCCAACGGGAACAAGTCTTGCGCTTCAATGACGGAGACACGAAGGTACCAGAGCTTGGGCGCAACATACACCTTGGACTTGATGGAACCCAGCGGCCCATTGCCATGGACGCCGGCGGCCCTGGAGTGCCAGGCCTCCGCGAAGGCCTCGTCGGCCTGGGTTCCAAACCAGACGGCGACCATGACCTCGGCGCCACCGCGCTGGCCCTTGCGGTCCTCCATGCCGTACCACTGCGGGGCGAGCGTGCTGTCGGGCGGCGCGCGGTGCGGCACCTCAGAGAGGTCGAACCAGACGCGGCCGACGTGGTCGTCGCTGCCGCGCGCGCGCACGTACACCTCCACGAACGACGACTGGATGGTCTCCCTGGAGAATGCGAACACCTGGTCCCAGCTGTGGGAGGGCACCGCCGGCGTCACGCCGCGGTAGTTGCCGAGCTTCACCTCCGCGACGGCCTCGCCCACCATCGGAACGCCGCGCGCGCGCACCACGCGCACGTACAGGTACTCCACCTGCTCCACCAGGTCGTAGGTCGCGCTCGCCTTGTCGGCGGCCGCGCCGCCGCCGAGGCGGGGCCGCGTCTCCTTGAGAGAGAAGTCGCCGGGGCCGGAGAACATGGCCGGGACGGGGTACGGGTCCGCCGCGTGCATCACCACCGGCTTCATTACCATCGGGGCCGCCGGCTGCGGCATGATGTCCATGGGCGGCTCCGGCTGCTGCTGCGGCGGCGGCGGCTGGACGGCCACCACGGGATGCTGCTGTTGATGCTGATGCTGCGGCTGCGGGTGCTTCTTGGGCCCGGTCACCGGCGGCGCCGCCACCACCTCCGGCCCGGACACCACCGCCTTGGCCGGCTTCTCGGGCTTGGACTTGACGACGACGTCGCCGGAGTTGATGCGGTAAATCTTGAGGGTGATCTCGCCGCGGATGTGGGAGAAGAGGCTGCGCTTCTCGAGGGTGAAGAGCTGCGGCACGGCCTCCTCCCCGGGGGCCGGCACGCCAGCAGCCGGGACGCGCACCTTGCCGAGGAAGTTCCTGCCGTGGGGGCCGGCGCCGCCGCCGGCGGCCCCGGGCGCGGCGCGGTCGTTGTAGACCCCGACGTCGATGGCGCGGTAGGGGAGGTCGTCGGGGTCGGCGACGGGGAAGACGAGGCGCTCGTTCCAGACGGGGTTGAGCTCCTTGGGCCTGGCCCGGGTGCGGCGCTTCTGGTGGTCGAACTCCACCTCCACGTACGCCGACGAGGAGCCCTGCCCGTCCTTGGGCATCAGGTTGTGCGCCGCCACCACCTCCACCACCAGCTTCTCCGCCTTCGCCATCCGGTTCGGTCCTCACCACCCCCGGACGGGAGGCGACCTCCAATAAGCACCGATTCCTCTCAAAGATTCGAAAAAATTTCAAAGATTTGAAACTGGGGCCAAAGGGGAATGATTGTGGTTTCTTGGTTTGGGGTTTTGGGGAGGGAATGGGGGTTTATACGGATGGGGACGAGGAGGGGGCAGGAGCGCGTGAAGGAATCTCCATCATCGCAATCGATGAGGCTGAACCGGGGAACGGGGGAGCGGGAGGGGGAGCCGAGGAGGTGGGCTCTGCAGCAAGGTGCTCGGGCAGGGAGTTGCCGGTTGCCGCGGTGGTGGTGGCTCTCTCTGCCTGCCGTGCCGGCTGCTTTGTGTGCTCTCCTCTGCTGCGCCGCGCTTCGCTTTGGGTGGTTTTTGAGGCGCCGCGCGGGTTTTTTGTTTTTGCCGCTTCGGTTTTCGCCGCCGCTGGTTCCCTGCTCCTGCTGTTGCTGCGTGCTTGACTGCTTGCCTCCCCCCTCTCTGCTCTCTCCTCTCGGATGGAGATGGAGATGGAGATGGAGATGGGTGGCTGCCGGGGTGGGCGGGTGGCGACGACGTCAGTCCGCATAGGATGCCATGCCAACGGCGAGCGCGGCGGGGCGTTTGGGTGATCACGGGACAGTGCGAGACCAAAGGAAACCGTCTTTGTCTTTGAATGCTCTAGTGAGCTGGAGAGAAGGGGAAGTTTGGTTTGGGTTGGCATTCTCATTCTCATACCATCTGAATGTCTTTACCGGAACCGTTAATCATCCGTGGCTGGCATGGTTGTTTTCGTCGAAAGACCACACTCCTCTGAGGACAATGCTCCACACCGCACGCACGCTAACCTGCAGCCGTTTGAATGGTCAACCTAGTCTTAAATTAAAAAAAAAAGATCAAACACATGTTACAGGACTCCTGTTCTCCCACTGGTCAAATCCCCAAGGATAGAAGGAGAACCGGAGAAGGAGAGGGGCCGCGTCATCTCATTTGGCGCGAGGACCCAGGAATGGATGGAGCCGGAATTCCTCCGCGCCGCGCCGTGCGGCCGTGCCGTCCGGTCCCGGGGGCTCGGGATTGGATATGGATAGGACCTGACCTGCTGCTGCTGCTCCAGTAGCCGTGGCCGTAGGGAGGGAAGAGTGGTCGAGTGCTCGTGCGCGAGCAAAGTACGGAGTACAACACCGCCTGCAACTCCAATAAAAAAAACACTCGCACGCGTCAGCCACAGCCCAATCCGGCCGGCGTCCACGAGGCCACGACGACGACAGCGCCCGACCGTACAACGAGGTCAAGAGGCCGCACCAGCACAGGCGAGGCGACCGCCGTCTCGGCTCCTTCCCGCCTTCGAGCCCCGCCCCGCCCCGCCCCGGCCCAATCAGTTTGGCGGCAGGTCGGCACGGCACGGCCAAGGAGGAACGAGAGAATTGCGGGCAGCAAGCCGGCGGCGGCGTGCCGCCCTTTCTCCTCTTCTCCGTGTGAATTTTGAGACGTCGGCGAGCGCCCCAGCGGCGGCGGCGCGTGTTCTGTTTGCTCACTCCCGGCGGCTGGCCACTGGAGGCGCCAGGGGGGGAGCCGCAAACGCGAGCCAGGCCGGGTCGTGCCGCGTGTTCTTTTTATTTATCGCCGCTGCACGCTGGTTTTTATTTTATTTTCCTTCAATGCCTTTTGTTGTTTCGATTCATGGGAGGACGGGAGCAGCCGGCAGCATTTGCTGTGCTGCGTGCACAGTCGGGGGCAGCGCAGCGAAGGGCGAGCTGCGGTGTGCTGGGGCTGCGTTGGCATTTAACGAACCAAGCAGCCGCTACAGCACGGCCTGCCTGCTGCTGCAGCGTCGTGGCGGTTTATTAGTACTACTAATCCACTGTCAGGTTGCGTTTAGGCTCTGCTAGGGGCGTGTTTAGCTAGCAAACAGACGATCCAAAAGGCTACCATGCGCGTGGCGTGGAGCGGCCCAAAAGGCGCGGCAACTCCAGAGCCAGCCAGCCAGCGAGCGACGACGGCGGCCCGGGCGCGCGTGTGGGCGTGGGCCACTGGTGGGGACCACGCAACGGTCGAGGCGGCCCGGGCGTGAAAAGGCACGTCACGACCGCTGCTGGCTGGTGGCTGCATCGGCATCGCCTCCCGCCCTCGTGAGCAGCGACGCATGCTTCGCCCGCCGGCGGCCGGCCGGGGTCTGGCCGCCCGGCCCCTCCCCATCGTTTGGTCGTCTCCCACTCTCTCTGTCCTCTTGCCCCGGTTCCGTCCTCGGAGCGAGTTCGCCCATGGCCCATGGCCCATGCCTACGGGGGGCGAGTCGGGCAAGGCAAGGCAGCTTTCGATTGGGCAGCGGGTGGTCCCGTTCCATGATCTTAAAAAAAATGGAATAGAGCGTCGTGCAGTGCAGCAGCAGCCGACCCTTTGCTTTGCTCCCCGTCGTTTTCGCGTGCCTTGCTCGAGCAGTCGAGCATACGGCCGGGTATGAGTGGGGACCCTTGCTGTATGTGGGCCTTGCGCTGCGCCGGCCGGCAGGAGGCCGCTGTGGCGTCTAGCTGTTCGCTTTGCCCGCTGGCCGCCACACTGCTCTCATCTCTCTCTGCTGCTGCCACTGCCATGCCCGCAGTCTGCACGACAAGCGGCCTTTTGGGTGTGTTCAGATGTACTCGTGCCGTCTGTTTTTTCACTTTTCACGTACTTGACCGTATGCCCTGCGTCGCCGTTTCGGCTCGTTTTCCGGGCCGGAAAGAGAAGTGGAAGGCCCATTTTGAAGCCGTCTCCTACTCTGTCCTTTGTTTTTTTGGGAGATCAAATGGTACAACCTATCACGTTCTTTTTTTAATAATACTCCATTTTTTCTAAGTTTTTCACACAAATCAATGAACAAGTAAAAAGACGGTTATACCTCTTTGCAGTCTGTGCATGTGTACATATCGGTCTGGAGGGTTCGGGACTTCGGTCGCGGGCAGCGACGGAAAAGAAGCAACGTGTGCTGTTTTTGTTGTCGTTTTCTCTCTCGATTACAGTCGTGAGCAGTTTTCTAGTGTAGTGGGTCCCACGCTAATCGACTGAAGGTGTCAAACAGCCCAAACTTGCTTCCTTTCGTGGACAAAATTTGAACACTAGAATTGCTTTTTTTTCATGGACAGAGGGAGTATTAAACTTATATCACGTTCTCAGCTGCTGCTTGCTACAGCACAAGTGCACAGCAAACACCCTCTTGCTCAAAAAATTTCATATCATTCCCTTCCCCAAATTTCAAATACACCGCTTCTGTTGCGTTCTCTTCCCCTCTCTCAAATTTCAAATCTATCGTCTCCGCTGCGCAGTTTCGAGCCGCACCTTCACCACATCTTGCTTCAACTCCAAGCCTCCCATCCCCATCCCTATTGTCGTGCTTACTCCCTTGACCCTTCCACCATACCCCTCTCCTAGTGCTCTCCCATCCCCGCACGTCATGGACGCCCATCAGGTTGAGGTGAGGTTCATATAAAATCTAGAGAAGGTTGCTCAACTGGTGGATCACAACAGCGAACTCGAGTTCCTCGTCAAGGACAACACGAGCCTCTATGACGCCCACAAGCTCTAGAAGCATGTCTTCACGACTAAGCTACGACGTCCTAAAAACATCAAGCTGCTTTGAGGGAAGCATGACGTGCTGCTCTTCATAAAGGAGGAGTTGGGCAAGCTAAGAGGCTAATTGTCGCACGCCGATATGCAAGTCATTTCGTTGATCAACAAGATGCTTGAATTGTGGATTTGTGGTCTAGCGGGTTTGTGATTCATATTTTTATTTTCTGGTGATTTCATGAATTTGTTAGTTGTTTTCTGGTGATTTCGCAGATTTTTCATTTATTTTTAGTGTTTTTTCATGTATTTATGAATTGTTTTTTGGTTGATTTTGCGAATTTGTGATTTGTTTTATGGAGATCCAGATTTGTGATTTGATTTCTGATGATTTCGTGGATTTTGTGATTTTATTTCTAAGGATTTTATATATTTTTTATTTGTTTTCTTAAGAGCTTGCGGGTTTTGTGATTTGTTTTCTAGAAATTTCATGGAATTGCGATTTGTTTTCTTGTGATCTTGCGGGAATTAAGGGATGTGGAGCTGTAGTTCCTGCATCAACCAAGCTAGCAACGTGAAGTTTGTTAGATCCACAACTGTGTCCCCTGATGACCAGTCAGATTATTGATGGTTTATAGTTTTCTTGCATCTGAGTACTTTAGGTAGGGGAGCTTGAATTCTAATATTTACACCTTAGAGTAGAGATATCATATATTCTATTGTTGATAACAACCGTAGTATAGTAGATAGTTATCAAAACAATGGCTATTGCAATTTTGTTGCGGTCGTATTTAGTTCTACTATACCTTTAGTGCTAATAGATTAATTTAGTTAATCATGTCATGGTTTAGATTTTTTTGATACAATGTATTCTACCTCATAATCAAATTCTTATGACATCAATAAGAGCATGTGTTAAATTTCATCAGTTTTTTTAAGGACTGAGAGAGATGTTCCCGTATTGGTTATATATATATATATATATATATATATATATATATATATATATATATATATATATATATATATATATATATATACACACATCTATACATATATTTTAAAAAGTGATAACAGAAGGAAAGAGTTTACAAACAAGACTAAAACAAACTATGAGAAACTTTCTATGCGTGTGTATATGTGAGGGAACTAAGATTTCGTTGCTCTATGCATAAGCAAGACACATTCTCTTTTGAATTGACATTAATGCTTGTTGATCTATTTTGATAATCATTGTGTTTCCCATGAGGTAATACCTCCATGTCTTAGAGACTCATGTGTGTCGCTGCTGGCTCCTTTTGATTATATAGTCTTGTAATGGTTCTGATATCTTAGGCTTCCATAAATTCCTGAATGATCTTTTCCAATGCGGCCCTCTGGTAGTATGGCACCTTACGGGGCTAAGTTGGTTGGTTCCACTCCTAGCTTCATATGCATGGCATGATCACATTCCCTTCTCGAAGGTAATCCCTACTGTTCAACAATCCTCAAATGGGCCACCGTACTGTCCGTGTCCGATGGATAGCCTGTGGAGATTCATAGTTAGAAAAATAACAGGAAACGGAGACTAGCATTGCCTCGTGCAAGCGAATCTTCTTGAAATGTACGTATATTGCTGTCCAAACACCTCCTCTCATGGTGGATGTAGTTGCATCATTTCCTTTGTGCTGCCACTGCCATGCTCGCAGTCGGCAGCACGACCCGCCCCGGATACACATACTCCGTACGTATTTTTTTTTTTTACCATGGCCAAGGTTAGTAATTTGTCGCTGTTTGGGCTCGCATAGGCCATAGCATGCGTGCCCCCTGGGGGAGTTGTCGTCCCGGGCCGGGAAGGAAAGTGAAATGCCCAGTTTTGTGAGAGCTGCTGCCGGTGAGCTCAAATGCTTAATCCAATAATTTTTATCTTGGTAGAAATTTATATGGGCCTTAGCCCTTAGCTCTCTCGTCGCCGCCTCCACCTCTCTCTCACCGGATCTGGACGAGACTACGAGAGGACGACCTCCTTCTATTTCTTCCACCCCAAGCTCTTCATGCCGGCGACGTCCGGCCCCTCCTCCCTGACTCTCTCTCCTCCGATCGCTCTCTGCTCCGAGCGAAGCCTGCTGAATTTCCGATCCCTGCAGATATTAGGATGGACCAAGTCACCCAAGCTGTTGAGAATCTCAAGACAGAATGGACCCAGGCGGTTTCACAGCTTGGGGAGACAATTGCTGCAATCGAATCGTGTGGGGAAGACAGAGCAGGCAATTTCTCTTCCAAGGCTGAATGCTTCTGCGCAGGACGTTATACGACTGCTCAAGTCGCTGCAGTTCCGGCTTGATCTTCTAGCGCTGCAGCTACCCACTTTCGAACAAGTGCAGTCCGGCCAAGAAACCCTACAGTCATGGGATGAACAAGAACAAAAGTAAGGTTTGGAATCTTTTCACCTTTTGTTCTTCTTTAGCATGCCTCTTTTTGTAACAATTTTGATTGTGTTCACAGGCTTCGTGCTAGCCTGAGGAATGCTAACTTACAAGTTACAAGCCAAAGAGAACGTTGGGAAAGCTGCCCAAGAGGAGGTGTGTGATTTTGCCTCAACATTCATGATATTTTATTATCGATCCGATTGATTTACTTTCTGAGCAATGCATGCTTCTTTAGAGCATTACTAATGCAAGGGATGTCTAAAAGTGTATCACATGATGATAAAGAAATATTTTTGAGAACGTATTGTTTGTATGCAAGTATCTCTTCTCGTATGTGTTCATGCACTCACATAAGTTCAAAAACACCAATAAAACAATCGTTACTTTATTTTTTGCAACTTCTCTTGCAAATTGGCAAGAAAACTACCTGTAGGCTGTAGGCACCATGCGACCCTTTTATAACAATGTAGGTGCTCTTAACGATATCAAGAGTCAACCATCCGTAGGCGTAATCTACAGTAAGTTGATTTTCATAAGGTCATCGTTCCTTTAAACCTATGAATGGAATATGTAAGGAGCTTTTATGATCTAGTCAGTTACATGGACATTTTCCATCTGGTTCTGGAAATTTTAAGAACCAGATAAGGTCTGCCACTTGTGACATCTAGTCTGTTCTATATTTTAAAAGAATTGCCAATTGTTGAATAACCATTAAGAGTTGTTGTGTTAATGCATCGCGTTAATGAAAGGGTCATCCTTTTTATATTCATGTTCAGATCAATTCTCTTGCATTGCAGTAATGAAAGAACAACCCTTCTGCATTTGTAGTCTAAGCAACACCTAGTTTGTTGTATAATGCGATTTGTGACCTGTTAAGGAAAAAGGCTGGGATGACATCTACTGCTGAAAGTATTACTGAGAGTCTCTGGCGGTCTCACCAGATGATGGTTCAGGCTTCAGGTTAGCATGTCCACATGTTCAATTGATGCCTTATGCTTGTAAACAGTTTATTGATATAAATGTTCACAGGAAGTGGAAAGAAGTGCAAGTACCTTGGCAACATTTGGTATGCATTCTTGATTAAGCCTTTAATCTGTGTAGAATATCTTATTCAAACTGTTATCATTCTAGAATGATTGATTGTAGGTTTTCTTCAAACTCTTGTAAAATATGGCTTGATCCTAATTGTCACCATTTATGTGATGGGTCAGAAAATAAAATTGCTTGGTTTTGGGCATCTGGTTGTTCTTGCATATTTATATTTGAGATTTGTCGCATTATTATTACCATTTTACTATAGGATGTTCTTCTGTTATAGTTGAAAAATTATTGCATGTTCATGTACTTCGTAAATTAAAACATTTTCTGATGTAGCTACAATTTTTGGATCGCTATAGTCAAATTGCATAATGCAAACTAATTTATTAAATTATAATATGCAGATGAATCTGCAGGCGTTCTCCGGAAGGCTGAAGGTGAATATCAAGGACACTGCTCTTTGCTGCTGCGTACCCGTGGCTTGCTTTCCATGTTTCAACGGCAATATGTTCTTGATAGGTAGGTACTCTCACTCTTTTGTACAGTTTTTAACTGACGTGGCTGCAATTCAGTGTATAATGTGGTTGTATAGCCTGCATTTTTGTTTCAGTTTAACCGTTTAGCTAAAAAAACATTTCTTTATATAAGGGGATTTTGCAAACATACCTTGGTGCCAAATCCCAGTTAGCTATTTTAGCACGTACTGGATGTCTCAGTGACAGGTGAGACTGGGATCCATCTGTGATATGTTTGCAATTTTCTCTTTATACACTGTGTACAGCTACTAAAAGATCTTCACATTTTGCACAATGAAATCCACGGTTCCTCATTTAGATATGGTGATAATTGATAATTCTATAATTGCCGGTACTCAACTATCTTTTGTAGGAAAGAGGAATAACAAGTTTGAAACTAAACAAAAATTTGCATGGATTTACAAGCTCTTCAAGAGCTTTTATAAAATCAAGAGTTATTTGTGTGCCCAGGGACACCATAATCATCAGTCGGTCATCAAATAAACAGGTCTGGCGACACCTTATATATGCTACTTCCTCTGGCCTTATTGCAGATTAATCCTTAGTTAATGGCGCAGTCCTGCCTAGTAAAGGTGAAAAGGAACATATCTTGTGGTCTGCTTCAGTGGGGTGGGGTCACGAATTGTTTTCTATTGAAATAGAAAGAATCATGAATGGAGCCAAGAATTCATATTTCCTTGTTTGAAGGAAGCTTAGTGTAGTAACATTCCTGGCATGATTATTTTGTTCCTCATCATCAGCAGTTCAGATGTCATCCCAAAATGCTGAGGAAAAAAAAAATGTTTTGAAGCACGCTTGGTGCCTTTGTGCTATGAAAATCAATTTGTTATCTGCAAGACAATTGTCTACCTGCCTAATAACAGTTCTGTGTTTCTGTATGCCGTGGCCAATTGCTAACTATATCTGTTTCCCAGGATCATCCTGACTACCGGCTTCATCGTCTTCTCCTCGGCGGTTCTTCATGTTGTGTCGAGACGTATTGGTCTGTTGACGCTGCAAAGGAAACTGGCCGGTGCCATCAGATCAGGTTTATCGTCATCTGAAGACAGAGTAGCCAAAGCCCAGCATGGACCTGACGCAGCCAGTGTTCCAGCTCCGGCGTCTCCCATTTTATGATGAATTTTGATTCGCTTTTGTCCATGGTTTTACACATGCGTAGTGTATACGGAAGCAATTGCTAAGGTGTTGAGATTTTTTTCTGTAGTCTGCAGTAATCATTCACCGACCTGTTCATTTGAAATTTGTATGTTGGAACAGGCCAAAGAAATTCAGTCATTGCGTCATGTGTTCACGGAGGAGGGATCAGCTTTCGGTTCACGGGAGGAGCAGAGTAACGCGAGCACGGCAAGTCAGCGATTGCTGAATTTTGGGCTTGGCGAACAAATTTTAGAATTTCTAATAAATTTTAAAGGCCTATGTGTGCAAGAGGAAGTGGTGGAAGTGGTGCAACTCTTTAGTCCCACGTTTCTAGTGGAGGAGTGGGATGACCAACATAAATATGGAGGTTGTCTCTACTCCTTCGAGCTATGAGTGTGGAGAGAGAAGGAAAGCTCCACACGCGCGCGCTCGCTCGCCTCGCCGGGCAGGGCGGTGGGTGCGGGCGCGTCCGCGTGAATGGTCCACCAAAATCCGGCCCCTCGCATTGCTGGGGCGTGGCTTCCTTTTGCACTTTTAGATTTTTGGTTACTTGGCTTTAAGTCTGCGAAATATCTGGAATCCTAAACGGTTTAGATCACGATCGCGACATGAGATCGTGAGCTTCCTGTATATGCGACCTATCGGCCTCTACCAGAGATACATCTATTCGAGCTAGGGTTTTGTCTCTTCTCGCTGCTGCGCCGCCACCGTAGTCTACTCCATCCCGAGCGCCGGCGTGCATCGGCGAACGGGAGAGCAGGTCTCCGGAACCGCTCGTACTTTTGCTCCTGCACGGGGAGAGGGCGAATAAGGTTTTTGGGAAGCGCTCTGCGCGACTGCTCAAGGTCTTCGTCACGGCTCGTCCTCCGTCCAACCTTCGCGCCGGGGCGTACCGTCGTCTTCGTCGCCGGCTGCTGCGATCCGTCAGCGACACCGTCGTCGTCCCGTCTCCACCCTCGTCCTCACGACTACGACCGCTCAGTGCGTGCTCTGTCATCCGATCGGTTTGTTCATCATGTTTTCTGAGATCGTGATGATGTGCTTGATGTTTGCTAGCATGTTAGAGATCTGCATGGTTCTATTCTTGTCATGTTTCGGAATTTAATCGTCCGATTCCAACAACTGCCACCGTTGCACCGGGACGAGGCTGCCGGGCACGACGATGCCATGCCATGTCAGTGATGCGTCCCACGCTGCATGCTACTAGTTTCGCAGCGTACAGGCCTGGCAGGGGGAGAGGCGGTGACCGACCGCTGCGCGCAGCGCGCCTGCGCTTTCAGTTGCACAAATGTCGTCCCTCGTCAGGGACGCACGCCTGTGTTCGAGCCGCCCGTGACCGTGACTGTACGTTTTTTTACTCCACCTGTACACTGTAGTTGTACACTGGTACCTGACCTGAGACACTAGCTGCCACAGTTTTCCTAAACGTCGCCTGCATGTGTTCGACGACGTGTACGCGCTGATCCCAGTTGGATCGAATACAGTTGTGCCCGTGGGGATTGATCGGGAGCGGTGTTTGCCTGCTAATCCGGCCTTCGTCACAGTAGTATTTTATACCTGTGCAAACGATAAAATCATCGCTACACGTTTTCCCGTGGCCAGAAATGCGTCGCTTGATGGCTAGACTTTATATCCCTTTTTCTACAAATTAAAGGGGTCGATAAATATCCGTAAGAAGAAAAACATGAATTTTCCAGGATGACATAAGAAATCCATGTTTTTTAGGAGATTTAGTATTGATTTGACGCTTCTGAGGAGCTTTATTTAAACCTTGCTAAAACTTTTAAACCTATTGTCCAATTGACCATTGTACCATTAGATTTTTTTATTAGGCATATATGTTTGATGATGACGCAAGCAACCTCATACATTTTTCTAAAAATTAAATGCATATAAAAATACAGGTATATGTATTACAATAGCGCCTCGTATTTTAGAAGATATGGATATGATTTGATGATTTCTAAGATACGCCAAATTAATTCTACTACATCTTAATCATTGGGACCACTTTCTAATCTTACCATACATAGACGTCGCATTGAAGTGTTGTTGTTTCATAGAACCTTCTTTAAAAATGACAAAATGAATATGTACTTCGCGGCTTATATCTATAAAAGAGAAGGACGATGAAAAATTAGAAAGGAAAAATGATTTTGTCTTATATCTATAAAAGAGAAGGATGATGAAAAATTAGAAAGGAAAATGATTTTAGTAGTGGCTTGTCCCGCTTGTCCATTGTGGTAGCATGAATTATAGCGCCGCCACGTGGGCTGACGCCTTTTATAATAACTTCATTTATGGCTTTCATTTCAAGTAATAACAAAATGCCTCTTGTTTTGCCAACCGACTAGTGTGGTCATTGCTTTGATTAGTTTCTCGATGTTAATACAAATTTAGTCATACCGTATGTGCGCAAAAATACTCCGGCCTTCGTTACAATGTGGCCATTTTCTCCCTTAGAGTTTTTCTACGCATTATGCCATTTTCTCCCATGTGCATATAGTATATCTTTGTAAATTGTGACTTTTCTTCCCATGTGCATATAGTATATCTTTGTAACCAAGTGAACATTTTCTTCCATCCTATGAACTTCATAGTTGTCTATACATATCGTTCCCGTCATCCTAAACTCATCACGTCACATCCGCATTGACCATTGGCATCTTTTTATTCCGCTCTCTCAACTGATTCCAAACAAGGAAAAAACAAAAGCAGTATAAACTCGACAAAAGAAGACTTTGACTCTTGAGGCCAAAATCCAAGCCCGATAATCTATTCAGCAGGAGGGGGTTGCACGCCCGAACGCTCGTCCTCGGACCTCGGCCCACGCGAAAGCAAGAAAAGCCAAGCAAACCTCCAAGCAACCGCGTGGGCTGGCTGGCCACCTCGCTGACCGCCACAGTTCGCTCGATCACTGTTCCGGCCGCGCCAGCCCCGCAAAAGCACAGGCCCCGGGCGGGCCCCACCTCCCCCTCCGCTTCTCTCTCTCTTCTGTCCTTCGCTTCCCTCCCCTCGCAGGCTCGCGCAGGCTCGCTTGGATTGCTCGCTTTCGCTCGATTCGAATTCTAAAGCAGGGGCTCCCTGTCCCCAAACCGCGGGATTAGCTGATCATTAACTCCACTCCAAATCGGCAGTACTGGTAGTAATCGGCGTCCCTCCACAGCAAAGCCACTGCCAGCAAAACCACCAAACCCAGCGGGAGAGCAGCCACGGCAATTTAATGCCTTCCCCACACACCCCCTTCCTCCTCCTCCTCTTCGTCCCTGTGTAGAGAGAGCTCTCGCCTCGCCTCGCCTCGCTGCCAATCTCGTCGCCGATCCCCGCCGCCGCGGCCGCCCCCCGATCCGGCGCTGCCAGGAGCTTCCAGATCCGCCGCCCGGGCAATGCTGTAGCCCGCCGCGCCGGGATGGGTGGCGCCGGCGCCGGGCCGCTGCTCCTGCTCGCCCTCCTGCTCCGCGCGGCCTCCGCTCTCCATGGTACGAACGGCTCCCTCCCTCGCTCTCTCCTCTTGCTGCTGCCTTGTGCTCGCTTCCCCCTCTCGCATTGCGCGCGGTGCTTAGCTTAGCGAGCGGCGGGCTGGGCTGGGTACACGGGGGGGAACACGGTGCGCCTCGCGCTTCGGGCTGGGAGTTTGCGGGGGCCGCGGGGGTTGCGCGCGTTTCGTGCTGCGTTTCGCCGCTAATCCTTCGCTTCTTAGCTTCCCGGAGGCTCTGGTATGGTGCGCTGTTCCTGTCACGGGCTCGGGTGCTTGAATCGTGGGTGTGATGCTGGCGTCTCGAGAGCGCGTGCCGGGGGTTGGGCATTTTTTGTGTGGGATGCGGAATTTAGCTTGTGGGGGCACGGATTTTGGGGGGGGGGGGGGGGGGGGGGGGGAATGTTTTTTAGATTGCGGCGTGGTTGATGATTTCTGCGGTGTGGAGAGGATCTAGTGAGGCGTGAGGTTTACGATAGTGTCGGTGGGCCGAGTTGCCACTTCGTCCCCGCCCCTGTGTGGGAAGCTTTGGCGAGTGGGCAAGTGTGTTTTGGAATTTTGGTTGACACCGGCCAGTAATGCTTCGAATCAGGAGATTGTGACAGATTCTACTGAGGGTGTCATGCCTTTCTAAAGGCCGTTCATGCTGCAAGCAGTACCAGTACATGGGCTTGTTGGATGCAAAGGTTTCCCATGTAGTATGTTTTGTGTAGAGAGGCTGTGATTACTAGCTGAGCTTATTTACCATGCATACTCAACTGGACCTTGGAAGAGTATGTTGTACACTTGTACTAAGTTGCTCCTTCGAGGGGGCTTATTTTGCATTTGTGTGGCCTGGTAACAATAGTGAGAAGCTCTCTGAGTCTTGTGACCAGGCATAAAATCTTCGGGAGAGTAGAGACTATGCGGAGCGGTGCATAAAATCGCAAGTAGAATATTCTTTGGTAGTTTATTTTCAACTGGGGCTGTATTGAAACTTGAGTCTTGTGGAGAGCCCTACTATTGCTAGGAAGGGGGGAAATTATTCTTGTAGGGTATTTAAAAGAAATAAATGACTACCATGGAGTCTGCAATTAAATAACTATCTTCAGATGCAGTATAAAGTTTATTCAGAATCAAGCTTTTGAAACAAGTTTGATTCCCCTCCGAATATCACCAAGCCTTGTTTTTGGAAACATGAAACCAGTAAATGCCGATGGGAATTGACCATTTAATTCCAATGCACCACATGCCTTTATGATGGTACACTTTTGCAGTGCTTATTATACGATCCGTACATAAATTTCCCCAGGATTTATTATTTTCTGCTGTAAACTTTAAACCCTCTATATTCTGCAGCAACCATATTGCCTAGTCCAGCACCTAGTCCATCAAATCCCCCTGAAGTGAGATCATTTGGACCTCGAATTTCCCCTTCGTTTCCTCCAAGGGCAATGTCTCCAGAACCTCCTGGTATTCAACTATGAAAGCTTAAAATACTGATGTCAAAGCTTTAAATTTTCATATGCAGCTGTTTAATTTATTTCTATTTGTGTAGGCATTGCTGCGCGCCATCATCGACACAAGCACCTGCACCACAGAGAGAACCAGGGCCCATCACCATCCTCATCACCCCCACCTGAAGGTTCGCTACTCATTCATGGAATTCACAATTTTATCTTTTCAGGAATCCCTGTTTACTTTACTGAGTTCTATGCTTATGTCATCCTGCTGCAGTCTATTCGTCTAATAATGTTGATATTGATATTTGAGCTACTCTTATGACTAAATATATATGATTGTATGCACTTCTCTGATAGTTGCTTGGATCTTTAGCAGGTTGTTCTAGCTATGTTTGCACTGAGCCACTGACTGCAACACCAATTGGTTCCCCTTGTGGCTGTGTTGAGCCTATCAGTGTTACCGTTGATCTGGATGTAGCTCCGTATCTACTGTTCATGCGCATAGCAGAGTTAGAAGTTGAAGTTGCAGCTGGGACATTTCTTAAACAAAGCCAGGTGAAGATCATGGCTGCAGTTGCAAGTATCCAGGATGACCAGAAGACACGAGTGACCATATATTTGGTGCCACTAAGAGAACACTTTGACACTTATACAGCATCCCTAATATCTGATAGGTTCAGGGATAAAAGGGTTCAGATAAATTCATCTATTTTTGGGGACTATAAAGTTGTCAATATCACCTATCATGGTAAAACCCTGTACATGGAATGCCCCCTTTTTAAGCTACTTGCTCGAATTATGTTCGTAAATATGCATCGTTGTCACTGCAGGATTGCAATCCCTATCACCATCTTTCCCTGGGGGATTAGATCCTTCAGGAACTGAAGATCCTATAACTGCGGTAGTGCCCAATCAGAAGAAAAAGCACAAGAAGTCAGATATCTGGATCATCGTAATAGTGTCAGGGTCTTCTCTTGGACTTCTGTTGACATGTGCTGTTATCCTGATTTTAATAGTAAAATGGAAGAAATTTGGAAGGCTTCGTGATGCTATGAGCCCTGCAACTACCCCAGCAGCTAATAGAAGATATGGTATGATATTAAAACATATTTTTGGTGTCTAATATTATTAGTTCTTTTGTGCTTTGTTTGTTTATGTTTTGTCAACTATCTGTTGCTTATGGCTGCTCGGGAAAATATGTAGAATTAATGCTGTGATAGGACGAGTAGAATCACTCAGTTTTTTTTACAGCATTTATTATCATTTTCATGTTTCTAAATCTATAATTTTGTGGTCAACATTGGAAAACTTTGATTACTTGTATTTGAAGCACGACTTCAAAATGATTGGAGTATTGTTCACTATTCCATGCAGTTAGGTAAAATGAAAATTGATATTTAATGATTTCACATAGTTATCCCCTGCAGTACTATAAATATCTCTTTGTAATTTGTGGTGGTCAATAATTGCTTATGATAAACGTGCATTAACACTTTCTAATTTTCTAAATCTTTATTAGCATATGGTTGGCCACAAAATCTGGTTGTAAAGGTCCCACGAGTTCAACTTCTTGAGTGTACTAAATGATTTTTACTCTTAAGGGTGCTGCATTTATTTCTTTGTAGTAAAATCCTACGCAACTCTCCTACATTTCAAGAAAAAAAGTGCTCAAGTTATCCTGACAACTTAATGCATGATCCAGGTGCTAGATCAACTTTATCAACAAGCATGGTGAGCTCTGCGTCAGCATCCATGCTTTCAACAGTGGCTACATGCACATCGTCTGTAAAGACATTTTCACTAGCCCAACTACAGAAGGCCACAAATGGTTTTGATTCAAAAAGAGTTTTGGGTCAAGGGGGCTTTGGACGTGTCTACCATGGGACGATGGAGGATGGAAACGAAGTTGCTGTTAAATTGCTTACAAGGGAGGACAGGAGTGGTGATCGTGAGTTCATTGCAGAGGTGGAAATGCTCAGTCGACTACACCACCGTAATCTTGTCAAACTCATTGGTATTTGCATTGAGCGGAACAAAAGATGCCTTGTGTATGAGCTCATACGCAATGGTAGTGTGGAATCACATCTCCATGGTATGTCAAATAGAAAAGCTATGCTAGACAACTTTTGAATGGAAAGCATGGAATACATTAATCTCCATAAAATATTCAGATGAGGCTTATTTATTTTGTTCAAACACGGACGAGGTGAATCAGCTGCCATTCTAGTTGTAGGAATTTGAGTATTTTTATTATAGTTTTAAGGAAGCACATGTTTATACAGTATTAACTGGCACTCAATCAAAAGTTGAAATTTCTCTGATGATTGTGTTTTAGTGAAACCACATTACTGCAGCACTCAGAAACAAAACAAATTATAGAAATCCATATTTTTTGGGTTGCATGAATCTTTTGGGTTGATTGTAGCCTTTTATTTTGTCTACTAGGTGCTGACAAGGCTAAGGGGACGCTGAACTGGGATGTTAGGATGAAAATTGCTCTTGGGGCTGCTCGAGGCTTAGCATATCTGCATGAAGATTCAAACCCTCATGTCATACACCGTGACTTCAAGGCCAGCAATATATTGTTAGAGGAAGATTTCACTCCCAAGGTTACTGATTTTGGTTTGGCAAGGGAAGCATCCAATGCAACTCAACCCATATCTACCAGGGTGATGGGTACTTTTGGGTAAGACACACTTTACTTATATCCATCCAATATATTGATGTCAATAATCATGTGGTAATTAATTAATGAGTTGTATAGTCTGATGCATTTTGTCATCTGAGATCGTGATAGGATGACTTTGGTTCTCTTGATGATTGATACTAATCTTCTGGATGCACTCCTGGACGTCATAGTTGGAAAAATTGCAGCTAGTATAATTGTCTTCATTAAATCCTAGATTCCTGATAATGATCCCTATAATTTGTTCATACCATGTCGAACAATGGTAGTGCTTGAGGGGCCATTCCTTTTTTTTCTAGAATATTTATGGTCACAAAACATGGTTTAACACACACTTCATACTCCACAGTGGCTTGCGTTTTTACTTGATTGCATTTTAATTTTTCTCTTTGACTGCACAGCTATGTTGCTCCAGAATATGCAATGACGGGGCATCTTCTTGTCAAGAGCGATGTCTACAGTTATGGAGTTGTCTTGCTGGAGCTTTTATCAGGAAGGAAACCCGTAAGCATCTCAGAGTCCAAGGATCCTGAGAACTTGGTGACTTGGGCCCGTCCTCTGCTAAGCCATAAGGAGGGCTTGGAGAAGATAATCGATCCTTCTCTGGATGGAAAGTTTAACTTTGACAATGTAGCAAAAGTGGCATCTATTGCTTCAATGTGTGTGCACACCGATCCATCACAAAGGCCATTCATGGGGGAAGTGGTCCAGGCGCTGAAGCTTATCTACAATGATCCAGATGAGGCTTGTGATGATTCCTACAGCCCAAGGAATTCATCTGACCAAGACGGTGACTATGAAGGGGGGCTGGCTTTTGAGAGTGGCAGCTGGGGGATCGGGGCTTCTGGGTGCTTAGACTACCGGAACTCCTTACCATTTGTTACTATGGACTACAGTTCTGGCCGACTAGAAGGATCGCGTGAGCCTCGAATGGCATTGTCAGCGGGCTCCCATGTCCAGTCGCCAGTGCTGCAGAATAGATCAGGCCCCTTGCGGATCAAGAAGAAGCTTGCCTCCTTCTACCGTTCTAGAGGCAGCATCAGCGAGCATGGGCATCTGCCGCGCCATTGATTGATCAATAAGCTAGTGTTAGGCTGTTAGCTTCAGTTTGACTTTGGGGTGAGGCTGGGAGGTTGTCATCACCTCTCGATGATTCTTGCCTCATGTTAGTGTACAGTTTCTGGTGACCCTTGGGCGCGGTGCCTTGGGTATAGGTGTTTTTCATTTGCCTTCTGCTTCTTCCCCGGAAGCAATGAGGATGGGGGTGGCAGATGCTCTCTAATTTTGCAAATTGTGGTTCATTCCTCATGCATCTGATTTGTGTAATCTGGGTTAGGGAAGTTTCTTGCCAAATTCTGGGCATCATGTTGTTGTGACTAGGTTGTTGTACTGGATGCAGTTAGAGTTGATTGTAGACAGTGCTAGTGATCTTCGTCGCATTGGCAAGGTGTGACTATACAGCCGGCTCAGCTGTCAGGTGGTAACTATGGTAATAATCTTGGTTCGTAATTACTCACATGATACTTCTGCGTTTCAAGCTGCATCCTTTCATTATCTGATGAAGTGATGATCGTGTATGCTCATGGTACTTATGCTCCTGTGGTCTGTGGAGCCGTGGCTCCAGGCCCATGTTCTCGTGGTGTCATGCCCGGGCACGGAGCCGTTGGTTGTTCCCTCATTATCAGTATAGCTTCACATGTTTTTAAAAAGTTGTCGTCAAATGGTTTGCGGAATACTTAGTCTTTTCATAGAACGGGCAATGCAGATATTTCATTGTGTACAATATGTACTCGTTCAAAAAGGCTTTGTGAAATGCTTGCAACGCTTCTATTCTGATTTATTTTTGATCGCCACATCAAATGTTTCTTTTCAAAAGATTATAATCGTTCACTTCGAGATCCTCTTCGAGGTTGCGTCGATGTAATATCGCTCTTGTCTATTGTCTATGTTACGGAACTCTTTCTCACGCTATACGTCGGGAAATTTTCGTATTGCCCGTCGTCTTTCGTTTCGTTCGTCGTCATCTATATTCCACATCGTCGGATTTTACGATGATCCAACGCTCTAAATTAATTTAAAGAGTCCATATTGACTACATCTCATCTTTGATCCTACACCGTCGGATTTTATGATGATCATGTAACGTCCTGCCTCCCCGAGGCCGGGTCCGCTTACCCTGGCGGCTCTCTAGGACTTCAAGACCATCCTCACAGATCAACACATGTCTTTTCTGCGCACTTTGTCCTCACTCATGCGCACCCAGAAAGGACTTCCGGTCGGTCACCCATCATGAAATTGCTCCGAGCCAAGCACGCTTAACCCCGGAGTTCTTTCGAGATGAGCTTTCGGAAAAGAAGCTGCAACTTGTTGATATGAGTATTCTATCAATCCTATTAAGCCCTGGGCTGTCACAGATCAAACACTCTAAATTAATCTAAAGAATCAATGTAAAATACACATCTAAATTAGTATTTTTTTTAAAACACGTGCCGCACCTTCTGCTAGTTATATAAAACATGTGCTGAAACATATTTTCGGGAAAAAAAATTAATCGATAGGCTACCAAGCTTTTTACTCCCAACAAATTCGAAAATGAAACGAAGAATACTGGGCCCAATATGCAATCTTGGGCCCCAGAAGCCCATCCCACACCATCATTAACCCACGAAGTCGAGTGAGGCGCAACGAAAACCCTCCCCGCTTTTGCCCCCAAACCCCAACAACTGCCAATGGCGGCCACCGCGATGGACCACGACGGCGGCGGCGGCGACGTGGTCACGCCGGGGGAGCTCCTGGGCAACTCGTTAACCCTCGTGGCTGGGCGCGGAGCCTACGCGGATGGTCGCTCTGTGCGCGCCTCGGTCACCGGCCACCGCCGCATCGTGCCGCCCGCACCTGGCTGCGAAGACCAGGTAGGGTTTGTTTGTTTGGGTTTCCGGATGTCTCTTCTTGGTACATGTGGTCAGTTGGTTCGATTGGTTTACAGAGGTCTACGGTGGAGGTGGTGGGGCACAAGGCCCATGGAGCCGTGCCGCAGCCTGGAAGCGTCGTAATCGCTCGGGTAAGATCTCTCCGCAGTCAGAAATCACCAGAGTTCGTTGCTGTTCCGTGAATTTTTATAGTCACCGAATACCATAGTTGAACTTGAATCAGTGGTCATCTAGTCATCTTGTTCATATCAGTAATATGCAGGTGGCTGGTGGGAGTATGGTCACCTAATTACTTCGTTGAATCAGTGGTTTCATAGTTGTTTCTGTCAGCACTCATATCACTGCCATACTTGTGAAATTTGGGTGCTCCTTATCCATATGCATTCCCTGGTTCAGGTTGGGGGTTGGGTTTGTCTATTGCCTTAGTGGCCATGTCTTGTGATTAGGGTAGTGCTGGACTGTTTGGTGACATCCAGCCTGTTCAAAGATGTTACTTGGGCCTTGGAGCTCCAGGATACTGGTTTTCATGCATTGGTTTTGAAGGTTTTGGATCTTGTTAGCATCTTTTATAAATTATTTTTACAGATAAATTGGGGGAGAGGTCTTGCACAAGTGTAGTTGCCAGAATGTTATTCTCTCTCTCAATATTTGCCTTCCACCAACCATTTTAATATCATGACACTAAGTGGTACTAGTCAGGCATATTTGCTAAATGTACTCATCTAACATGATTGTGGGCGTCTCTTTGTTCTTAAACAGTAGAAGTTTCTGAAACTGCTGATTGCTGAAAGTTTTTCTGTTGCAGATAACAAAGGTTATGGCTAGAATGGCCAATGCTGATATCATGTGTGTTGACTCAAAGGCTATCAAAGAAAAATTCACTGGCCTGATAAGGTGGTGCCTTGCCAATGATTTTTGTTTTGCCCTGTTGCTTCTTTTATTGTTTCCAGCTGATGTCTTGCACCACATTTCTTTAGTTAGTTGCTGGATTCCATGCTTGGATTCATGCTCTTATTCATTCTAGAGACAGACAACCAATCAGGGCAAAAATTCATGCATATCCTCTGTTGTATTGGCAGGCAGCAAGACGTTCGTGCGACTGAAATTGACAAGGTGGATATGTACCAGTCATATCGGCCTGGGGACATTGTTAGAGCTGTGGTTGTATCCTTAAGGAAAAAAATCTAATGCAAATATTGTTCGTTTTCTTCTCTTGCTACCAACCTTGGTTATGCTCACTTGCCCTTTGGTCACACATCTATGTACTTCAATTGACAACCTTTTTTTTTACATACTTTCACTTTGATATCTAGCCTGTTTGGATTAGTTACTATTTTTTCCTTAAATTATGTCAAAGCTTTCTCTTGGTGATGCAAGGGCATATTATCTTTCCACTGCGAAGAATGAACTTGGCGTTGTTTCAGCACAAAGTATAGCTGGTATGAAAGGGTGCAACATGCAATTTGTTTGTATGAATACATGGAACTGTTCCCATCATTCTACAATTTAACAAAGTTTTATTAATCTTGCTTCCCATGTGTTTCTTCAGGTGGTACATTGGTCCCAATCAGTTGGACAGAGATGCAATGTGACTTGACTGGCCAAATTGAGCAAAGGAAAGTTGCACAGGTGGAATAGATGTGCTGGCCTTTCCTGACAAATGGTAAACACATTAGCGACTGATCTTTTCTTGAGTTTCCTTCTACAGCCCTAATTATGGAACATGTGAACTTCTATATAATGAGTATGTTCTGCATAGTAATGTGTATGATTTGGTGCATCTGTGCGAATTTGTTATTCTACTGAAGTTGAAAATGACTGCCACTTCTTCATGCCCTGCTGAATGCTCATCTGTCTTTTCATTTGGTCTCAATGTAAGGTGATTAAAAGTTAGTAGGTCATTCTTATCACAAATTTCTTTGTTTGCACATTACAGGCAGTGATGGTGTATAACATGTCAACCTGCAAGATCATGACCTCAGCTGTGGACTGCTGAGTGTGCAATATCTGAATTTGTTAGCCATGGAGCCTGCAGTCCACCAAACTTGTGATGTGTATCTCGTGAGCTAATTAGTGACATTACCGTCGAGCCAAGTTTTGTACAATGGAAATTCTGGCTTTGCATTGTTGAGATGTGTTGCTGCGTCTTTCTGCAGAGCATGAATGAACGCATGATGGTAAATGGCTTACAAACGGGCACTTTGAGGACCGTACTGGTTTCAAACGGCCATCTTGTGGTGACCTTTCGTGTAATTGTGTTTACAGGCCTAGTACTAGCTATTTCATTCTGTTCAACAGTTTCGTCACTGGCGTGGCCTTGATTCTGTGAAGCTCCTGTCAGGACACCCCCGGAATAGCTTTGTCAGCGTCACGGGTAATGTGCAGTATGGATCAGTTCAACACGACCATGGATTCACCCAGCGACCCAGAAGCACTTCTCATATTAACATGCGATCAAACTGGAATCGAAATCAATGTTAATGAAATGAATTATGGATGCTAAACCAACACACTTTCAAAAAAAAAAAAAACACCCACACGGCCACGCACAAGCAGATCCTAAGCACCATGCTCATCTGTACGACCCATCCAACCAAAAATGTTTAGAGAAGGGCCTGGTTGGTCATGATTTCGCAAACAGCTGCGCAGCATTCAGATTGCAAGGAGCCATCGAATCCCGAAGGCAGCTGCAAAAGCCATCTTCATCTGTAGGGAATGACGGTGGCAGTGGTCGGTCCGGCATCACACCAACCTACCAAAAATATCATCCAGGATTACTCAAAAGCAGCTAAAGTGCTAAACCTTAAGTGAGGGGAATGACGCTGCAGAAGCCATATTCATCTGTAAACAAGTCTTTCTTTTTCTTCTCTTCTTTTTAGGCAATGAACTATAGTCTTACCTTGTCTATGTCAGTATGTGCAGGAGTTTCATAGCGCGCTACGGTCACAGCTAAACCAGATCCATCAGATAATCCAAAAACCGACTGAATCTTGCTGAATGTTAGCAGGTAGCAGGAGTGAGAAAAATAAACATTCAGAATCAGATCAAAGAATTCAGTGATACAGGAAGGGCAAGCAGTACCCTTTTCCGTATGTTGGTTCCCCATATACAACTGCCCTTTTATTGTCTTTCAGTGCTCCAGCAAGGATCTCACTTGCGCTTGCAGTTCCTTTATTTACCTACAAGTTCAAGAGGGCATCATCTAATGTGTACTAATCTAAAAATTAACAAGACAAGGAAAGCAGGATGACAGAAAATGCAATCATCCTGGTAAATATTGACTGATTCCATCTGTCACTGTTTTCTTTAAGCAATGCTAGGTCATACCAGCACAACCAAAGGTTCTGATGCAGCAATCGTACCAGCTCCATCTGCCTCATAAATGTCACGGACACCTTGGCTATCGCATATGTATACAATAACTCCCTTGTCCATCCTAGCAAAGCAGGAGCAAAATTTAATACTTTAATCAACTTATATAGCAGTTACAATTTAATACAACAGTAGTTCATAGATATTCTAAGCCTACATGAGTTGCTAGAAATATATCACGACATCATGTAAAACTTGCACAGAGGTGACTGATAGAAGCCCCAAGTTTTAGAAGTCGAATTAATATGCCGGTGATTTATTTCTAGGTGCGCACATGCACAGTTAAGTAGCCTGTTAAGATATGTAAATGAAGCTCATACATTATGAAAACAAATTGCGGTTTAAACAATCTTACCAAATCTTTGCAATTTGAATTCCTTCAGGAAAGAGGCCACCACTGCATCAGATATATAACCATGTTAAAATTCCAATAAGAAAATGTCAACATGCATCCCAGTTTCTGCAGGCCCAAACCTGTTATTCCGCAGATCCAACACAAAGGATTTAACATTGTTGTCCCTTAATGTCTTAATGGCCTCCTTAACAGATTCTGTAGGAGGATAATCAATCAACATGATCAGCAGGACTAGAGTTTAGAAAACATTAAGATGCATAACAAAGACATTAGAGCTTTCTCCACATGGCAAACCTGCAGCATTCTGGTTAAATGTTGTCAATTTGATGTAGCCGATCTTTGAGCTATCTTTTGCACCTGGAATCTCACACATCCTTGACCTCACCGGGTTTAAAGTGACTGTTTGCCTCCTGACAATAATCAAATATAATATATACTTTTCAGTAAACGAATTCAATTGTTTTATTTTCACTATGTAAAAAGGGATTGTATGATTTACTTACGTTAGAATGACATGCCTGGTATTGGCCCCGCTACGAATTGATAAATCCACTGAACTTCCTTCAGGGCCCCTAGCAATGAGTTGATAGAAAAACATCACCTCTCAAAACTATCAAAAAAACATCATACAAGGGCAAAACTGAGGTATACAAGTATACACATTATCTGTTTTCTAACACTGCATTGTAGTCACTCATCATTTATTGCATATAATAATGATAATTGGCCTTACTGTAAGCGTTCGGCAGCATCATATATATCCATGTCCTCAGTGCTTCTGTTGTCAATTGCCAAAATGATATCTCCAGGAAGGATGCCGGCCTTTTCTGCAGGACCACCTGGAGTAGCTGTCATTACAGCAACTCCTGAAGGTGGCCCATTAATTGCCATGGGGTAACTAATCGATAAACCTACACCCGTTAATGCGCCTTGCGTACCAGACTTCCTTCAGAAAAGATAATGGTGTTCCTTATAAATTATACTAACTGCATTGTAGGCTTCAATGGAAGTCAATGATTGAGTTTTATACCCGCAAGCTCTTCAATTTCTCTGGTTCCAAGAAACGAGTGAATGGGTCATCCAATGTGGAAAGCATTTTCCTGATTGCTGCATCTGAAATGCAATTTTGGTTAAGGAAAATGATGATATGGAATCAAAATTTTAACAATATGATGATTTATTTTCCATTAGCTAATTAGTTATACACTAACACTCCTGCCAAAGGAGACACATTGTAATATTTGTTTGTGATAGAAAAGATTGGGGCAATATGCAATGATGGTTTCCTTTGGATACTTGAACCTGTCCTCGTTGTATCACTAATGTATATATTAGACAACAGGTCAAATGCCTAATGCAGCTATACTTTCCACAATAGAAATGTGCCGGTGATGTATGAAAGGCAAAAATTCTAATTCTAGTTAAGAAAAAGAAGGGCAATATTCAGAATCATACATGTTTCTTCCCTTGTATTCATTGGTTCATTGCGAAGCGCATTTTCGCGGTATCTAAACCAACTTTGCCCATTGAATGATTTGTCATAGTATGCTCGATCAACTGCGCGCCAAGCCTCCAGGAAAAGCAAGTTTTCCTCTGTGAGAGCCGATGCTTGGATTACCCAATGACAAATTACACAGGTGTTAGTAGGCATAACAACAATGTGGAGAAAGGATGAAGCTGAAGGGTTCTGCCAATGTTGAGCACTTACACGAAGGTGCTGTATAAGAAGCTGCTGAGATGGACATGACGAGCACCACCCCTAAAACCACGCGGCCGAAACCAACAGACAAAAAGTGCTTGGATGCCCCATCCTGGCGCAATGCACTCATGGCCTGACAACATTGGTTGATATTGCTGTGCAAGACAGTCATCAGTGAAGAGTAACGAGACAGCATTCTCTTTATTGGCCGTGTCAATCTGGACACAGACAGCCCACTCGCTAAACATTTGGTGGATCTCCTGCAGCAATGCTTGGTTTGAGAAAAACAGCAAGCTGCAACTCGCAGAGGTGGACAAGGTTCCCATATAGATACAACTGCTACCTGTGATTCAATCAATAATGGTTCAAAAATCAAAATGATGATTACTCTGGAAAGTAAACATAAGTAGGTAGGACAACAAAAAAGTTGCAGTGTAAGTAGCGAGTTCAACTGTCCAAGCAGTGGTAGTGGTACAGGTACATGTTCTACCAGCAGCAAGCAAGCATCAATGGAAGAAATTCAAGTTCTCAACGGAGTCATCAGCCAGCTCTAATGCGGAGTCATTAAATTCCTAGGTAGATATAAGGAACTGCAGCATGAACACTGACAATAGGAGAAGCAACAAGCAATCAACAGCAGCATGCGCTACTCGCTAGCTCACACCCATTCCCACCAGCGCGAGAGTTTCAGAGATAGATGCGTGGCAGACACAGAAATCGGAGCAGTGGGGGTGATCACCGTGTGAAGGCGGCGAAGGGAAGCCCGCGACGGCGAGGTGGAGGACGCGGCGGATGCGGAGACGAAGAGCGGGCGGGAGCAAGTCGCCATCGATCTCCCCCCTTTTCGCTCCCTCAGCGAATGGCTTTTTGAACGGGGGTGGAGAGGGCGAGGCCTCCCGTTTTCTGGGGTCGCCGCTTTTCCGGTGGAGTCGACGCGAAATTGGAATTTCCCTTGACTGGGGTGGATAATGGCCACGGAATTGCCAGGAGGAGAGGAGAGCACGAGCTAGACGACGCCGGAGGCGAGAGGGGATTGGGCTTGCCGCTCTGGCCCACCACTCTGACTGTGCTCGCTCGCTGCACTTTTTCGGGCTGGGTGGATAGGCAACCGCCACGCAACCGATAGTGACTCGTGTTTGGGCCGGGCTGAATCGGGGACAATTTTTGGGCCACAGTTATTGGGCCGTGTCTTGCGGCTTCGACTCGGCCTGCATCTCTGACCTCCTCTCTCGCTTCGTCTCTCTACTTTGGGCTCTGGGTCCACGCTCCATACTGACACGTCAGGCTAAACCCTCTCCATTCTCTCCCACCCGCCGCCGCCGCCGCCATGGACGCCGGCGACGCCTCCACGTCGCTTGCGCTCACGGCCGTCGAGGCATCTCCGCAGAGCCCCACCAGGAGGAGCAAGAAGCCGGCGAATCCGCCGAAGCGCTTCGTCCACACCCCGATCCCGCCCTCGATCCTCTCCGACCCCTCCCTCGCCGCCGCCGCCGCCTCCCTCCTCCCGGCGAACTACAACTTTGAGCTCCCCAAGACGGCGCACCGCATCCGCTCCGCGGGGGCCCGCCGCGTGGCGCTCCAGCTCCCCGAGGGCCTGCTCCTCTTCTCGCTCCCGCTCTCGCACCTCTTCGCGCCCTACCTCGAGCCCGACCCCGCCAACGACGTCCTCGTCCTCGCCGACGCCACCTACGGGGCCTGCTGCCTCGCCGACCGCCCAGCCAAGGCGCTCGCCGCCGACGTCCTCGTCCACTACGGCCACTCCTGCCTCGTCCCCGTCACCTCCTCCCTCCTCCCGGTGCTCTACGTCTTCGTCGAGATCCGCGTCGACGCCACCCGCCTCGCCGCCGCCGTCCGCAACGCCTTCCCGGACCCAGCCGCTGCGCCCCGCCTCGCCATCGCCGGGACCGTGCAGTTCATCTCAGCAGTGCACGCCGCGCGCGAGATGCTCACGAAAGAGGGGTATCGTGACATCGTGGTGCCACAGGCGAAACCGCTGTCCGCCGGCGAGATTCTGGGGTGCACGGCCCCGACACTGAAGAAATCAGAGGAGGTGGGAGCGGTGGTGTTTGTCGCTGACGGGAGGTTCCACCTCGAGGCGTTTATGATCGCCAATCCTGGGGTGAAGGCCTATCGTTTCGACCCATTTCTAGGGGTTCTTGTGCTGGAGGAGTATGATCATGTTGGCATGAAGCAGGCAAGGAAAGCGGCGGTTCTTGCGGCGAGGAAGGCAAAGAGCTGGGGAGTGATACTCGGCACACTAGGGAGGCAGGGAAGTGTGAAGGTTCTTGACAGGGTGGTGGAGCATTTGGAGGAGAAAGGACTGGAGCACACAGTGGTGCTCATGTCGGAGCTGTTTCCGGCAAGGATGGAGCTGTTTGGTGATTCAATTGATGCTTGGGTGCAAATTGCTTGTCCTCGCTTGTCCATCGATTGGGGGGAGGGTTTCAAGAAGCCAGTGCTGACGACCTTTGAGTTTGATGTTGCACTGGGTTACGTCCCTGGGTGGTGGGAGAAGAGTAGCAGGGAATGTGGTGGCGAACGTGCTAGTGGGTGTTGTTCAGGATCAGGAACCTGTGGAAATTGTGACTGTGGTGGTGATTGTTCCAGTGGGAATTTTGGAGGTAACTACCCGATGGATTATTATTCGCAAGATGGAGGTGATTGGAATAGCTGCTACATGAAGAAGAAGCCATCTGCTGGTGAGAGGAAGCCGCGGGTTCAGATCGGTATGCGCCCAAATTCTTAGCACTTCAGATGCAGCTTCCTTCTGCCTTTTGTCTTGCTCTTATCCTGAACACTAGAACTCAGACCCGGTTATGTCTTGCACTTTAATGTCGGTTCATTGATTGGTACTTGCATATGTTGAAGCAATCACCATGAAATTGAAAAGTTTTGAATGCAATATCTTGCTGTTGAACTGCTCATGGTGAAGTACTCTTAAGCGATGAATTGTACTCCTCTCCCACTTAAATTGTGCATGCTGATTTTTGTAGACCATTGTCCTTTCCAAACAGAAGAAGTCTTGTTTATTTGAACTTGAAACAAGATTTCTTAAAAAATCTAGCATTACTGAATATGCCATTTCTTACGAGGTTATCCCTACAATTTGTAGTGATGAGTATGAAGATACACCGAACTGTTTTACGGTCCCTAGAAAACTAAACATCAAGAATTCCTTTCGCTGCTGTGCAATCATGTTTCAGCCTTGTGTACTTGTGTTAGATCAATGGCCTTGGGAAGTAACTTGTGCGGAAATTCTAACCTTAGTAGTCTACTGACATCTGAATCAGACATCGGATACTGGATAACCTTGATTCATATATATAGTCTAATGACAATTGGATTGTGATGCAAAGTTCTTGGTTTAGTTGTAAGGCACTTGCATGGTCATGTGCAGTTGGAGCTGTTTAGATGCCATTTGGTTGATTCACCGATGATTTACACTTTTTAATGGCAATTCTAATTAGCAGGCAACGTAGTTGAAGTTATGGAGAAGCGACGAAGTTGAGCACTGTTTGTGAGGTAGCGAGGTGAATAGAGACATCGACAACAGCTTCACGGCATCCAGAAATTTTGACACAAGAGTTACAGTGTTGTTGTACATCCAACGGTCGTTACCAGATGCTGGAAAAAACTTGGGATAGTGTGTACCTGTATACTGTACTCCACCATATATGTACTTTTGTATTATTGCGCGATTTTTCATGGTGAAACATCATGCCCGATGCACGTTGTGACGCTAATGGTAGTTGTATGAGTTAGCTAGTTTATTTGTACCCCACTTTTGCTTTGAAATTTGGGATAGTAATTTTTTTTTGAAAAATAATTTGGGATAGTAATATTAAATGAGTATTGGGTCAACCCAGTGATGATCTAGAGAAATTAAAACTCGCTTCTCATTTCCTTGGTTGTTTAAATGGAGGCTGACCGTGCTTTACATTTCTCATAATGTACACTCGATGAAATGATTGATGCTGAACACAACAAGCATTTCAATCCCAAGCAAGTTGGGATAGTTTAGAGTGGCTAGGTTCTCTCCTGCTTTACCGAGGACCACAACATAGCTACGATTGGAACCTGCTATGTTGAGCCAACTTGGACGTAGTTTGAACACAGCAATTATCAATGCATGGAAATTTGACACGCATAAAATTATTTCAGAAACGGCACGTTTGTAACAAGTCGCAGACAGCATTAACCATCACTCCATCAGCAGGCATCGACCACAACATATTATTATAACAGTGGGTTCAGAGGGTTTCAGGGCGAGGCAAGAGAGTTCTAGTTCCGGATGCACATAAGCTAGATTACAATCTGGGACGATGCAAACTGCTTCTCTTAGAAACTTCAGTCCTGCATTGCCAGCACGCAGCGCAGGCAGCCACCTTCGTGCAGCAGGTCGAAAGCATTGTTGATGTTAGACAGGTTCATGTTGTGGGTTATGTACTCGTCCACCTTGATTTCCTGCAGATAGCATTGGAAAAATTTTATGAGGGCAGAACGAAGAACTCATCCAACACTTGATTCAGCAAGTGTTCAGGGTAGTAAAGTACCTTCTTTAAGTACTTCTCAACAAGCCATGGGACCTGGGTTCGGCTCTTGAATCCTCCGAAAGCTGTTCCCTTCCAGACACGGCCAGTCACAAGTTGGAAGGGGCGTGTAGCAATCTCCTGTCCAGAAGCAGCCACACCAACAATGACAGAGGTTCCCCAGCCCTACAGGTGAAATTTAAATCAGTGAAAAAAATGAGAAAGGGCATTTCACTTCAAATGGCTGAATAAACATGACAAGATTCAGACATAAGCAGCAGCATCCCAGAAATTGCAATGGGCATGCTTACCTTGTGGCAGCATTCCAGTGCAGCCCTCATAACAGAAACATTCCCAATGCATTCAAAACTGTAATCCACACCACCATCTGTGAGATCAATTAAGACCTGCTGTATCGGTTTGTCATGGTCTTTTGGGTTCACAAATTCTGTAACTCCAAAGTTCTTTGCTGCAAATAGGCACAGTGGAAGAAGGAACTATAAGACACATGTTTCGTAGGTATAGACAACTTATGTAATAGTGAATACAGTCTATATGAATTCACATGAGACAAGATGAAAAAAAACAGGCTCAGAATCAGTGTGTGGCTTTCAATCAGAACTCACAAGTCACTGTAAGATTCAGATGCATCAAAGTTCTCCAGCACTTCTGTTAGCTGGTGGTATTACATGGTTGACATTATTAAGTTTGGCAATACAAAACATAACTACAGAGATTTCCTATTCCACATTAGACAAGTGAACACTTCCCGTTTGTATCAAAGCAACAGAATTTAATAATCAATTCCACTAATTTGCATATGAGAAAAACATATTCAAATTTCAATGCCTTGAACACACAGGAATTTGAATTGCTCATTTCATCAGTTGGGAAAGAAAATGACAAGAGAGGATAATAAAGGTTTGACGGACATTATTGCAACAATAAACCATACCAACGTCAAACTTTTTACTATCAATGTCAATGCCAATAATCCGAGAAGCACCGGCTGCTTTTGCACCCTCAGCAACCTAAAAATGGAAAACTCAGATGTCAAAACACTATTCACCAGCTTAGGTTTATGAGAATGGCCCACATGAGAAACTTACTGCAAGTCCAACTGTGCCAAGGCCAAATACAGCAACAATAGAGCCAGCTTCAACCTTTGCAGTATTCCACACTGCTCCAAGACCTGGATGTTTATACTTTGTTAGATGTATAGACAAACTAGAAATCAATCCTTATTGGGAAATTATTGGAGGATGACGAAAAGTATGTGAAAGTGCTAAACATGTTGTCAGTACTTCAATCAACATAATAATAGTACGATTCTTTTCAATTAATCCATTTCACAGAATAATAATAGGGATTTGCATCATCATACAGACACAAATGGGCATGTATCACCTAGATATACTATGTCTCGATACATAGCAAAAGTTATGTATCCAGAAAAGCCAAAGCGAATAGTATTTTGGGATGGAAGAAGTATATCTTAAAAGTGAGTAAACATATATGAAATAGCATACAAAAACATACCAGTAGAAACACCACAGCCAAGCAGGCAGACTTTATCTAGAGGCGCCTGTGGGTTGATCTTTGCAACACTCACATCATGCACCACAGTGTACTGGCTGAATGTTGATGTCCCCATGAAATGGTAAATGGGCTTTCCATTTATCGAGAACCTGCTCTTGAGATCATTCATCATGACACCTGCCCCTGTTGCACTACGAATCCTTATTGCAGAGGTTGGTCTTTCCGCTCTTGCAAAACTTGCATTCCTTGCATTCTGCTTGGTAACAAGGAATGACATGATCCCCGGGCTGCACATCAGTTACTCCTTCGCCGACACTTTCAACAACTCTAGTGACATAAGCAAAAGAAAAGTTATTCATCACATCCCAACTAATATATAGTCATGTATGAAACTGAACCGAATCTATATGATTACCCAGCAGCTTCGTGACCAAGAATGCAAGGAAATAGACCCTCAGGATCCTGCATAGCAAATGGAAGTATTAATACAGGTCTGAGTTCTGACATGATCACAAGTATACTAAAACAGCACAGACTGCATCTATTCAACAATAATCCGATTCAGGATTCAGGAAAACAATCTTTTGCCAAAGGTTACTGTCAATTGGAGGGTTAAAGTAGGATAAGGCTTACAACAGTACAAGCTCAGGAATTGTCATTTCATTAACTAGGAACGATGCAGTGAAATAATAGTAATAATAACAAAACGCCTAATTACATCCAGTACAGCGACAGTACAGGATTGCCACTATGGTTACCACTTCTACCAGCGAAAATGGACAGATCATAGAATTCCAAGAACCCTAGATTGGAAGCAAAACCCGTACGGGCATGAGTTGGTGGGGGTGGGAAAGGCGAGGACAAAACCTTGCCGCTCCAGGTGTAGTGGTCGGTGTGGCAGAGCGCGGTGAAGAGGATCTTGACGCGGACCTCACCGGCCTGCGGCGGCGCCACCTGCACGTCCTCGATCACGAGCGGCTTGTTCGGCTCGTAAGCCACCGCCGCTGTACGCACGCAACAGCCATTAATCCCCACACGCCAGATCAAACGGAACGTTCTACAAACAACAACCAACACTGGCACGCTACCACCATCGATGCGAAAAACATAAAGCAGACAAGGTCGATCAGGTTACCTTTGCAGGTGATGACCTGACCCTGGGTGGAGGAAGCCATTGCTTCCTTGCAGAGGGTTTGGGGTTTGGGTGGTAGATGCGATGGATGGAGCAGTGAAGAGGGCGAGAGGCGGAGGAGAATGTGGCTGTGAGGTCCCCGGGGATATAGGGAGGGGAGAAGGGGGCAAGCCGGCGGAGCAGTGAAGGATGAACTGGGCCGGGCCCGCATGGATTTGGGCTTTCCAAATTATTGGGATATGCCAGCTTGGCAGATCAGTCTGAGTCTCTGAGATTCGTATGGAAAATTGTTTCCATATTGAAAACAGGATACTGGATACTATCAACTTTTATTTTCTGGGCAATCTTCTTCTTGTTTTTTCAGCCCATCAACGGGAAAAAAAAGGAGGAATATTCATGCTCACGCCACGTGTTTTAAAATCCTTATTGCGAATAGAAATCATCACGCGCTATGGTAAAACGAATAATAACAATTTTGAACAGAAGCAGTTCCGGATTGTGTTGTTCTGCACTCTTTTGTAACCAAAGGATTGTGTTCTTCCGCACCCTTTTGTAACCAGTAAAGGGGTTAATGACCTAAAATTTTAACCTAGCAATTTTAAAGGATCAAACTAAAATTTTATATAATTTTGGCCTACAAATAATAAACAGTGTAGTTAAATTGTGAAGAGAACATAAAGGTCATGATCGATTCCTAGCTGTGTGTTCTTCGGTCAATCACAAGCTCGACATACTTGTTTGCCTCAAGACCTTCGCCTTTCATTCGTAGTCACAACAACTAGGTATCTGTTTTTTAGTACAAAAAATTGCATACATTGATACATGTACGATCCAGTGTCAAAACTATAGCTATTCACATGCCAGAACGCTATTAATATTGCCTTATTTAAGCTTACAAGTTACAAAGGCATGAGGTCCACCATTTTTATAAAAAAAATGTTTGCCATTTAATCTGACTTGTCCTCGGAGTTTATCTGCTGGGCTAGCAACAGCAGCCCCAGAGCTGCGAATAAGGATAGGCAGGTGGAAGTGTAGCCAAGAACAAGCAGCGCAACCTTGAGCGACTGTGTTAAAAGAAAAGGGTACAAACGAAGTTAGCTGGAGGGTCGAATAGAACTCACAAGTTCAACGGCCTGTAATCTCAAGGAGGTTTGCTATGCATTATTATTTTTTACCTTGGCCAGCTGCAATGCGTTGTCATTTGCATACTGCATCGTATTGTCTGGAATGCCTTGCACGCCTTGTGCTAGTTGCCATGAGATAAATCTGGATCAAAGAACAATTGTCAGATGTAATTTACTTTATAGTATGAGAGATGCACTAAACCATCCAGTAGGTCATTCCAATGATAATGCAAAGAATGTGAGGCTGAGTTCTTTAGACAAAAAAATGGTCAGACGAAAATATATGAAAATATTGTCGTGTGATATGTGCGTGTCCATAATCATGGGATGCAACTAGACTATTCATTCTGCAAATGGATGACTAACTGCAGATAACTTAGGAGAATCTTTGACAGATAATTGTGTCATCATATAATATGTCACCGCATGAAAGAGAAACATTAATATTATATTGAACCACCTATCATCCAGCTGTGTTCGCATGTATACATCAGATTTGACCAATATAATCTAGTGAACTCCAAATTGTACTTTCAACAGAAGAAATGTGATGCTAGGCTGAATGTTACCCGAAAACTGCTCCTACTGCAGCACCAATATTGGCCTTTTCAGCAGTCAGTTCGAACTCAAGTTCTCCAAACTGGACAGAGCAAGGGATGAGATAGCCATGCTCAAAGTTCACCGAAGGATCATAAAGTGTATATCGAAGTTCTTACCTTCAGCTTTCTTTTTTCTTTCATAGCCTGAACGTCAGATTGAACTACTGGGCGTGTCGATAGTAGCTTACCATTCTTGATCATTGTTTCAGCAATCTACAAAAACAGTACAGATGAATACTACATTTTTCACATGCCTTGTTGTTCAATCTTTGACAATAATTGATACAAGGTAAGTTAGCAATGACACAGAAAAAGAAACAATGCTTTGCTGGGGCACCATGACAGGATGAATATCAATTCGAGACAAAGAAATTCTGAGGTAAGATGTGTTTGTAATGCATCCACTTTGCAGATATTTTTTGTCATGTTGGAATCAACTATTTACAAAACATCTTATGTGGAACTAATTTAATATCTGATCCCAGTAATACCATCGACATGGTAACTTGTTTGGACATATCATGAGGTAGTTAGCCAGGAATAAGGAGATCTACCACAACTAATAGAAGCATGGTTAGAGTATGAGTGTATGACTGTGTGAGCAAGCACTAACCTTCTTGAGCTCTCCCTGACCGTACTGTCCCATTGACTGGAACCTCCTTCCAGCTGACACCAGCCGCTTGCCAAATGCTACACTATGTAAAGCAAACAGCAAGGGATGCACCTTCAATCAAGAAAGCAAATTGCATCGAACACAAGTGTTGACAAGTGACAACATCATATGGAAGCAGTTCATGCCTGATTTGGCACTGCGTGTCAAGTAGGGCTCCATTGATGGCAGCTGCTTGACAAGGTTATTTGACGTTGATGTATCAGCCAACTCCCATGCTTTGGCCAGATTCAGGAGCAGATCACCGACTTCTTGGCCACACTATCTCTCAGCAAAAAAAAAAAAAAAAAAAAGAGAGGTTTATTTTATGAGCATTCAAACATTACACTAGAACCTTTAGCACATCCAAGTATTGAGTTGTTTAATGCCCACCTCATCAAGAACTGGCCCATTGGAGAGATCAAACGCAGCATCATTGAGCTTCATGAAAGGAAAACATGTACTGTTGAAACAGATTGAGCAAGCATAGTATACTTTCTACTAAATATTAGCATTTCAGTTTAACTAACTGTTATGACACAATCTTCTGAAATTCTTTTTGTGCTAACAGTAATATTTCCTGTAAAGCATTACTTTCGTAAAAGGATTTTTTTTCATTCTGCTAATTTATGTGGGAACAAAATAGTAGGTGCTAGAACTAAACGAACAGCCAAAATAGTTCGCTTACGTCGAGACGAAGGTCGCGGGGGAGCTGAGAGAGGAACTTGGGCGGAAGAACCAAGCAGTCCTGCAACCAAACAGCACATGGAAACAATTCAAAAGCTGGAACTTCG
This sequence comes from Urochloa ruziziensis, assembly GCA_015476505.1. Classification (NCBI taxonomy): domain Eukaryota; kingdom Viridiplantae; phylum Streptophyta; class Magnoliopsida; order Poales; family Poaceae; genus Urochloa; species Urochloa ruziziensis. The sequence goes on along the minus strand of CM027123.1, from coordinate 7,976,487 downwards.
AAGAGTCGGATACGAAAAGGTCTAGATGAGGACGTCGCCTTACCGCGAGTTCCTGGAGGAGCGGCAGGACAGGCGGCTCCTCCTCGCCGCCGCCAGAACAGGACGATGTGGAGGCGACGGGCTTGGGGGAGTCGGAAGACACTGCGAGAACAGGAGGCGGGGACCGACGTCGCTGATATGGATCCGGGAGGGTCCGGAGGCGCCGGCGCCGGCGCCGGCGCCGGCGGGCGGGAGCGCGGCGAGGAGGGGACGGCGGAGAACGGCCGTGGCCATTCGAAAACGGCAGCGTGTGCGTGTGTTTTTCTTTTGAGTCCCTTGTTTTCCGTTTTTTCCATTTGCTAGATATATTTTCGGGCCGAATAGTCTAGTTCTTCGGGTTGGGCCCACGCTATCTCTTCCCTTCCAATGGAAGCCGGAGGGAGACAACCAGACCTCGCGACACTGTACCAGCATTTCGTACAGGTGGCAAAAAAATATACTCCGAACTAGCGAAAATAGAGAACAAAATAAGCCATTTCCAACATAATACTTCATTGCATATGCTACCAGGTACCTAAATGGTACTTCTAAAATAAAGAAATACCAATTTAAAATTCGGAGAAACAGTTCCAACCATCCATTAAATACTTTATTTTGCGCATTAACGCTCTTAGAGAGACCGATTTAAAATTCTCCATTTAAATAAGCCTTAGCATTGTGGACTGATGCTAAGCTTTGAGGGGGGACTAGGAGAAGATCATCTACGCTACAGTATCATTGAATCTTTCTGATTGAATATGACGTCATTTCTACTCATGGTACTCGGCACATTAGCATTAGGATACTGACTTCCATGATCCGCTCCAAGACATACTTGAACCGGTCCAAGATCTGGAAGTGTGGTAAATTATATGAAATTTATAGGGCAAGTATGTGCCAGTATTCATTGAAGGAAGAGCAATGCAGGGATAGGTGTCGCAAAGTTTCCATCTACTGCCATCAGCACTCTAATAATATTTTACACCACATAATCAGAAGATCACCAACAAATTACAACAGCACCAAAAACACTAAGCACAAGGCACTTCATTGGGCCTAATCTACAAAGCCCAACGCCCACATTCTCTCTCTCTCTAAGCTTCGGGCTTCAGGATGCCATTGACCACGGACAGGCCGACGACGACCCCAAGCGCCTCGGCGCCGGCGACCACCGCGGCCTGCACCAGACCGTCCCCGGCGAGCTCCGCTCCGGCCACCAGCTGCAGGCCCTCCCCGGCGACCTCGCCGGCTTCCTTCTCCGCCTCTATCACCGCCTCCTTCACCGCTTCCCCGCCGACCGCCGCGGCCTCCGCCGCCGCCTCCTCCACATCCCGCACCGCCTCGGCCGCTGCTTCCTCCGCCCGCTCCAGCTTCTTGCGGATGCCGAAGAGCCCGATGCCCGCAGCGTTCGCCGGTAGAGCTGTCGCCGCCGGCGCCGCCGCGGATAGCAGGAGCAGGACGGCCGAGCGCCTGTCGAACCGCACGGCGGAGGCGGCGACGTTGCCGCAGCGGCGAGCGGGAGGGGCGGCGTGGAGGCGGATGCTGCAAGAGGTGGAGATGGCCATGGCGGCAGAATCCTCCGGTCGCTCTGGCTTGGGGGAATGGCGAGTGGCGCGGAGGTCGTCTGGTCTCTCTGCTGCTGCAGGATGTGGTGGTGGTTTCCTGGCGCTAACGAGTTCCGGACATGTCACACAAAATATGTGGCTCTCAATTAGCTATGTTTCTTCTTACCTGAGCAAAAATCTCTCACATTGTACGATGCTCAGTGTGTCTCTGTCTATGCATGGCTGTCGTTGAAATTTATTGAATTGAACTTTTTATGTCTGAATAGATTGCAAATCATTTCAAGAATGAAATCCAGTTATTTGACAGTTTGCTGAATCTGAAACTAATTTGGTGGCCCTTGTTCGTATATGGTCGGTGTATGGCTCAAACTGAGATGACCCCGGGTTCTGGATTAGTCCTTGATTAAATGGTGCATAGTACACTGATTTTGTCAACACCCCATTTTGTGATTTGTGGAGATTAGATACTGTCTCCAGAGTGATGAATCTGTCAGTGTTGCGACGACCATTTGGGTACCGCTGATGCTTTCAGACTTTGAGTCTATCAACTCCTTCGGCAACAGCAGCTTCGAATGTGCATGTATCCAACCAAATTGGTCCTCCAATGATCAGAGGTACCATAACACTCTTAAAACTTAGAAAGATTGAAAACACCTAGTTTCAAGATGGAACCACTTTCAAGAGGATGGAACTATGAACCGTCAGAACACAATTTATAATGAATGAACCATCTTTGCTAAATATACACCAGATGCCAGATGGCAACAAAATTTTCATGCTATGCTAGATCAGAAAGATTTCCTTTTTCCTTTCCCTGCTCCTGCAATGTGCTTCAATAAGTAAGCCTCGCCGTCTTGGTCGCATTTCACACTATGCATTGCAAGGAGGCATCACATGTCACCTGCAACTTCCTCCCTATCTCAACTCTGTTACTTCTTCCCAAGAGCTAAGTTGACCCTGATCTCCCTGCCCTCCATTTCCTGCATTATGCACTACTGTTAAACTCAATGTATTCTGCTGATTCATATCAATGCACCATTTTTTTTTAAATGTGCCATTTGAACAGCATAAGAATTGATGATTAGAGAGAGACAGGGGACAGGTAACTAGGTCTTTTAAGTCTATGGAACATAAAAGATTCACCAAATCATAATTTTCTTGCAACTTCAGCTATTTGCACTAAGCAAACATATTTCAGCGCATACAGTTCCTTCAAAAACAAAATACCAGGAATAATCCCTCTTCTTGGTATTTGGCAGCAGGACCTGCAACTGCAACATCTATTTCAGAGAAATAATCACACAGTTTTTCAGACATGACGTACCATTCCGTTGAGCGAGGAAATCGCCTCATCCATCTCCTCCTTGGTAGAGTAGCAGACGAAGCCGTAGCCCCTGGACCGGCCAGTCTCACCGTCGTAGAGCACCCGTGCTCCCACCACGTTGCCGCACCGTTGGAACGTCTCCGTGAGCATCTCCGAGGTGACCGTCCATGACAGGTTGCCGACGAAGAGCTTGTGCTCCGTCTCCGGGTACAGCGGCAACTTTGGTTTCGGTCGGTCGGCGAAGTTCACCTTCATCGTCCGGCCACCGTACAGCTGATCGAAAAGGAAGATCACAATCCGTCACAAAACACAGACTGGTGCTGTAGTGTACAATACTATACAAATTGCTAGCAACGTGCATCTGACAATACTACACGTCTACACTTACGGTGCCATCGAGGTTCTTGATGACGAGCTCGCAGTCTTGAACTGTGGTCATTGTCACGAAGGCAAACCCTCGGCTTCTTCCCGTGGTGCGATCGTACAACACCTAAGCACGGAGATTCTCAGATCAAATTAACCAGTCTTAAGCAAGCTGAATGTGTGACAAGTACCCTCTTTGTTCAAGAACCAATTGTGGCAAGATAGGATTCTTCAGCAATGAGAAGGCAATGAATTAGATAAATATGCAGGTTTCGTTTCGAACGAAATCATTTGCCGAAGTAAAGTTTCTGAACAATCAAGCAATAATTCTGAAGGCGTTTTACTAAATTTCTCACAGAAGTAGATACGACAGGCAAGCGCGCATTTCGGCATTTGAGTGAACAGCACGCGTACCTCGACCATCTCCGGGCTGGCGTACTCCTGCACAATGCCGGCGAGCTGCGCGCTGTCGCAGTTGTACGGCAGGTTCCCAAAGTACAGCTTGGTGGTAGTGGTGGTGCTCGCCGCCTCCGACGGGACACCGTCGCCCGAGCTAGCCTCGACCTCCCCATCTTCCGCAACCTCGTCTTGCTCTAGCAACTGTTCCTCGGCGACCTCCTCCTCGTCCTCGACAGCCGTGGCCGCGGCCTCCTCCTGCGACACCATCGCGGTGACCGCGAGCGCGCGCCTCCGCGCCGCGGGCGCCGCGACGTGGTCGGCGACGAGCCGGTGGTGCGCGCGCGCCGGGCACGGGAACACGGACGCGTACTGGACCTGGAGCTGCGCCCCGGCGTCGGCAAGGAGCTTGGGGCAGGGCAGGCGCAGCGCCGCGCGCGCGGCGGTGTAGAGGCAGGAGTTGGTCATGGTTTCCTCACGGCGGAGGAGAGGGACGGAGAATCGGAGATGGCCAGGCAACGGACGGAGAGCAGGCAGGCTTGGCGCCTGGCGGTGTGGGCTTGTGATGTGGAGGTGCGCGAGGCCAGTGGGAAGGGATGATGGCAAAGGGGATAAGCGGGCGGTGTAACATGAGCCATTGACACGTGGGCCCGTTTGCGTGGGGACCGACTGAGGGATTTTATTGGCGCGAGTAACACATCAAGACCCACGCAAACAGGCTCTTGAGGTATTAGCGGAGAGTCTACTAAATATGATGTCACATTAACGAATTTGTCAACGTGACAGGGTTATTTATAGGTTATTTATAAGAAAAGTGTCATGTGATGAGAGAAGATGTCATGGTGATGACACTCCACCGGCACAGTTCTCAAGTTATCAGTCTTGACAATCGTGCGATGACACTCTCCACTAAGACTGGCCTTAGTCATGTGTTATGATCAAGTGGTGCATGAGATCAATGTTTGGGCGGACCCAATAGGAGGGCGAGGTAGGGCGGCCCTACCGCCAGCAGGAGACCCGCTTCTCTATTTCTCCGTCGAGAGTATACCTGATCATGGGCCACCCGACCCGATAAACCCGACTCGACCCGCCCGAAAAAAACCTGACCCGAGCACGTGACGGGTCGGACGCGGGTCAGATTTTTAACCCGAAACACCAAAAAAACCTGACCCAACCCGATGTGACCCGAAAAATTACACGTGAAACCTGACCCGAACCCGACACAACCCGACCCGACCCGACTATGTCACGGGTCAGGCGCGGGTCAACAATTTTGACCTGCCAACCCGACATGACCCGACACGACCCGACGCATGATCAGGTATAGTCGAGAGCTACAACGCCCTAGCCCCTAGAGGACTGCCCGGTGAGCTGTGTCGCTGCTATAGTTGGCCATTTAGCACGCGGCTCATACCCCGACCCAAAGCACGAAAATTTGATCCGATACGATCAACACGAGTACACGATCAGCTTCGTCGTGCTGGCCTGGCCCACACTTAGCGCAGACGGGGTCAAGAGGCCATGGTGAGATGCAAGATTCAAGATGCAAGACGGTACCTCTCAAAAAAAAAGATGCAAGACGGTATGAGATCGAGCTTCCGCCGAGGTGAGATGCAAGATATTAGTGTGATCCAAAATCCAGTCAAGCTTTGTCGCGATGAACAAGTTGAAAAGCTATGTAATCTGTGCCTGCTGTGAATGCGATCTCGTAATCTGTTGTATTTTGTGACTGTTGTGAATGTGATCTTGTAATTTTTAAATTTGCTCGATTGCATTTCGAAATTTTTCTTGCCCGTGTTTGATTCGTGGTATGTTTTTTTGAGGTGATTGGCCGTGTGCCTTGGTGTTGTGCTGTAGGCTCGCACGAGGACGCTCGGCACGCTGCGTGCCATCGTGCCGGCACGACATGGCACGAAATGTCTGCCGTGCCGCATCATGTTGTCCCGCGCCGTGCCAATTCGTGCCCGTGCCGTGTCATGCTGGGTGGCACGGATGGCCATCTTTAGACCGTGTTTAGTTGATGAAATTTTTCGTGAAAAGATTTCGGGTATTGATTTTACCAATTTAGGAGTAGTAAATGTAGACGAAAAAGGTGGAAAGTTATATGGATAAGTTGGAAATCTCGAGACGAATCTAACGATGGTAATTAGAGGGTAATTAATCCATAATTAGCGGATGGTTACTGTAGCATTACAATTGCAAATCATGGATTAAGTAGGCTCATTAGATCCGTCTCGCGATTTACAGCCTATCCATATAACTTTTCACCTTTTCGTCTACATTTCATACTCTATGCATCTAAGATTCTTATTTGATGTGTTGGGTAAAAAGATTTTGGGTGGGAAGTAAACACGGGGTTAGTTATTGCGTTTGTCCAGGGTCGCTTGAGTAGAAGAGAAAACGAAGAGGTTTGGGCCAAGTTGGGCCAGCTTTGTTCTGTGGGTGGACTAACTAAAAGAGAAAAGCCCGCTAGGCCAGCTAAAACAATCGGATCCCGTGTGCGGAGGCAAGCAATAACAGGCTGCTTCTGAAAGTTGTGTTTGCAGCCGCGAGCTGGGGCACAACCACTGAAGAACAACGCCACAACGGCATGCAAGAACCGGTTCAAAAGCTGTATCTACTTCACTGGTGACTACAAATCTAAACGTTGGATATTGCTGAAGCCAGAAAAAAAAATTGTAGGTCTTGTAGCTTTGTAGCATTACATAGCTTCATTGGTCAATACACTTCTATTCTAAAAGAACTAGTTGCGAATTGGCTTGTAGTTCAATGGTAGGACAGTCTAGTGGGACGCTACCCATCAGAGTTTAAATCGTGGTGCTCACACCTTTTCTTGAGTTTTTTCAGGATTTATCCAGCGTTATGCGTTAAGTGGTAAGCGGCGTTCCTGTCGACAACGAGGTGCCAATGATGACTTCAGGAATCTCCAAATCTGCCGGGTGCTTCAGTCCTTCGAAGGTGCTCATAGGGATAGGGTTAGCGTACGTGTATTCATAGGGATGAGTGTATGTGCTTGTTGTGAGCGTATGCGTTGACGCGTTGTACTGTGTAATTCTTAAAAAAATCCTAGCTAGTTATCATAGATTATCGCTATTTTGCCACTAGACACCGCACTTTTGTAAAATTAGCTATAGTACACTAAAATATTTTTTCTTTCCTATAACATATTAATTTCTTTGCTACACGGCACACCTAGTGTGCTGTGGCCAATTATCTTATATAGGATCAAATGCATTAATGTCGATTCCGCGCTATCATAAATTTTATCCTAGGTCCACCACTAGGTTACGGAGCCGATCCCATAACACAAATTCATCAGTTCCATCTTGTATTGTACTTGTTTCACAAAATCTTCCACAAATATGTAAAAAAAAAGATATAGTACGCCAATCAGTTATATAAAAAAACCCTAATGTTGTGATGCACACAAGTCATAATGCAGCCATAGCTTCCAAGGAAAGACTACATTATCTGCTACTCATTGAAACAGGGAAGCCGCATGACATTGCTCAACTTGAACACAAAATCAATAACTAGTCAAGGAGAAATTCATCCAGTGCAAAATTATTAAATAGCCCAAGTAAAAACCAAATATTAAATAAACACAAGGACTTCAGAATGGTACTGTAGACCACGTCACCTTCGCTGAGACACAGGCAACATCAAACATTACCTGTTGATCCGCACATCCATAGTAGTTAGCTTCGAACGAACAATAACGCTCAAGATCCGTTCTAGAGCCTTTTTGACCTATCCTGAACTTCAAATGCATCCAGGTATCAATCCTTACAGCAATCACAAATCTTCTCAAGGCACATGACTCACCAATAGTGCCATGAAAGAGCTGAATTTCTTTTGCAGCCCTCGAATACAAACAAATGAACTGAGAGATAAGCTGAAACAGCTATGCACTTCTGATATGACAACTTCTATTGTGGCCTCCACTGCTTTGTGAAGGAACGCTAAAGTGATGTCAACTGCACCAGATTCGCCATTAATGCGTTCCGTGTATGGCCTACAAGGTGTGGTGGTTAGCTCGCTTACTTCTGATGCTCCGTCAATTAGCTGTAGATCATCTTCTTCTTTCTCTCCATTCCTGATCCTCATGTCAAACTCCAATAGTACAGAGGAACGCATTGAGATGCCTCGCTTAGGGCCTGTCATCTCAATGAGAGAACCCTGAAAAATAATTGTTATTTATTAGGTCCTCATAGTACAGCAAGAGTCATTTAAACCTTGACTCTTTCCTTTCAAGCCAATTGTCACTGCATCTCATAACAATGATAGCATAAATTTCTAAACTTAAAAAGAAAACTGAGTTTTCCTACAAACATAACACTCAAAAATCAATGTTCGCAAAATCTTGCAACAGCTCACCATAAACTTGCATAAACATTTAACCGCATTATCTGTCAATGTATGAATTATAAAATCCTCTCAAGGCATATGTATTGTATACAGTATACACATGAGATCCTGAAAGTGGAACTACCGTTACCAACTCAAATGGCTGACTGAATTTTACTTATACCAACAAGCAGTCAAATGGCTATTTTTTAGTTTAAGGGCTGAGGTATTTGTTGTGCACATATCATTATTCATTTGTGATATACTGATATGCATCGTCAGATTTTGTGTTGTACTAAGTATTTGTCTTAGACTAACTCCGAATAGGCCCTCTATTTTCTGAGTAGGGGCTGCCCCTACGCCATACTTTCAAGGGGCTTGATTTTTCATCTCAATTCCAGCAATACCCTCTAAACAACCCCCCACTTTAGGTTCTGACCCTGTTACTGCAAGGTCCGACATCCAGAGCCACGGCGTATGCGTCGCCGGCCATGGCACGCTGCATGTAGGAGGGCTTGCTAGAGTGCCTTTTTACTTAGCCCTCTAAATTTAAGGTAGGGTCTGCTGGAGTTTCTCATAGCATGGCTAAGCCAAGAAATAACACTTCATCAGCAGACCCTCTGCTAAGGCCCCTATTTTGCCTCGCCCTTGATTTGGCTTGGCAGAGTCCGGCTAAATCCAAACATGCCCTTAAAGTCAGAAGGTGCACAAAGAATGATATTGTGTCTCATAATATTCAGCTCTCTTGACCTATTAACTCTGCTGAACTGGTTATGTGGAAATTTGAGAAAAAAGAAACTTATAGAGAGATTTTATCTAGTCCTTCCTTTTACCAAAATTGGGATTGCCCAGAAATCAAATCTTCATGCCGTTATCAAAGAAAATGATTTGTTAACTAGAGATAATAATATGAAGAAAAGAAGGCAGAACGAAGATATTACTTAATTAATGTACTCATCAGGAGGAAAGTGTTATCACTTGTTCTTGCATGTACACAGGCTAAGGTGTGGGATCTTGTTGCTGTCGATATTGGGTGCAGATAGATCTATTGATCAGTTCTGTATTTGAGTTAAGAGATTCTTACCCAATTCTACTCCATGTGGTTTGTGGCTCAGCTACTTGTTGGCTAGGAACAGAGCTATCTTAATATTGATTCCCCAGTTGATATGATTTTCCATGGTTGTTCTTTTATTCGTTTTTGGGCAGATTTGCTTAAGAGGCTAGGTAATGAACCAAGGAGCGCCTGATATGCTGTTTAGAAGGTGTCCAATCAGCTTAACAAATCATTGGAAAGGATGTGGGATCTGACACACATGGGTCAACCAATTCTTCAGGATGACAGAGGTCATGAATGATCATGACAGAATCTCGTAAGTAAAATAGAGGAGTCTCACACCAAGATGCTCGAGGACAGATTTCATTTCTACAAGATGCTTTTGTTGCTACTGGTTGTTGTGGATCTAAGTCATTCCTTTTCTAGGTGTATGCTTAGTTTCTGCTATCCTGTCCAGTGCCAGGATTATTCATGTAATCACGTGTGATCTTGTAAGTTGATTTAAAGTTGGCACTATCCTTTGTCTCTTAAGAGACAAAACCTGAACTTTATGTATCTTGTAAGAGACCCTGAACCCTGTTCTCTTATGGAAGTAATGGAATGTGGGCTTTAACATGTAAAAAGACTAAGGCAATGATCAATATATTTTTCCTTCTGTATACCAACTCGGATGATACAAAAAAGAGATTTTAGTGGTCCTAGTATTGCATCATCTATATTAATTTTTATGATTTGAAGCAGCTCAAATGCTTGTAGTATGCCATCAGAAATATTTTTTTATCTCAATACCAGTTCTATGCATACGATGAGATTGAGCAAATATTGTGAAACAAATGAATTATTATAATAATTGCATCTAAGTAAAGATAAGCACCTGTTGCACAGTGATGGGATCATCCCTACTGCAATTGACAATATAATTAAGCAATGAATCTCGACGATCCCGTACTGCTATGTATCCATATAATTCAACTGGGTTTCTGTCGATAGGAGTTTGAGCCAACTTCAACGAGAAAATTTGCATCATGTGACTTGAAAAATGCACAATGAACCTTTCCCAATCACGGTGGCAATCATCTGTGGGCTCTGACAACTCCATTGGCTCCAACCGTGCTTTAGAGATTGCATATTATATTGCATAAAAAAAATAGACAGATACATATGAAACTTTTAAAGAAAGCATATTGATTACCACATAACGACCTAAAAATAAATTGAGATAAAATATGAAAGAGCTTTGTTTCACTTACTCTCATCCCGTTCAGTAATATGATGTAATTTCAACAATCCAAAGTTACTCTTGTGAATAGCACCATCACGGTGTGTGGTGTTCTTGATGATATACATGGGACGTACATAATCAACAGGATCACTAAGAATGACTTCTTTGACTGTCCTCGTCTCTGCTCTATCCATCCCTTGGTTAGTGGCACAATCCTCACGTACGTCATAGCTGAAGGTGCAGCAGAAGTCATTGGCACAAGGAAAGAAGCGGTGCCAATGCGGCTTACCCCACATCCTTGTACCATCAACTCTAAAGCTACTTGCCATGATACAAGATCCATATGCAGATCTGTCAGCACCGAGTAATATTACAAATCCAGCGCGGATGAGATATACTCATATACACAAAATCTGGGCAGGTTTGAAACTGCATTAGTACTATTATCTAATTTATTCCATCATATTTTTAGATAGTATCATAGAAAATTCAATCGGAACCAATATCAACTCTACTATTGAAAGGATGTTAAAACACATGCTTTAAAATTAATATCAGAACTGAATGAATAAGATAAGGCAAAAACGCACCGGAGAACACGGTTCAGACTTCAGATACCTCCATGAGCAGAGCATCTCGTCCGGTAAGCACCGAGGAAACTGGACGGCGTTGCCACCCGCGGGGATCCACCGCTCAACTTCGTCGCCGAGATTGACGGCGCCCGTCAGGCACTGCCGCGCCGTGCCCTCGCCCTGAGTCAGTGCGCCGCCTGCCGCTCGATTCCTGTTCCCGGTATGATTTGGTTTTAGAGGACCTGAAGGATTGGCGGATCCACTGTTCAGGCTCTCTGGTCCGCAGGGGAGGAGAACGTATCTCGTGCAGTCGTGCTCCAGGCTGCGGAGGAATGGGGACCGCCGCCCGAGTTTACCCGCGGGTAAAAACCCTAGGCCTAGTTTGGCAGTGCAGGGGAAAATCCCAGGGAAGAAGGAAACGCCGGAGGTGGATGGCTTCCAGCCCAACCAGGCGGGCTTTCCTAAACTAAACTACTATGGACCTCTTTGGAACTTCATAAAACGTGGGAATAGAAAAAATAGAAGATTAGAGTTGCACTAAAACTTAAAATCCTATAGGAACTCCAAATCTAAATTGTAGCCTTTGGATGCAACACAAGAAAGCCATAGGAATTGGGAGAGAGATAGACACAAAGGAAAATTTTCATGAGGTCCAACCTCATATTAGTTTTCCTCCAAAATTCTTAAGGATTCACACATTCCATGAGAATCCTAAGAAATTTTGTAGGATGCAATCCTTTTTGTTCCAAAGAGATTTATAAGAAAGTTTTTTATAGGGTTGAAATCCTTCAAAATTTCTTTGGTTTTCCTTTGTTCCAAAGGGGCCCTAATAGCCCATGAAGAGATCCACCGGCGGCAAGACTTCACCAACGAATCGGATGATCGAAGCTGTAACCTGTGGGCCGTGTTTAGTTACCATGAATAGGTGAAAAGTTTACACCTAGAAAACTGTGTCAGTTTATTTCTTCTCTCTGTGTACGCGGTCTAATGCAAAAGGTTTTTACATTTTCACCTTCTTTACACCCATCTAAACACACCCATCGAAGAGGGACGGGCAGCGGGCTTGGTCCTGGCCGACGCCTGGCGGGCCCTGTTTAGTTTCTTCTTCAAAAAATTCTCACCCATCAGATCAAGATGAATCTCGTATGTATGAAGTATTAAATGTAGACGAAAAAATAATCCATTACATGAATGGAGTATATTTCACGAGACGAATCTAACGAGCCTGCTCAATGTATGATTCGCAACATTGATGCTACAGTAACCATCCATAATAATGGTTTACTTACCTTCTAATTACCCTCATTAGATTCGTCTCGCGATTTGCAGGATATCTGTAATTAGTTTTGTTATTAGTCTATGTTTGCTACCTCTAAATGGTAGGTTTCTCTTCTAAATTTTTTTGCAAAATGAATCTAAATGCGGCCTTAGAGCAACTCCAAGAGACTAAATTCTTTCTAATTGTTAATTTTAGATATTTTGTTTAAAAAGGTACCTTCCAACGGTTTCTCTATTTGGTTATTCAAACATACTCACTCTCTATTCCAGATTTCTCGCTAGCAAAATATAGAAAAGAGAATAGCTTTCTAGAGTGCACACGAAGATATAGAAAAGCTATTTGAAACCGAAAAATATAGAAAACGATTTTTATGCAAATAACTCTTCAAATGATGATTTAGAAAGTGAGATTCAGAAAGACTCTTGTAGATGCTCTTAAGATGGCCGGCAGGAATAGACGCCTAGTCTAGTTTTCGTAGCCTCGCATGGACGACGCATGGTTGTTGCTTAATTCGCCGTATAGTCCAGTCATGTCATCCAGAATCCGGAATCGTGTGCGTGTGCTCAAATGTGCTCAAAAGGCCCGCTTTGTAACAAAACCAAACTCTATTTGGTGACTGGCCGCACGATAACGCAAGCGCGCGACCGGCCTGGCCCAGTAGGACGCCGCGAATCGGTCCGTCTTCCTCCTACAGCAGTCTCTCCACGCCGTCGCCGCCGAGGAGCTGAGCCTGGGTGGGAGGGGGGGTGGGGAGCGGCGAGGTCGCCGCCGGCTGGGGTGGTGGTCGAGGCCGACAACCTTAGGGTTATGATTAGGGTTCGAGGGGTTGCCAGGGGTCTATTGTTCACCAGACTTAGAGGGAAGCTTGGGGACGGCGGAGGGCGCGGCGGCACGGGAGCGCCGCCGGCCGGGCAGGGCCGGACATCCGGTGGGAGGCGGCCTACGATGGGGGGGGGCAAAGGAGGAGGACGTGTCATGACCACTTGCCGCGGAGGAGTATGCGGGAGCCGGTTCGCGTGGCCACGGTGGTGGGTGGCGGCGGAGGCGGCTCGGCCGCCGGGCCCGGAGGTGGTGAATGTGGTGGGGGAGAGGAGGCGGAGGGGTTTGCATCGGCGGTTGACGAGCGGCGACGGAGGAGGCCTCAGAGCTGAGGTGGTGGGTGCGGCAGGGGAGAGGAGGTAGATGGGTTTGCGTCGGCCGACCGCCAGAGTCAGGGGCGGCGGGGGAGAGGAGGTGGATGGGGTTCGCATGGGCGTGGTCGACGGGCGGCGGCGGAAGCAGCTCGGCCGCCAGAGCCGAGGGTGGCGGTAAACGGCGGTGGGCTAGACCTGGAGAGGAAGATGAAGCCGGAGGAGGAACGAGGTCGCGCGAAGACAAAGCGGAAGGGTCGTACGCTTAGCGACCGCGACGCATCATGCGTTAATCTACTCCTTCTAAATATAAATGATACGCAGCTCTCCTGTGTATTCTTGAAAAGGTATTGTCGGTGTTCGAACCCGCGATGGGCCGAACCCCAGCAGAAATGCGTTGTGTCCCGTCTCACGATGGCTGATGCAAGGAACAATACAAAGACACAAGGGTTTATCCTGGTTCCGGCCTTGGGCCGTACGTCCAGCAGAGCGCGTGTGAACGTTGTATTGACTTGCACCAAGGGTGCTCGTAGTGGGGAGCTACAAGCAAGGCGAGGAGAGAAGGTGTGGTCTTCAGGTCCCTTAGCGTGTGCAGTGTGGGTTTGAGCGTAAATGCGAGCGAAGCATGCTAGTTGTTCCTGTCCGTCTTAGGGGGCTGCCTCCTCCTTTTATAGCCCAAGTAGGGACAGTAACACAGACTGGATATGGCGTGTTCTACAGTAGTCGCGTACGGTGTGGCGTGGCGTCGGGCATAGCTGTCGTAGCTGCACGTCCTTTCATCTGTGCAGAGTGGTTCAGCGTCCTTGGTCCCAGTAGGCGGCGTGGCGACTTCTGTGGATGACGTATGCGGCCTATCCTCCCGTCTCGAGGGCTCGCGCTGTCCGTTGCTGCTTCTGACGATGGATCGTACACCCTTCGAGGGTTTCCTCCTGTTTCTTCGAGGGCTTCTCATGCCTGATTAGGCAGCACAGGAGAGTACAACAGTGCCGGCCTGTCCGCACAGTGCCGCGCACGCCTGTACAGTGCAAGGAAGGCCGCACAGTGACGGGAGTGGGCGGAGATGACCGGAATGGACAAGGATTCAGCTTTTGACTTCTGCGCCTCGCTGTGGTACAAGGCCATTAAATGCTCTTGTCCATGGGCCGGTAGATCTGTACATGGGCCCCGTAGTCGAGGGGTAACCTCGAGCGAGGCGGAGATATCCCGTCGAGGGGATCCTCGAGCCCCGATTGAGGAGGACTCGATCGAGACGGAGTTCATGTTCCCTCGAGGGTAAGCGGGTACCCTCGAGCGGGACGGGGGAGGTGCCGATGCCTTATGCGACCGATGCTCAATTGGTGACTGGCTTTGTTCGTTCGTGAGGATTTATGAGGTGATATCCCTGTAGCGTTAGGGACCCTGTTGACACCAACAGGTACCGTCAGGAACGCACCCTCATTAGTAGGAGGAATCAAAGTGAACACGTAAAATAGAACAGACGTTCAGAATTCAGAAACCAACTTGTTCTGCAGGAAGAAAAGTGTCAATAATAAGCTGGGCACATTTGTTTACTTATTTGCACTTCAGGATTATTGCAGGTTCGGAAAAGTGGCATTAGAACTGTTCGTGGCACTTCTGATCAACATGTGTATCGTCTTGTCTCGGGAACGTCCGTAACTCAAGCAACTTCTCACCAGATGACTTTGGAAAGTGCAGTGACATCACATTAGACTCCTGGTCCTTCCTCCTCAGGGTATTACTTGTGATTACTGGCTGGTTTTGACTAAGAAGTCTTCTACGGTGCTACATACCACTGTATACTAGTGTTTGAAAATAACTAGTATAAAATAATATGACGGCCCAGAATAATTGTATACCACAGTAGTATATGTGGAGGAGCATAATGGTATAGTGGCATTATGGGAAATGGCATAATTATAATATATCTTGTTATTTATTTTCATTTATATCTTTTATTTTTTATATGCACGTTTTATTTGGTATAATTTCATTTCTTTTTTACATGTGCGATAAAGAAAGAGAAGCAAATTAGACTATGTGCTTTCGATGAATAAATAAATAAATTTGATGCTAATTATCTTTTTACCCATGCCTCTATACTCTACACCACAAAGTGGTGGTCTGGAGCACCGAAAAAAGACCTCTTGACCACCAGTTATATGGATTATTTATTTTGTATTTCAGAATGTGCTAGGCAAGAACAGCCCAGTTGTGTATGGCGTGGGCAATATATCTTGCAGGTACTACTTGTCTGAATAGACATTATCAGAGAACATTTTGAGATCAATCCTGTAAAACTTCAGTGATATTTATTATGTATGGAAGAATTCAGATTTATCATGTGAGAACGGCTTTAGTATTTATCATCAAATTATGATTTCTACATCATCATCGCATCGGTATTATTTTCCACCATATGGTGCATATATTCTGTTTGTCTATATAAGCACCATTTACAGGAAATTTTCTGATTAACTTGCTGAGTTAATTGTATGAAATAATAGCAAATGCATTGACTTAATCTTCTGATTATGTAAAGAGAAAATCTACTGTTGATTGGTTCTGGTAACTTGCTGTAACGTTGAGCTTCCATTTGGGTTAATTCTATGGTGCAGATGATACTGTCCGTTGAGCTTCCATTTGCTCTCATCCCACTTCTCAGGTTCAACTCTGCAGGTCGTTCAACAGTAGTAGCATCAAGACGGGTGAAAATAAGAACTCCATCTATGTAACTATGGAAGCCAGTAGAAACTACCAAAAGTTTATTTAAATGAATAAATTATTTTGCTTCCTTACTAATTATGCATGCACCGATCACATCAGATTATTGGGTTCTCATGGATCCTTGGGTTCATTGTTATTGGAATAAACATCTACTTCCTCAGACCTCAGCTCAAAACTTGTTGGCTGGATCCTCCACAACAAACTGCCGATTTATACAACATTCTCATTGGCATCATCATGTTCCCTCTTATGCTGCTCTACATTTCTGCTGTGATCTACTTGACGTTCAGGAAGGACACCGTTAAGTTTGCATCTCGAGGTGAGCTGCACGCCACTGAAACTGACAAACCAAAGATAGCCAATGATAGCAGCAATGAGGAAAACAAGGGAGGTTTTCTTCGGTGCTCCGTACTACCTTATACTGGGTTTCAAAAAGAACCAGTATAAAAGGATCTGACAGTCCAAATTAGTTGTATACTACTAGACCTTCACCTGTAGTATAAGGTAGTATAGGTCGAGTAGTATAGTAGTATAGGGGTATTATGGGAAAAAATTATTTCGAACATGCAATATAATGTGGTATAGATCGAGTAATATAGTGGTATAGGGGTATTATAAGAAAAATTATTTTTATTTTTATACTCATTTGGTCCGATATATTTATTTCTTTTTACACATATGTTCATTTAGGTTAGGAGCTCCAATAAAAAAATTATATTACAGTCTAATTACAAAATTGCCCATCCCTCCATACTCCACCATACTACCATAGGGTAGTATGGAGCACCGAAGAAGACCTCAAACAAGGAGGAGCTTGTTTAGTACAATGTTTACAGGCATGCTTTGTATGTCGCGGTTGCAAAGGCCTTATATGGAGAAACAGAACTGACTTGGTACTTCAGTAGCACGTTTGGAATGGAATCAAATGGATCCATCGAGTCTGGATGGAGGATGATTCCACACGGTTCTTGAGAAGCTGACCACTAATACTCGATGAAACGGTGTTGTTGCCAATTGATTTTTATACCCCACACGCTTGGAGAGAATGATAGCAAGAGCAAGGTACCTGGGATCGACAGTTAGAAGCTCTAGGAATGGTTCAAAGCTAATTAGTGAGAACGAGCACGGAGGAGTTAGATCTCTGAGTCGTTTCATGATACAAAATTTTCTACCATAGCATTAGTTTTGAAAAATCTTTAGTCTAGACTAGAATCACTTGGGTGCTTAGAACGATGCAGAAGCAAGAAAACAATCCGGACCCAAACTACACTTTTTTCTTTTTGTACTACAGGAAATAAGAAGTAAAAGGCCAGTCTTTTTATATATATATAAAAGACCCTTATAGCAGGAGCTGTGGAGCTCCCAGCTCCGGTGATCAATCGATGAGTACCAGACCATAAGCTTCATAAAAATGAAATCCAAAAGCTGGTTCAAAACACACAGATAAATACGTATGCATGCAAGATTGATCTTAGTAACACGAGGTAAACTCAAGATTCAAGAATAGACTATACCCATCACAAATAAGGCCAAGAAGGCAAACTACACTAGCAACAGCAGTCTCAGCCCATCTTCTCTCCAAACATTAAAACTGTTTACCGATCAAGAAAGATATCCTTAAGCTTTACCATACGTTACTGCAAGATTACCAACTATTTTATCACATTTTAAAACCATAATTGCAAGAAAGGTCATCGAGACCAGACCATATCTCACCCATTGCAGCAGTGTATACAGCATTTGTTTCACACAAATGGCCACACAGTAATCCACAATACAGAATTTGCAACGGAGCATGACACTTTCACATATTAGTCCCACCTGCTACCAGTTATTCCAACGGGAATACTGACCCGTCATCACTCCTCAACGTGCCTTGTAACGTAAAATACCTAGGAACAGTCGGCAAGCCCTGACTCCTTTCTTTATATTGCATTCAGTAAGAAAGAGTGGAGGTCTTGGTGGCCAACCTGGAGCACATCCAATCTACATTTGAAGGACACATGTCAGGCTGGCAATTAATGAAAAGAATATACTTCAATCAACATAAAAGCAAAAGGTGTTTGAGGAACAATGGCAATCTTTTTTTCTTGTATGTAGAAATAACAATTGTCACCAACATTCCAGAATGATGATAGAAAATTTTCAGAGACGTATATTAGCGCTTACCTTTGTCTGATTGGCCATCTTATATGACACTACTTGGGGTTTTCCTTCTATCTGTTGAGTAATTCTTGTCCCTCCTGCCATTTTACCTGCAGTATTCATTGCACTTTTTTCACAATAAACAATCCATCTTTACTGAGCATGACTCATTGATCCCCCCAAAAAAATACCTGTACTGGAGGAGTTGCGGATGTGGTGCATAACCATGGCCTTGTTGCTGTTGAAGCATTTGGTTTGAGAAGGATTTTGAGTTGAAAGACTTAGACTCAGCCCATTGGGATGCATAATCTGCAGCCAAAATTTGGAAAAGGAATCAGAAATGAATAAATAAAAATAACATTAGCCACCAGTATTCTAGCACAATTGTAAATATTCTCAGCACCGAACCTTTACTTGATTAATGATTTGATTAGACTTCATCCTAGTAATGAAGTTACCAAAGGGCTCCATAGTCAACGGCATGTTGTTCATTCCCCATCTTGGTTGACTAGGAGGATGTCCTTGAGACTGCTGCACAAGCTGCATTTGTAGGACATGACAGATTAGTCAAAAGGAACATACTCCAAGCAACTTAAAAACAAAAGGGTAACTCAGAAACAATGATATGCAGAAATAAAATTAGCCACCTGATTAGTCATCTTGTATGGCACTCTTTGAGAAGTATATCCAGTCTTGCTTTTGAATTGCAGAGCAATTCTTCCTGTTCCTGTTATTTTCCCTACAGTATCCATAGAATTAATTTGCTTCTCACAATAAACAATACCTCTTTAGTGAGAATGACTCCAAAATTACCTTTACTAATACAGCTTCTAATGGGGCGCATGGCTAAGGGCATGTTGCTGTCAACGGTTCGCGAAAGCTTTTGAGTTGTTAAAAGACTTAGACTAACACCACTTGTACGCATATTCTGCATATCAAATTTTGAATAAAAGTTACAAAATGAGTAAGGAAGAAATAACACCCAACATGTAAGTACAATCATAAAATTTCTGAGCCCTGAACCTTTGCATAATTAATCATCTCACTAGATTTCATCTTATCGCTGATGAACCTCCTGAAAGGTTGCATTGTCACTTGCATGCGGCTTTGTACCCAGCTGAGTTGACTAGGTGGAAGCCACTGAGGCTGCTTCACAATCTGCAGTTCGGATTTTGAACAGAATTTTAATCAGTGAATAAGCATAGCATCTAAATTGTTATAAACAGCGAACAATTTTCCTCACCTTTGTATCATGTAGCAAGTCCATCCCCTTCAAAGGCTTCATATGACATTCCCCGTAGCCAAACTTGTCGTAGCTCATCTCCGTACTCAGTTTTCTCTTACGAACAGAATCATATGGCCTCTGATGTGAGAGAAGACGGTTCTGATGTGACCTTATTCTCTGTTTTGTATCTGGTGCATCTCTACATTTCGGAACATTCATACCTCCTCCCATTCCTTTCCCTTTGTTGGTATTTTTTCTGTCATTCATGGTTTCTTTTCTGGCATAAATCCCAGGTATTCTAGCAGCTGTTCCTTCATAACTCTCTCTTTCTTCCCATATCTCATCAGCATCCAATTCTGCGTGTCTAAATAACTTGATTCCATGGTAGGCATCAATATGCAATATTCTGACATTGGCTAGATATTTGTCAATGGAATCCATGTTTGGAACATTATGCTTGTTGTTTAGAGGTGGCAACTGCACCTCACAGGCAACACAGTCGAGCCACAGCATTATTACTTCGCTGAAATGATTCCAGCTCCGGATCATGTCATTTATCTCGGTAAATCTTTGTCAAGAGTCAAGACTGCTAACAGCTGAAGACACGATGGACTCACACAGTATGTTACTGACTGGTGGCATCTTTGGGCCTTCACATAAGTAAAGGGTAAAGATTCCAACTGTTTCAGGATCTGGCTTGTCTGCATTCTCCACTATAGATTTCAGAGCTTTTCTTAACTTATGAATACCTATGGTAAGGCCTCCAGGGTCTCCTCCGGAGATCGAGTGGTGGTTCCCTTTGAAAGGTAGCTTCCGGTGCTTTGGGCAAGGCATATATGATTTCTCTTCACTGTCTGGCTCTAACTCATATACTTGATCACCTATGATATAGCCTCTCAGCCAACCATGCTTAGCTTGTATAACAAAAGTGACAGAATATATTTCATGTGTCACATCCACATATAGTGTACCGTGTTCTGGGGTGGTGTACACCATTTTTCTCCTTCCAAAGATTGGTGTCGCATTTTCACGAATGCCTCTGCTATAACAATAGCGCCTCACTTTCTTTAAGTACTTTCTGTAATTTCTCTGTGCCTCTTTAGGGGTCCCATCTAGTGAAAGACCCATAGCATTCAATATCTATATGTACGCATAGGAAATAATATTAGATGCATATTATTTCCCTAAACCAACCATATCATCCTCTCGCGAAAACAAAAACTTATCTACAAACTTACTAATACTTTTGCTTACTGTCTCTGTTAACTGCTTTTCAGGATCAGCATCCGTGTAGGGCCCTGCATCCGTCATCCTTTTCATTTTTCCTGCATACACACATATATCCAAAACAAAGTCAAAATCTATTGTCAAATTAACATGGAGATGGGATTACTAATGTCATTTACCTTTCTTTTGATCCTTGGGATCAAGTTCAGAATGATCTAAACCGTTGTAAGTTCCCTACACAATGTAACAGAGTTTGAGTAATTCATGAGCGCTTCTGAATGGCAGAACAATGCATGTACACAAGGAAATATAATTGCTGTTTATCAAAGGGCGATCTTATTATAAAAAAGTTTTGAATGAAATCTTATGACCATCCAGTATATTTTGAATGTTTCAAATGGAAGCCCTCGTCATATTATTTAACCGCTGATTAGTTAAACAAATAGGCAGTGTTATAACTCTTATAAGGAAATCCAGAAAAGAAAGTAGCAATCAGTTAGGATCAAATGAATAATGCTCTAAAATGGTGTCGGTGGCCTACACATAACATGATCCATGGGAACTGCATGATATAAATGTCCGTATAATAGTATAATATTAGTCTGCAGGTGGTGGCACAAACAAGGCTGGGTTAACATAACGAACAAATTCTTATAGGCCGAACCAACATTGCCATTCCTGAATTTATTCAGAAGTGCCACATTCAGATTTCATGATAAAGCAAGCAGCCAAGCACTCAGGAAATTGTTTAGGCACCGATTCGTTAAATAAACATGCAGTGTCGCAATTCAGAAACTCTCTCTCTCTCTCTCTCGCTCGCTCGCTCTGTTATATCTCGTTTGAACGTTTTTCGGGTTCCAGCTCCTTCGGGCGTGTGCTCTGGTTGGTTGGTTGGGACGAATGGATTCGGTAGCTCCGCATTGTCGGTTTCTGAATTGCGACACTGCATGTTTATTTAACGAATCGGTGCCTAAACAATTTCCTGAGTGCTTGGCTGCTTGCTTTATCATGAAATCTGAATGTGGCACTTCTGAATAAATCAGGAATGGCAATGTTGGTTCAGAGAGAGAGAGAGAGAGAGAGAGAGAGAGAGAGAGAGAGAGAGAGAGAGAGAGAGAGAGAGAGAGAGAGAGAGAGAGGAGAGAGAGAGAGAGAGAGAGATACGGCGACGAGGAGGAGGCGGGATCTCACCGGACGCGGCTGGTCCACAGCGGAGGTTTCTGCCTTCTTCCGACGACCGATCGCCTTGCCGTCCTGCGCACGCGAGCAAAAATCCATCAGCGAGAGAGAGAGAGGAGAGGGAGAGCGCGCGCTACACGGGTACGAGGAGGAGATGGGGACTTGGGGACTCACTAGACGCAGCTGGTACGCGGCGGCCGCCTCCGGCTTCTTCCCACGGCCGATCGCCTCACCAATCTACGTGCGACATCCAAAATTGAACCGAACCATATCAACGAGGGAGAACTGGGGAGAGGGAGAGGAAGCGTGCGCGAGAGATTTGAGAAACGGCGAGGAGGAGGAAGTGGGGCCTAACCGGACGCGGCTGGTTCGCGGCGGCGCCCTCCGCCTTCTTCCGACGACCCATCGTCTCCGCGCGAGGGATAATGACGCCGGAAATGGGGGCAGGGGAGAGGGAGACGGCGGGCGGGCGGGCAGGGTGGTGGGCAGAGAGAAGCAACGGCCAACGCCTTCGGAAAGGGGTCGCTACTTTGAAAATTTGCTGGCTTCCTCACGCGGGAGGCGAAAATGGAATTCCCAATTTTCCCACCCCCTCCATGCCCTCGTGATGGTTTGGGGAAATATTTTTTTTAGAATGTTTGGGGAAATAATTTTGAAAACCCAACAATGAAACTAAAGTTTTTTCTCTTTTTTTTGAGAATGAAACTAAAGTTTTTTCTCTCTTTTTTTGAGAATGAAACTAAAGTTTTTTCGATGAGTGCATGCGGAAAAATTACTATAGTAAGTAGTAACACGCACCACGCTCCACCTTATTTTAGTGTTTTACTAATGGTTTGGATGCATAAATCCTAACGGAGACATACTTCATTATAACTGTGGGATAAAATATGTCTCATAAACAGATAATCAAATCGAAAAACTGTGGCCAAACCTAAACAATCTGAATAAATCGTAGATTTTATTTCCACGGTAAAAGCGGGTCTCGAACGGCAGCAGCATATACCACGGTAAAACGAGCATCCTGTCGCGCCGTTCCCGTCCAGACATGCGCATGGCGGGCCTTCTCCAGAGTCCAAGTCCAGGGCTCCAGGCCATGCCTGAATGATCGATGGTGTCACCACCTGTCCCACTCGCCGCTGCCGCGGAAGCACAAGCCACGGCCCCACCTCCGAGCGCCGCCGCGCCCGCCGGCCTTGGGGCCCGGCGACAGGTCGGCCTTCCACTTCTCCAGCTTGAGCTCGAGTTTCGTCTGCTCCACGGCGGCGCCCCTGGGGTCCATCCGCCCGGAGTGGTCAACGAACGCCGCCGTGTCGCTCTGCTCCTCCTCGCCGCGCTCGGCGATTCTGCACAGCGACGACGGCCTCGTGGCCACGAGGTCCCTGACGGCGAACGCGTCGGGCGCGTCGTAGAGCGGCGCGCGGGCAGCGTCGAGCAGCGCGACGGCGACGTTCACGACGCCCTGCGGCCGGAGCGACCGCGGCCGCCGGAGCATCAGCGCCGCCACCTGACGGCCGCCGCCGCCGCCGGCGGCGGCGGGGCGCACGAACGTGCTGACCACGATGCGCGTGAGGCCGAGGACGGGATCGGTGCCCATGCCACCGGCGCCGCGCACCTCGACGGTGACAGCGGCCGTGTCGGAGCGGAGGAACGCGCCGCCGACGCGGAAGAGGAAGCGGTCGTTCCACGTGGGCGCGGCGCCGCCGGCGCGGTCCACGCCCGTGCGCAGCTTGTGGGCATCGTCGGCCCACGCCACGGCGTACGCGCGCACGCGCCGGCCCAGGCGGCGCCGGTGCAGGTCCTGCGCCGAGATCACCGTCACCTCCAGCAGGTGGAGCGGCGGCGGTGACCTCGGGCGGTCGCTTTCTTGCCCTCCGCCGCCCGGCGCCGGCATTGCGTTGCGCACGCCGGCTGGAGATGGATCGGAGTAGGCGTGGAAAGGAGACGGCGGCAAGGGAAGGAAGGAACAGCAATTAGAAGCTGGAGGGCGCAGTCGGTTAAGGGCAGGGTGGACGTACAAGTTTAGGGTGCTCAAAGTGTTGGCGCCAACGCTGCTGCGTGTATATTTGGCGCGTTCCAGACGGGATTTCCTTGGAACAGTTGGGCAACAACGCCAGCACCCTCGGTTTACCATCTGAAGCCTCTCAAGTTGCACTGGTTTCAGCACTGCGGTTCACAGAAGCACAGCAGCAAGGACGGTCTGAAATCCCGATTCCAGAATGACGCTAGACAAGAGCCATCAACGCAACACTTTGCCGTTATCAAACAAACTTTACAAACAAAATGGACATTGCAAATGCACATTTGCATTTCAAAGAAACACAATGAATCACCACTCAACAATCATCATCAGACTGATAAATCATCACAGTAAATGTAATACAGCATCACAAAGGCATCAATCTAGCAAAGTTAGCAACAGATGGGAATCATGAGATTTCCTTCAAACAGTTAGCAACAACGCCAGCAACCTCGTTAACCATCAGAAAACCTCTCAAGTTGCCCTGGTTTCACCAATCATCACCTCTATTAACAGAAGCAAGATGCCAAACGAGAGTCTCACACAGGAAGCACGTGAGACCTGAGCACAAGAACATGATAGCCATGTAGCTGTATCAACAATTTACCAGCAAGTTCAAAGCCATTTCCAAACAAACTTCACAAACAAAATGCCCATTGCAAATGCACATTTCTCAACTTCTCAATCAAACACCACTCATCATCAGAGATTCACAAAGGCAGCTGGAGACTAATTCTGTAACAATCTGGCATGATTCAACATTCAAAACTGAAGGATTAACATCCAGGATATGAAATAACATAGCTAAGCATCGTTTGCCTCTCAATTTAGTAACATAAAGTAAAGCAACAAAAACACTAGTTTCACGACACACAGCCCCGCCTAGCATTAGTGGAGTACCACTTAGTTGGCACCAGCGGCAGCTCCCTTCTTCCTTGACACAGCCTCAGTTCCTGATAAATGTTTCAACCACAGTAGTTTAGTATAATCATGTCAATGATCAATGGATCACACAGCGTAACATGAGAGCAAGAATTTACCCTCTCGGAAGTTGCTCTTGAACCTCTTCGGCACATGGCGAAGGTACCTCATCCTCCCTGTGCCGGTAGTCTTCCTCCTAATGGCCTTCACGCTCCAGTTGTCTGTTTTTTTGGAAGTAGCAGTAATAACACAATCAACATAACATGGAATTTCTGTGAAAATGCACATATCGAAAAATAGCAACAAAACATTTGACCATTGCGGGAGCAGCCCATTGAAGCTAGGAAATATACAAGTGCAAGACATGTCTACAGACAGCCAAAAGCCCAGGTACTGCAAACATACCCCACTAATTCAGCAATTTTTTTGTGCCAACACAAGGTAAGCATGAAGGCAATAAGTTGAATTTTTTTATCAGTTTGCAACGAAAACAATAAATTGTGGGCGCCTAGTCTGTCCTTACAGGTTACAAACTTCAGATTCGTATAGCTGCTTTTACAGTACTACCGCAATTTAACACCACGACAGTAAATAACTAACTGCTGAAGGATCAAGCTACATCCTGCAATTTTTAAACGTAAAGTGAGCATGTAATTTCATCAATTAGCACACATCGCAACGCATATACCAATCCGACCGAAACAAGAACGTTCTCGCACTGGCAAGAACGATGATCCTGGGCACAAGCAACAACAGTTACCCGCTTCAACATTCACATCTAACCTTACTACAAGTTCTCGTCGAATATGACAACTTAAGAAAACTGAACCAGAAGGGGAAAGCACCGAGGGATCTTACACTTGCGGATGCGGGCCGCGGGGTAGCCGCAGGAGGAGCAGGTGCTCTTCTGCAGGTGGAAGGAGCGGCGGCCGCAGCGCACGCACAGCGTGTGCGTCTTGTTCCGGCGCTTGCCGAAGCTTCCCGTACCCTTGCCCTGCACACAACGACAACCGATCGATTAGCGCTTCCGATCCACGCGAGGAGGGCTCGGGGCTGCGGCCATGAGAACCAGTGATGCGATCTCTCACCATTTCGCCTTCGCTCCTTCGCTCACCGCCGCCGCCGCCGCCGAGGAGAAGAAGAAACTCACCAAAAACCTAGCGGGCGGAGGGGGCGAGCTTTTATAGAGCAGCCGGAAGGGTTAAGTCCGCAGGTGGGCCTTGTGTGGGCTGATACCATTATGCTGTCCTCATGGGCCTATTATTTCGTGACTAACAGGCCTTGGCCCATATAAGCCCATAATAACACAAGTGAGAGCTGGCCCTTCGCCCAGCCCAGCCCGTGCCGACAAAGCGACGGGATTCTCCTCCCACGACCACGAGCAGCACGGGGCACGCCAAGCGCCGCCGCGACCCTCTCGCCGGCGATGGAGGAGGTGGGAGTGGAGGTTCCACTCCCGAGGGAGAAGATATCTGTTAGACCGAACAGGTAGAGAGAATCTTGTCCTTGTTTCGATCGTGTGATGGATGGACTCGTCTGTGACTCTGTCATCTGATTCCCGGATTCTCTGATGCGGCAGGAACGGAGGAAACCGAGCTGGCGTCGTGCTCGTGGCCACCGGGAGCTTCAATCCCCCCACCTACATGCACCTGCGCATGTTTGGTAAGCTTCAAGTTTGCTGATTTCGGCTCCCTTCAGGTTGTGACTGGGATCGACCTGTGAAGCTTTTGTCCTCCCTGTCCTGTAGAGCTGGCAAAGGATGAGCTTCAGCAGCGAGGGTACTGTGTGTTGGGTGGCTATATGTCTCCGGTGAATGATGCGTATAAGAAGAAGGTATATTGTGGTCTTGCTAAATGCACATTGAACTGTATATGTCTATACCATTGCTGTTCTTTGAACTGAGTTCAGATTTAAAGTTGTTTAGGACCTCTTACCAGCTGCTCATCGGATCCGTTTTTGTGAACTTGCATGCAAAAGCTCTTCGTTCGTGATGGTTGATCCATGGGAGGTAACGCCATGCTCTCATTCATAAATTTATTTTTGTTTTGCCATGTATGATGTGGATATATGTAAATTGTACTACATACGAATGCATTGTGCTTCATAGGCAACGCAGAAAGGTTATCAGCGCACTTTGACCGTTCTTTCAAGAATTCGGAACTCTTTGTGCAAGGATGGTTTAGCTGATCAAGGTATACATATCACCTCAATACCTTGTTTTCCTCATTCTGTTACATTTCAATATGTACTGACAAAGAATTTTCTTTCAGGCAGCCTGAAGGTAATGCTTTTGTGTGGTTCTGACTTGCTTGAGTCATTCAGCACTCCAGGAGTTTGGATCCCAGATCAGGTAAAAATCTTGAACTTTGCTAACAACAAGAAAAATCTTTTGCACCTTTTTTATGCAAAATTATGATGTCGTTTTTATTTGTGCATTGGTTTTCCTTGTGGAGCAACTTACATTGATTGCACCTATTTTTGTTTCCAGGTCAGAACCATATGCAAGGACTTTGGTGTCGTATGTATACGCAGAGAAGGAAAAGATGTTGGCAAATTGATAGCCGGCAGTGATATACTAGAAGAATGCAGGGTACATACTTGCAGTCTGAGGATTTTAATATGGAATCAGAATAAATTTCTTTGCTGAGGTTGTTTGTGTATAATCATTTCTGAACTCCTTTTCAGGATAACATCATTTCGGTCGATGAGATTGTGCCAAATCAGATCAGTTCATCCAGAGTAAGGTATCGATCTTACAGACATTTGTTTGTGGATAGTTTTATGATCTTCATGTGCATAATAGTTTATGGAATATTGAGGCGCGTCTATTTCTGGCTAAATTTCAGAGACTGCATAAAAAGATGCCTTTCGATAAAGTATCTTACTTGTGACGAAGTAATTGAATACATTAGAGAACACAATCTGTTTATGGAAGCTGAAGGAGGTGATACAAGATTGTGAAACAGTGGTGTTTGGAGGTAATTTGACGCAGTTCTTTCTAATCTTGTAACATGTGTCATGCATGTAGGCTACTCGTGCAATGAATCAGCATTGGAACATGTGGTTTTGACGCAACTTTTACTATTGGTGCAGTTAAATTGCTTCTCCATGATCAACATGAATGGGCTGAGGACAGCTACCTCCAGATAACATCTGGATCGTGCACGTTGAGTAGTTTGTGGAAATTTCATGAAACAGAAAATAAAGGGGGGCAGACAAAAGCCATAAAATAAAAGTGGCTGACCACTTGAATCAAATGTGACTTTGTGGAAATTTCAGACAGTTGGTACATTTGTAAGCTTGGCTTGAGTAGAAATTATCCAGAAGCAAGTGCTACATATAACATGGCATTCTCATTTGCAATAATATGATGCTCACTTTTACTTATTACCCAGTGCCATCTGGTGTTCTAAATACCGATCATTGTTATGATTGTGGATATGCTATCACGTAGGCCATGAAATCAAATGTATTGTTTTGCACACAATCATGATACATCTTTAGGGGCATAGTAGAACCAACTCACCTTGTACGAGCATTTACTTATATTTGACAGAACACATACCTTAACCTCTAACAGTCAGCTTTACTCACCTCATGAGTTGCTTTACAAAAATTACATGTCCACACAGGTGTGCCATTTACACCAGGGATATGTTAAGTGTTATGGAAATTCACAGTTGGGAGCTGAGCAGAACCAATTATATTTTGAGAAAACACGCTGAGATCTTGAGAACATATTAATCAGCAAACTCACATTTGCAAATTGCAGCTATACTGAATATGATATGATCCTGTGAAGCATCATTTTACGGTACAATAGGCTAATAAAGCATGTGTAAAACTATACACTCTGTTCTGCTGTTCTTCAGAAGGCATTGTTCATAGCCTGAATTAAGAAACAGCAGCTGCTTCAAGTGGCACGCCAGCAGCGGAGGGCAAGGCCTCCCTGCCGTGCGGCCTCAAGAGCGACTCACGGTCGCAGCTCGCCGGCCGGATGGGCTGGATCCCGCCAGGGTTGAGGGGGAAGAGGGTCTTGAAGTATCCTGCCATGATGGCCTCCATGTCGCAGGTCTCGGCGACCTTGGGCATCTGGTAGATGTCGCGCGTGTAGGCGTGGAGGTTTGGGTACTCGGCCAGCTTCCGCCTGGTGCACCGGAACAGCGTGTTGTAGACGAGGTCGAACCGGATCAGCGTCGTGAAGAGGCACACGTCGGCCAGCGTGAGCCTGTCCCCGCACAGGTAGCGGGAGCCGGTGAGGTGCGCCTCCAACCTGTCCAGCGCGCTGAACAGCTCGCTCGCCGCCGCGTCGTACGCCTCCTGGCTCTGTGCAAACCCACACCTGCGCCGTCGTTGGAAGCCAAGCCATTGGAAGTTAAAATTCAGATAATTCAGTTGCTGAAATACTAGATAGCATGATCAGGGCAAGCAATGCTGCAGAGAAAATTCAGAGGATTCAGTTGCTGGAATTGGTACCTGTAGACGCCGTTGTTGACGCTGGGGTAGATGAAGGCGTACCAGCGGTCAATGTCCTGGCGCAACTCCGGCGGCCAGAGGTCGAGGCCGCCGCCGCTATCGGCGCCGGGGAGGCCGCAGAGGAACTTGACGATCTCGATGCTCTCGTTGCAGACCACCTCGCGGCGCTCGGCGTCCCAGAGCATCGGCACCGACGCCCTGCCCTCGAACCCGCCGCTCCGCACGGCGTAGACCTCCCGGAGCTTGCGCTTGCCGTAGAGCCCGTCGGGGCTGTCCGGCGTGAAGGACCAGGCGCCGTCGTCGCCGGGGACGGCGACGGAGACCGGGATGCGGGCCTCGAGGCCGAGGAGCGCGCGGACGAGGAGGGCGCGGTGGGCCCAGGGGCAGGGGAGGCCCACGTAGAGGTGGAGCCGGGGGCTGGGCGTCCCCACGACGGCGGGGAAGCGGGACGGCGTGCGGGTGAAGGCGCCGGTGGCCGGGTCCGAGGGCGCGAGCTGCCGCATGAGGAGCTGCCACGCGGCGGCCCAGCCGTGGCGGACGGCGAGGACGAGCTGCGCCGGGGGCAGCGCGCGCCCCCACAGCAGGCGGGAGAGGGAGGTGAGGGGGTCCTGGGAGGCGGCGACGCGGTTGAGCCGGCTGCGGCGGCAGGGGAGGAAGGGACGAGGCGGCGGACCTGGTGGTCGCCGGAATTGGAGGCGAAGCGGCTGAGGTGGTGTGGCCCACATGGCTGAGAAGAGATGGAAGGGGGCAGCTCTGGGCTCTCCGCTCTCCTCGTGCTCGCTCTCTGGTGGAGTGGAGTCATGTCCTGTTTATTTTTCAAAAATTTCTCGGTGTACACGGCTCAGTATAAAAAGTTTTCAGTTTAATTTTGTTTAGTTTGTAAAATGGTGAAAAAAATTTAGATTAGGTTGTGTGCACAGAGAGAAAAAACGAACTGATACGGTTCTCTATATTAAAACTTTTTGGATTTCGGGTGAAACTAGGGGCGTGTTTAGTTCCACGCAAAAAGTTTTCACCTAGAGAACCATGCCAGTACATTTTTTCTATATGTACACGCGAGCCAATAAAAAAATCACATTTTCATCCTCTTTTCACCTTCTAAACACCCCCATGCACGTGGCCTAATACAAAAGGTTTCACTTTTCACTCCTTTAAACACGTCTGAAAGCTCAGGCTGCAAAATAATTGAACATGAAAGAGAGACCGCAAAATAATTTAGGCTGTGTTTAGATGTAGTTAAAGTGAGAAAAAGTACGAAAAAGTATCATTTCTATGAAAGCGTGCATAGAGATAGAAATAAACTGACACGGTTCTCGAGGTGGACAACTTTTCGTGAAAAGGGGACACTTTTCCCTGAACTTTATGAACACACGGAAATACTAAATGGGGTCAGACTATTTGCAACGGTGTCTCTATAGCCTCTTGGACCCCTAAAATAGCAGTTTTTCTCTCCTGTATGTACTGCAGCGGTGTCCTCTAAACCTTCCTCTATTCTCCAGGACGCTCCCACCCTCTCCCAAATTTCCCGTGTTCCGTCTCCTCCTCCAAATCGTCGCTCCCCCTCCCTCCCTCTTCTCTGTCTCTCTCTCCCCCTTCATCCCCTGCTCCTTCCCATCCGCAAGCCACCGCCACTTCAACACACCCCACCCGCCCCCGCCGCCGGGCGAGTCGCCGCCGCAGGGCCCGTGCCTCCCCACCGCCGGGCCACCCGTCGCCATAGGGCCCGCGCCTTCCCGCCGCCGGGCCCGCGCCTCCCCGCTCCTCCAGCACCGATCTGCCAGCTCCGCCGACCCGCCATGGCGTGGGAGCTCGGGACGCGGCCGGCCATGGCGCCCGCGGGGACCTCCGCCCTGCCATGGCACCTCCCCGCCGGCGCGCGCGCCCCCGTCGTCGTCGGGCCGACCGCGCGTTGGAGCTCCGCGCCACGCCCGGAGAGCGAGCTCCGCGTCGATCTGCCCGGTGCGCGAGCTCCGGCGGCCGCTGCACCCCGCGCGCGTGCTTCGGCGGACGAAGGAGGTGGGGGCGGCCTCGGGCCCTCGACGTAGGGAGGTGAGGAGGAGGGAGAGAAACTGGAGAGGGAGAGGCTGGCCAACGGATGAGGAAGGGAGAGTGGTGGGCCCTGCAGTGATAGAGGAGAGAAATAGATGACACCGTTGCAGCATGATGTTGTCTAGGGCTAGTTTTTTTAGAGAAATGTTGAAATATTCCTTTTAGGGGATGATATTTAAAGGACACCGTTGAAAATAGTTTGCAAATAGTCTCAGCAGCAAATTGGCATCGCCATTACGGTTAACTCGAAAGGTAAATGAAACGTTGCATCGTTTTGCCGCCCACAACATGTCGGACAAGGAACAATCATCCATCCGCGGCAATGGCAATGAGCAAAACACAGCTCAGTGAGGCGCAAAGCTATCAAAGCACAGCACGCGACATAAAAACTTGCAAACGTTAAGTTCTGCCAAACGTCAGGCTGAGCAATAGGTTCTTGCCGATATCGAGAGAATTCTGCCAAACGTCAAAGCTAACAGAGAACGATCCGGCAACACAAGCATATCATCCAGGGAAAACATCTTTGGGGCCATCAAAAGCTCATCTAGCTAAGAACTCTCGTCTTAACAAGGAAATGCTATAGGATAAACTTAAACTACTAGCTGCTTCCATCAGACGATCGCATTTGCTGCACTAGCAATCCTGGGCCACAGATCAGCACACTCCTTTCCGATAGGTCCAGTGATGGCAGAACCTGCACCATCGGAACATGTATCATTCAATCTGTTCACATGGCCAATATTCTAGACTGATTTTCAACTATTCCTACTGCAGATTAGTTATGCATATAAAATCACCCAGACTTTCAGTATTACTAGGTAATAGCCCGTACTTTGCTACGGGCATGCAAAATCCGAACAAATCATCATTATTCTTAAAAAAAAACTATCATGCAAAACACCTGATATATATATGTTCACGGTGAATATAATACAAGCACAAAAACAAAAAGGCGGCCATAAGCCTTAAACTACGCCACGCAAAAACATCCCAAAAATAGCTGTCACCATTCCTCAAATTTATCCGGAGCCATGGTGACTTGCAACTAAAGTCAATGTGATGTGAGTTTGGAATCAAAATTAAAGATCCATTTGAGCATTGTTGTTGTCGTCATACACTGCCAACACGAGTTGCCTCTGCTTCGGCTGCTGCATGTCTTCGTCGGTCCTGCTACCCGACCTTCATATTGAAATGTAACAGGGATGTCGGACGGAATTTTCAGTTACCAATAAAAAAACAAATTACAGATTCTATCGGTACTCCACAAGACAAATTAATTAAATATAATTAAGCTGTTATTAGCACATGTTTACTATAGCACAACATTGTCAAATCATACACTAATTACACTAATTAGGCTTAAAAAATTTGTCTCATAAAATAGTCACAATCTGTGTAGTTAGTTATTTTTAGTTTATATTTAATACTTAATGCATATGTACTTTGTTTCGATATGATAGGTGCTAAATTTTAGTAGGAGAAACCAACACCCCCTAAGGTAATTTGGAATTCGATACTTCCTTCATGCTCTTTTGAAAGTTTGGGACTTTGCTAGCCAAAATGCTCGAGGTAAGTTCAGTTAGCTCAAGAAAGCTGAAATCCTCAAAGATGGCACCATTCTGTAGACTAAAATTGACTTTATTAGTTCCAGAAACAAACACTTACCCTAGAGCATCATGCATATGTCAAGCCTATTTTAACATCCCAGCCTGGGCTTTGGAAGGAAGATAGACAACAAAACTGTTCTTCTTTGTAAACAAAAACAAATATTCCTCGCAAAGAAAAAGACCAAATAAGCACACTATCACTATATTAGATTGAAAATGTAGCCAGTAACTTACACATTCCAAAGCAAGAAAAATCTTGAAAAAAAACTATTGATTTTCATTTAGACAAATATCAGGCTACAGACATTTTAGGGTAAATGCTACGAACTCAACAATGGAATTGCCTAGCAACGTCCCCAATTGCAAATTCTAAAAGAATGATACAATGCAAAATTAAATAAAAGGGGACGTTGGACATGTATCCATCATAATAAGTCCCGGGAATAGATCTCCAATTTAATCATATTTATGTCAACTTATCAGATTATGTGGTATTTGTGAAACGAATCATTGGCAAAAAAGGAGCATAAAGGGTATGGAAGGAACGTTTGCTCAACAGAAATGCAGCTACAGATGTCTTGCACTATATGTTAAAAAACAATTTGGAACCACAAGTATATCATTATTTTCTAACCATATATGCAGAGGATATACATGTGTCTTGCACATAATGGTCCTTACTTAATTTGTTATTAAAATCAAAAGCAAGTTTAAAAAATAATGGCTGTCTGTGTTCTAAAGGTGGTGGCATAGATGAAACTTAATTCAGATTGTTCTACTATTTGTCTTCTAAAGTGGAAAGTTCCATCGTGAATACAAAATGAATTTTGTCAATAGCACGCAGTTCTATAGAAAAGAGGTTTGGGTTGTAAATCATTTAGCTAATGACTCAAAGTTATGTCTCATGCACTTGGAAAATTTCAGCTAGCACAATCCACATCTGTTTAGCTACCACTCAGCAAAAGAATCAATGCCGAATGGACTCTTGCTCACAACAGAATAAGGAGTCCATAACCTTTACTTTGTCTCTCTTTGCTACATTGTCACAAGTCAGTAGTTTACTTTTCATCTGTGTATGCTTTCATCTATGTTTTAAGCACCTCTCTGTATGTTTTCATCTGTGTTTTAACAACGAATGTACTATTAAAAAAATCAGGAAACATACTTTTATAACTGTTAACTGAGAGCAGTATTAGAAACTAATAATCGTTGATGGCATGCACCATGCTGAGCTCCAGGATATAAGACTTCTAAAGAAAATTATAATGCCCAAAAAAATCAATTGGTTTGTGCAGATCAAGTTTTGGACCCATGACTACATGCTTGATAAGAACATCAGAAGTTGAAAATACATTGACCTATGGATTAACGGAGCTGCAGTAAGCACTACACCGCAAGGAAATGACACCAGCTGCCGTAAGCACTACGGAGTACACCGCAAGGAAATGACACGAGAGTATCAGACTGATCTCAGTTTTGCGTATACACCAGTTGCTAAATATGAAAATACTGACTATTCCGTGAGCACATCACCTTGGAGGCATTTCCTCGAACAGCTGCTGGGCGTCGCACTCCAGTTGCTGGGGCGTTGGCCACCAAGCTCTATGGCAAGGGAGGTTGCACAAGGGCGCAGGGGCTGTGCAGTTCTTGCGCCACATGCGTCATTTGCTGCACGAGCGGTGTCTCCTCCGCAAGCAACGGGGCAGCGTGCATTGGGGGAGGATGGAGTGACAAGCAGACTTAGCAGAGCGAAGGTGTGGTTACATGGCGCACAGTGGCAGAGTAGAGGAGCGCCACCGCGATGTCCCACTCCATGCCCAGTACCTCCGGTCGCCCCCTCGTTCTTCCTGATCCCGTCCGTGCCCTCTCCGCCCGCTGCGTCCGCTCCTGTCCGTCTTCACTCCTCCCTGCACACCCCGCCTCCTTGCTTCGGCGCCCTCCGCATCTCCATCACGGCAGCCCGAGCTCGATTTGCAGCTGCACGACCTCGATTCACGGGCATTCGAGCTCGATTAGTAGGCTGTCAAGTTCGATTCGTGGTCGGCGGCGGCGGAGAATCTTGGAGCAGCGAGGATTTTCCTAAAGAAAGCACCACACGACGCTTCGAGCTGGAGACCGCAAGAAGGCAAGAGCGCAAAGGGGGCCTCTCATCCAAGGAGCGAAGGCGGCTTGGAGACGGCGAGTGGACGCGGCGGCCGCGCTGGCGAGCAGGTGCGGCAATGCGGCGGGGCGATGGAGAGAATCGACACTTCGTGAGGGAAGCGGGATGGGGAAGGGAGTGGAGGCGGTCCAGCGCGGCAGCGCCCCAGCGGACGATGCGGAAGCTTTTCTCCGGACGGTGTGAGAAGGACGGACAGGCGGTGGGCGAGCGACGGCGCCGGGGCTAGCGGGAGGATGCGGCGCCGACGAGATCGATACATCGAGCTCGACGCCAGAGAGATAGGGAAAGGTGGGCGCGGGCTGGAAGGGGAGCGGGCGCGCGGAGGAGAGGCAGACATGGGGCCCACCTGTCGGCGCCGAGCCGAAGGGAGGCGGGGGCACGGGGGAGGCGGGGGCATGGAGGGTGGCTCCTCGGAATTAAGGTTTTAGGAGTAGTAGAGATACCTTTCATCTCTCCCTTTGGGTTCACGATCACTCCAGCATTGTCTGAAATATCACAGAAACAGCACCTTAGAATTTAGAAAATGAACCGTGGCTGGAACAGTCGTTGTGATCTTATAAAAACTGAAGATGCAAACATCAGAGGTCCAGTAGTCCAGTTCACTAAGGTGTCCATTCACATAAAGTGAGCAGAAACATATGACTCAAGCAATTATCAGACTCAAATTGAATTATCACAGTATCAACCCAGCCCCAACTTCACATGCTTATTGTCTAGTGTCTATGATGGCAACCTACCAGCAGAAGGTATAAATACCGGAGATTGGATAAGACAAACAATGGGAACATACTACAGGAGCAAATGCATAGGTGCTGATATTGTGCCACAAATATTACATGTGCCAGGAGACAGGTAACACTGCACGCTAGAAGAATGCACAATGCTGTTTAATACTGGCCAATTAACATCTATGCTTCCTCCTGACAAATGACCACACCAGAAGGCCACTCTTCATGTAACAAAGCAACAGTACCAGATATCAATATAGTGTCAGCGAATATCTAATGCATTGCAGAGAATAAATATGGTTGTAGTGACTAATATTAGAATAGGGATGTCAAAGTAGTATGTTAGCCCAGTAAACTGCAGATTCTAAAGAAACCAAACCAAATGAAAAGAAGTCGCAAACTCAAGAAATGTAGTCACTTTAGAACATAACAATTTTACAAGAAACCCTCAAACAATTAAATTGTTGCAAAGTCAATCCACCCAGACATGACAAGAAATATACCTTCAAAGTACATGTAGACACCATCCTTTCGGCGCCATGGCTTGCGCTGCCTCACAATGACAGCTGGCATCACCTTCTTCCTGAGGTCGGGCTTTCCCTTCTTCACAGTTGCCATAACCATGTCACCAACACACGCAGAAGGCAGCCTGTTAAGGCGCCCTTTGATTCCCTTCACTGAAATGATGTACAGGTTCTTGGCCCCAGTGTTATCAGCACAGTTGACAGTGGCTGCCACTGGTAGACCCAGTGACATCCGGAACTTGTTACCAGCAGACCCTCCTCGTCCTGCAGTGACATCAAGCTCACATTTAGATTTTAGACAACAAAACTACAATGCATCCGTTGTAAACTGAGCTTCTAAATCTTTAGATTTAATAAAATGCATATAAGAAAATCAAGAGAGCAACCTGAGCAAACATTGAAACGTAAAAACGCCTAGACTGAGAAATGTGACATGCAATTATGATCAAGTAAGAATACTTTGGGCAGGAAACACCATGTGAAATCTCTTATATACCTATAACCAGGATAGATTGAACATTAAAATGGAATACTGCTACCATATACAGTATAGTGCTATTAATTCTAACAAGGAGAATTAGCCGCTAAACGTTTAACGACTATGCATGTTAGGCTAAACGAGGCTTCTATCACAGTTTACCTAACAGCATGATTAAAACATAGAAAGAAAGACTGTCGTTTTTAAATCTCAGATGGATCTAACGACAAGTGATCTATACAAGCTTAGAACTGCACACAAGGATACAGATTCAACAATCCCTAAACCAACATCTATCTAAGATATCGACGCCTGACATAAGAATCAGATCCAAGTATCTGACTCATGATCATTGCATCCACAACAAGAAATCGCAAAAGAAAAGCAACTAATCCCCAACCAATCTGCTGCCAGAATACGGTCTACTCCCTTACGCACGATTCACGCGTCAGAATGGCAAACCATCGAATCGAAAACATCTAACCAGCGTACGAAACTATACAAGGACAAACAGCAACGCAAGATCGAACCGGAAAATGAGCAGGATATTTACCTCGCTTCGACATCTTGGAAGCAGAGAGGAGCAAACGCGAGCGGCGCTGAGTGGCGGCGGCGCGGGGGGCGTTGGCTCGTTTATACGGTGCCGGGTCCTAGGGTTTTGCTACTTTTATTATTTTACCCCATTGTTACTTATAAATCACACTTTAAAGTCCTCAGGCTAGTATAATATGGGAATTAAATATGCGCATTCCTTATACAAAAACGAAAATGCAAAAGGATAGGGTTTTGAAGGAAAAGTGCAATGTGCAGGATTTGTTGCTCATTAGTCCCTGCAGAAGTCAGGATTGTGAGAAAGAGGCTAGGAAAATGGGGTGGGCGAACGCGGCGGTGACCATGGAGGAGGTGCTCGGCCTGGTGCGAAGTTTCGTGGACGTCCTCGTCCTCGCCGGCGGCCGCACCTCATCCGGTGCCTCCGCCACTTGGAGCTCCGGCGAGGTTAAGAAGGCCCTCCGGTGGGCGCTCTTCTTCGAGGAGGTCAGTGGCGATCTCTCTCTAACATGCTCAGTGTGCTAGTTTCGGCTCCTGCCATTCGATCAACCGTCGACGCCATAATGTCTTCCCAGTCCAGAGGTGGCTCGCGTCCTTCGGAGTTCAGATTCCCGCATTCGCTGTGCCGCTTATTATGCAGTGCTTTTGCGGAATTTATGCGATAAATGTAATTTGAAGTAGTGCCAACTGCCAATTAGTGCGTCGGAGACATTTTTCCTCAGTTGCTCAACTGTCCTTGCACTGTGTTCAGGTTTTCAAGGACTTGCGGGAATCGGGCCGTTACGAGGATTGTGCAGGAGAACTTGATGCAGCCCTCGTTGAGCTCACTTCAAGTCCAGAATTCCCGAAGGTGCTTGTCCAAAACTGCATGGTATATGTGTTGATTCGGGGGTTTTCTATGTAGTGATGCTCTTTCTATGTGCAGGGTCTTGCTGATATGTGGTCGGAAACCCTTTCCACGGCAAGGGTATTGGTTATACGGCATTTTCTAAAAGCAAAAGCAATGGATGTGGAAAATTTTGCTGCTCTTCTTGAAGCAGTTGTTGAGATGGATATCGATGGCATTTGTGCTAGTGGTGTGCACAATGCATGCCAAGAGTATGCTAAGTCAATATTGGGTATGAATTCGTCATGTTTTACACAGACCAGGAATGGTTGTGACATTGGACTTCCTGCTAGTTCTGATGAGCTGTATGTGCAATCCATGGGCCATTCACGGGTTCTAGTTAAAGAATTTTTGGAGGGGCTGGATTCAGCATCATGTTCTTGTTTGGCTGAGAGAGGACTGGGAACACTTCTGAACAGTGTTAGAAAGAACAGCTTTGATGATGCTAGTAATAAGCCATGCACCCCAGCAATTCTGAAGTAAACATTCTCCTCCTATGTATCGCGTCTTGTTAGTCCACTTTTCTGTATCCTTATTTTCAGAGCATGCCCCTGTTTGAATTCAGTCAAAACATTGTTATGCAGAACATCGCAAATGATTGACAAGTTTCTTGTGTGGAAGCAGTGGAGAGCAAAGTGCTTGTCATATCTGCTTGATGAGAGAACCATTCGGATTTTGTCTGGATCTAGTTTGATTTTCAAAGCTCCCAAAGAGCAGTGGATGAAAGTCTTTGAGCCCTTAAAAAGTTCTGAAGAATCTTGTCAACATGGTCTTGTCGAAACCATGGTAACTATTTATGATCTGACCTTGGGTTGTAGATTCTTTTGGTACATAAGTGTTCTACATTTTCACATCAACATGCATGCGTTGCCTTTGCAGGAGCTATGCTTTCTGGGTTTGATTGCAAGTCATTGGAATTCATTGATAAAGGACTTCATGTCACACACTTTCTGTTTCGTTCCTACATCCAAGCAGTACATTGATCTGCATCAGTTGCTTCAGGGAACTTCTCAGAACAAATGCCATGACAAACTTCTTGACTTGGAGGTAATTCCTATTTTGATCTTATGTCATGTTGCTAGGTTTTGCTAAATATTCTTGTATGTTGGAACTTGGAAACATTAACTTCACAGGGAGCTTTTTGAAATGTGGGGATTGTACCCCTCTCAACTCAGCACATGGTTAATAGTGTGATGATTTTTTTTTAATCATCTGATCATGACATCGCATGTTGCAAAACCAGGGCATACGGTAGTCAAACTTGTATGCAAAACCAGGCCCCTTCTGATATGTTTAATGTAGAAAAACTTCTTTAGAGTTGGCTTCATTATAGTTCTTTTAGTTATACTTAGTACGTCTTTCAGAGATCTCTCTGGAAAATAAAAATATGTAACAGACCATAATGCTAGCAAGAGGGTATGACTTGTTAATTTATTTTTTTATGGAAATGATTTGTTAACTATTGATATCTACAATTTCTTGTTTTCTCAAAGCTGTTAGTATCTTATCTCTAAAGAACATATCTTTATCCAAAGCTTTGAACTTACAGGGAAAGGATATTCTTGAGTATGCAAGTCAGTTATTACAGAGTAAACCATCCATATTATGGCTTCTACCTCCAGTTCTTATTGCCGCAGCAATACCACCTAGGTGAGATTGATGGCCTTTTCAGTTTATTTTTGTGATCATCTGAATGATAGTTCAATGTTGTAATGGATCGTATAGGTCAACCTTGTTCCAGATATACCTTGCTCAAATAGATAAACAATTTCATGGAGCTGCTTCTGCAGAACGGTATGTTCTTTAGAAATGAGTTGATGCGAGATATGTCACATTTCAAATTACTGTGTCCATTCTTATGTGCTGATGTTGACTGTTTTTCAGAAAGTGTTGCTGCAGAGGAGATGGAATAGATCAGCATTATAACTGTAAGTAATTTCACAGTTTGCAGCTGCTCCCTTGCTCAGATTTCAAATGAAATAAGCGCTCTTGTTCTCCAAACTCTTCTACTAAAGCTTTTTTTTCCCTTCTAGGTGAGATCACTGAGAGGATTCAATGTCTCTACACATTCCATATTCAGCAACCGCATCTAACCGCTCCA
This sequence comes from Urochloa ruziziensis, assembly GCA_015476505.1. NCBI lineage: Eukaryota > Viridiplantae > Streptophyta > Magnoliopsida > Poales > Poaceae > Urochloa > Urochloa ruziziensis. Next base: position 7,936,220 of record CM027123.1, on the reverse strand, counting down.
TAGACAGTAGCTATACTATAGTTCAAGATTTTGTTGAATATTAGCAAATATACTATAGTACACGGCAAGTCTGATAGCTCACTTTCAAATGAGTGGCTGATTTCCAGGCTCACTGCAAACAGTATTTCACATGTATGGCCGTGATTGGCTGAACAGAAAATCAATTGATTTTGCCTTTCTGCTTGATGAAAACAGTTGAGCCAAAAGAGATTGAGGCTATGGCTTATATGTAAATATGGGGATTAAAGGAGTTCTTGCTCCACTCTTCGAGATGATAAGTTATGAAAGATTGCTGCTAGATTCATCCCATGTTGACTCGGGTGATTTGCTTACATATTTTTCACTCTTCTCTTTGTATGCTTTCTGTAGATGAAACATAAGCTTTTGAGGGTGGTGGATCAAATATTGGGGATGACCCAGTAGTATGACTTTCTTCTTGTTGGATTTTCAGTCCAGTCTTATAATCAGCAAGCAGTGTTTAACACCAGCCTAGTGCCTATTCAAAAAAAAAAAAAAAAAACACCAGCCTAGTGTATTTTTAACTCTGTTAAAGTTGCTACCGTTTCCATTCTGTAAACTAAGCAAAGCCTAGCTGACTTCTTTCCTCGATTACTTTTCCCCTTGCTGCTTCTATGGTCTACATACACCAGATCAGAACTCGAAATGTAATTAATGAGGTGCCTAAGACGTTTCAGTTTTATATTTCTGCTGCTACTTCGTTAGATAAGAAAAGATGCATTGTGATGGATAGAGGCAAAAGAGAAAACTTAAATTATACAAAGGGTCATTGTCAGGCTAGCGTTTCAATCGAGGCTTGGTATATGCCAAATTGGGTTTGACAACTCCAAAGCATACAGCTGCTCAAAGAATTCCTAGATTGCAAGCTCATAATGGAATTTCTTACAGACGTTGCTTCATTCACACAGCTAGCTCATCAGACAAGATTTGTCGAGGCAGGTATTGCACATTTATTCACAATATACACGACTGGGTCTTGATATATCTGAAGCCACAGGTTCCTGCACTGCACTAGCAAGTAGCAACCTAGTCTATCTATCTTGAAGACATGTAAAGCTTTTCAAAAGTGATGGAATACATGTTCCTCGTGGGTAAGGTTGGTGCGCAATAGCTGGTTGGTTCTGATAATTATCGCTTTCTAAATTAAGAGAATATGTTGTTCAGGTTGTTACAATAAATGACAGTGGACTATTAGTTTGGTGATGATTGTGTAAAAGAAGGGGGTATATGTAGCAGATCCAGAAGCATGGTCCCCACCCAGAACTCTGAAAGGAAAAACAACAGATGATTCCTGTTGATGTTAGTCTAAAGTTTAGCCCCTCTTCATCGATTCCATTACCTGATGAAACAAGTAAGCAGCAACCGAGAAGCCAGTTCCAGCTTACTCTTGTTGCAGTTTTTTCTGTCTGATTTATCTCTTATGATCTCTTTGTTTGATGCTCTATTTCCTTGTATTCCTCATTGCATTTATTAACTCTTTTCATAAAACTGCTCTAATCGGTAGATCTTGATCTAATCAATTTCTTGAACACGCAGGAGGGCTGCATATCTTTATGTTAAGAGAGAAATGATGATCCGAATACAAAAAGTGATCTAATCAGTTTCGATACTTCTTTTCCTTTTTATCTTTATGTCTAAGGAGTGGTTTAACTCCACAGTTCATGTTAGATGTGCTTCGCAATCCTTTGCAGTTTATTCACTGTTACATTATGAATTCATGATTACAATCTTTAGCTTGCCTACAGTCACTGGAAATCTTTTTTTTTTCCTACCGTGATTTTCTTCACAAGATTGATGAAATAAATCTCTGCACTTGGCAAACTATATGACTGAAGCTTCACTTTAACAGATCGATCTGATGGGTACTGCATACAGCCATACATCAACCTTGGATCGGCTTTACAATGGAAGAGTTCCTTCATGTCTTTCATCAACCATAACAGTAGTACCAGCACCCGCAGAGCTGTCGTTTCCTAGTCTTCCAGAGCAGAGATCATCTTATGGTGAAAGGGAACTGCCTATTAGTTATGTCGCCTCATTTGGTACTTCTATGGCTGCACATGGCACGATGTCAGCATGTATGTTAGCTTCCAATTTCACCTCAGACCATGCCAACAATAAATCATCAAATGGGAAGCTTTGTTCTGGACCATATGTTACTGAGCCATCTGATCCTGATACTCAATTGTCATCATCACATTCACCAGTCCTGGGTAATTTAAGGCCTTTGATGATGGATTTTCCAGAAGTATCTGAACATATATGTTCAAGCCAAGAACAATTCCTAGGTTCATTTGATTATCCAACAGGTGTTGATTCTTCCAATCCACAAAACGGGACTGCCTTTCCCCAACAAGTTCAAAACACCATTACAGTCGATCCTAACACTCATGTTGCACCGCAGAACGAGTGGTTCTCATCTGCGAGTTCCATGCAGCTTCCCAAAAATGTAGGTTCTGCTGAATCCATGCTAAAAGTATCTGGATATAATAATGTTTTGCTCATGCCATGCCTAACTATTTCAGGATTTCCTCTTCTCCTTTGTTTTTTTTTCTTTTGCGTATTCTGCCATAGAACATATGGTGATATCTTTATTAGTGACCTTCATTTTTGAAAATTGAACTTGTGGACGTCATCCTGCATGATGAATGCAGTTAGAATGTTCCTTGTTTGTAGACAGTTGATACAAGAAGTGCAACTTAAAAGTTATTCATATTGCTATCCTCAGAGAAGTGTACCAAATCCTTTCAACTGCGATGAACTTTGTGCTGACAACCTCACTTCTTCGAATACTGCTCCGAAATCAAGGATGCGCTGGACACCTGACCTCCATGAGCGTTTTGTTGATGCTGTTAACAAGCTGGGTGGGAGTGAAAGTAGGTTGCTATTGTTTTTCTTTAAGATCTGTTTTACACTTATTGTACTTTTGTCACTCAAGTAGTCAAGTGCAATTCTCAAAATTTTGAGTCACATTGTGAACTGTCTTACCCTGTCGCCAGATAACTTCATTCCTTTTCTTTGCTTCTGCAGAAGCGACTCCAAAAGCAATCCAGAAGGTTATGAAGGTCGAAGGATTGACTATATACCATGTAAAAAGCCATCTGCAGGTATCTACTTGTTGCTTTTATGTTTTCAATGCTTTTGTATCACGCTTCTCTGTTTACTGGCTGCCATGTGTTATTGTTCAACAGAAGTATCGTACAGTTCAACATCGACCCGAATCATCCGATGGTCAGTATGTGTCTCCATGTTGTAATATCAATTTGATCTTCGAAGTCATCCTGCATCATATATAACGCCTTTCACACATGAGTGCTTAGGATTATGCAGTCAAATTATTATCTGGAAATTGTATAAATTATGATTTATGATTTTCCCCCCTTCCTAGCAGGTGTGTCTGGGAGGAGAAACAGCGAAACAGATGAAGTGTCCACTTTGCAGTTAAAGTGAGATGATTTTTACCGGTCTTTCCTACTGTTACAAAGTAGCCCATATATTGTACTATTTTGTAGACAGCAATGCATAAGATTTCACCTATTAACCTGCCTGAATGAATTTTTAGCTGCCCTTTTTAGGCCCGGGATATATTTTTCAATTTGTCATGCATGCCAACTGGCAGATAAGCTTTTTAAGATTGAGTTAGCCTTTATAATTCTACGCCTACTGCAGAGGCATGGGGAAGGTTGAAGGATTGATGGCGCAGATTGGCTTGCAGAAACAACTTCATGAACAGCTTGAGGTATGCATATTCTTTTGAAATCATATGCCAGTTAGAACGAAAATGGAACTCCAAGAAAATAGAGAAGGCATGGAGGTGTGCACACACTTATATTTTCGTTTACACAGATCCAAAGAAAGCTACAGTTGCAAGTTGAGGAACAGAGCAAGTACCTTGAAATGATAATTGCGAAGCAAAATGAAAGCCTTAAAAAGCTTGGGGCGTTACCAGGGTTTCGTGGTCGATTCCCTCAGGTTTTGGATGACAACAAAGAACCTGAAGAACAGACGGTATGCGCACATTCAGCAGATCACAGATTATGAGAAAATGAATTGTCACGGCTCACAGGCTGCGTGCAGATATCATTGCTGCGGTAAAGTGAGAATCGGAGCCTGTATTCTTCCCCCAAATGAGAATCGCAGAAACCTATTGGTTTCTTGGTGGAGTATTTGTTACCTTTGGGGGACAGATTTTCGCGTTGCAAGTTACTTATTTTCCTTGCCAGTTATGGTTGTGCTGTAGACAGTGTGAGAGAGCAAGTTATGCGTCATCTATTCAGAGTCAATCCATGTTGACCTGATTTTATTTAGCATCAGAAACTTGGTCCATGTCTCTCGCATCGTTTTATTGTCGTGCTTGAGTACTGTGAAGAACACGGTGTAGACCAAGACCACAATACAGACTACAGAGTGACGCTTACGGTTTATTTCTCACAGTACTACAGCACTAAGACAGGATCCAACACGGCTCCAATGTTATTTTTTACACGTGACAGGAGACAGGTTACACAGGCACACTGCAGCCGGGGACTTCACTAGAATCAGGCACATTCAGGCTGCCTGGGGGTCCCTCATGTATGGCTGAAGGAACTGCAGCCAGACTGGGGTCGGCAGCGCCACCCTCTTCTTCAGCTCGTCGGCGGTGTACAGGTTGCCGTGGCGCATGCCTCCCAGCATCTGATTTTGCATGAGCAGAGCAGCCTATATCAGCAATGGATTGTTCGTGCCGACGTCGAGGCGTGGGCAGTAAAGGAACGGAGCTGTAGGGAGAACAAAATGCGTGCTTACCTTCGCGATTGCGGAGAGGTCCGGCGGGCATGCGCCGCCGTGGAGCGTCGCCGTCTCCGGCGCCGGCCGCGCCGCCTCGTGGACGACCACGATCTCGGCCGCCTTGGCCTCGAGCTGGACCCCGCCGCCTCCCGCCGCGGCCGCGGCCTCGGCGAGGCCGGCGTACGGGAGCATGGAGTGGCACGCCGCGCAGTCGTGCTGCATGAACACCTTCTGCCCACCCCGTGCCCTGCTTGCTCAGGCAGCAAAAAGGAAGGAAACTGGTGAGCGGCAGCGTAGTGCTTCTCGCCGCCGGCGTGAAAGTGCAAGTGCTTACCCGTCCTGTGGCCACGGGTAGGCCGGGCAGGCGTTGTTGTTGCCCCTCGCCGCAGCAGCCATTGCAGACGTGCAGTTGCGAACTTGCCACACGAGCGAGCGAGCTCCCTGTCACTGCACTGCTGCCGCCTGTGGTTTGGTTGGTGGAGGTCTGGGATTTGTGGAAGCTATGCAGATAAGAGGGGCCGTTGGCATGTGGGCTGCACTGGCTCGGATTCTGGATTTGGTGACGTGGACACGGTGCCAGCGAGTGATCGACGGCAAGCTACACGACGAGAGCGATCGGTAGCAGGCAGCCTAAGCGAATGTGAGTCACTGGCCCAGTCAGCTGCTCAACTCTGCTTGGCAAGCTCATGGGCTTATGGGCCTAGTGTCTTCGGTTTAGGTAAGGGTATTGACCGCCGTGGTTTTGGGCTCTGCAGTGGCCTCCCCCCTACTCATTTTCTTTTTCCCTTTTTGTCGAATGTCGTCGAGTACACTGAAAAATGAAAATGGTCTGTTCTTTCAACCAGGGTGCAGACTACCGTTAGCTATGTTTTTTAGGAGAAGCAGCTGCTATATATCATATAAAAAGAAGAAGAATACAGTCTAATACAAAGTCGATATTACAGAAAATTAAGTAAAACTCATATAACACAATAAAGGGTCTAACGTTAATTAACTAGAAAGCCCTCCTCCTCTCTCTCTCATGGCATCCATGCGCAGCTTCCTCTCAAGTGCAACCTCTTTGCCCTCGCTGCCGCCGAGGGCCGCGTTTAGACGTTTTCCGAAAAAAATTTACAGTATGTCGGGCACACATTTGAAGTATTAAATATAAACTAATTACAAAACAAATTACAGATTCTGTCAGTAAATCGCAAGACGAACCTAATGAGTCTAATTAATCCGTCATTAGCACATGTTTACTGTAGCAATTTATTGTCTAATCACGACCTAACTAAGCTCATTAGATTCGTCTCGCGAAGTACACTCCATATCCATATAATGGGTTATTTTTTTCGACTACATTTAATATGCCATGCATGTGAGAGAAAATACTCGAAAAAAAATTCACGAAACATCCGCCCTCCTACGCGCACCCCACTTGCAGTGGCAGCACTGCTCCACACGTTGGCCGTTGCCTGACGGCCTGCGCTTCGTGCACCCTACGGAGTAGTACAGTAGGCCCTAGCTACATGTCTCGAGCTAGCAGACTGTGGGGGAAGTGAGGCTGAGGCTGCTGCTCCATTCGTCTGCTGCAGCGCTGCAACCATACTGCGCTGGCTGATCATCACAGCTGATGCTACCACGGAAACCGCGAGCGCCGGAGTTTACCGCAAGTACAATGGGCGCCACGCCGCCCACAGACAAGCGGATAGAGGCAGGCAGCTGCAGAGCTGCTCGCCGCGCAACGCTCTACAAGGCGGCCGGACGCGCGCCAGGCCAGTTGTTCGTCGGCATTAATTTACTCCCTCCGTGTATTTGAAAGAGTGTCTTTATCACTTCTCGAGAGATAACTTTGATTAATTTTCTATTTAAAAATATTAATATTTGTGGTACATAATTAGTATCATTGGAAAGATCTTTTAATCTAGTTTTTTAACAAAATTATTTAAAAATACAAACGTTGGACGTATTTTTTATAAATTGAGTCAAACTTGTGGCGCGCGCACACCAAAAGGACACTTTTAACGACGGAGGGAGTACACGCCGACGCCGTGGCCTGGCCCTGCGACGAGACTCTGTTCGACTATTGATGACCACACCGCTGCGCGCTACTACTAGCGGCTAGCACGGTAGTAGTACTGTAGTAGTACCCTACCCGCTATGAAGCTGCATGCATGCACTTGCAATGCAGCGCAGGATATTGGATTGGTCACGACGGCATCGATCGGACGACGGCCGGGTCCCGGCGCGCCACACCACAGCCCAGTAGGGCGAGAGGACACAGCGGCGCTGGCGCAGACGCACGACAGGCCCATGCAGTGGGCGCGCGGCCCTGCCGACCTGCCTGGCGCCGTTCTTGCAGCGTCCAACCGGCGCCGGGAGTCAATGCCTTTGTCGTCGATCTGCTGCGCCCCTAGCTACCAGCGACGACGGCGACCTAGCCCAGCCGCCGCTCGACCGGCCGGGACCGTGCACGGGGTCCTCCCCTCCATGGTGTGCCTGTCCTGTCGACCCAAGCTAGCCCAGCGATGAAACGTACGTGCACGGTACACAGCAACTAGCTAGCCCAGCGAGGCCGACGACGTCAACGAGCTCCGATATGATCATCCGGTGCCAGCCGGGAAGAATAAAGATGAGCCAACTGGTTCCTTGCTCCCATTTGTTAACACGGTCGTCGGTCGAGGCAGCAGGGGATTATTTCTTAGCTTTTTGGTACTATATATAATAATGATCCGTACAAGGAATGACTATAATTCAGGACCAATGTCGAAGGCCATTCCGGGTCGGAGACGTTCAATTTGGGACCAAAATTTATTGGCTTTGACTGACGTTCCCTTCCTACATACGGATATTTGGGGAACTAGTGATGATCCTACTAAGGCCATGTTTAAATGTAAGGAAAGTGGTGAAAATAGGTGAAAAGTATTGTTGCTAAGTTGCTAACGAATCGTGTACGGAGATAAAAATAAATTGACACGGTTATCGAGATGAAAAACTTTTCAGGGTTTTGAAGACTTTCCCTGCATATAAGAAGAAGCTCACGTGAAATTCCTACGTCTAACGACCAGAGTAGCTGATGATCCTACAAACACCGTATGCATCTGCTGTCAGCGGTCCGCACGAAATAAAGGTGCAGGGTGCAGGTAAGTCAGCAGTGACCGGCCGCTGCACGATCTCTTGTGTGAATGATGAGGAATCGAGCGGATCGGAGGTGTATGCATACGCATGTGTCTTAATTTGCAGGTGACAAGACAGATCTTTTTATTCCATGCATGGTCCTAGATTAGCTAGCTCCGGCCGGATTTACTGTATATCGAACACGTCTTGCCACCGGCACCGGCAGCCGGCCGGCAGGGCCACGCTAGATCGATCCGCGATTGACATGAATATGATGATGGCCAATTAATTGATTTTTAGTCAGTGTGAAACTGTGAATAGAGATCGACAACCCGCTTCGGGGCCGATCCTGCATCGGCAGTGAATACAGACAAGAGACAAGGTGGTTCCTTCCAAGTACTACCTCCGTCGTCGTCCCAGCAGCCGGCCGGCAGTGCCACGCTAGATCCGCGATTGATATGATGGTCAATTTATTAACGTAGTGAGTGTGAATGGAGACAACCACCTTCCGGCCGATCTATAGATATACATGTCCATACAGCCCGTGGCCCATTGGCCCGCCCAAAGCACGACCAATTTGGCCCGGCCCAAGCACGGCCCGGCACGGCGTCCTACGTGCCCGGGCTGGCCCGGCCCGGTAGCTGTGCCCGGACGCGGGCCGTCACCCCAGCCCGTGGGCTGACACGACCCGGCACGAAATTAGTAGGCCGGCCCATTAACGGCCCGTAAATCTCTCACGGCCCGTAAACCAAACCCTAAACTCCCTTCCCAGTTCCCAGCCACCTAGGCGGCCAGCCGCCCAGCCCCTCCCCCTGCGACCTTGCTCGACACCCTCACGCGGCCTCTCTCTACTCCCGTCCTCCCGGTGACCGCCGCTCCCATCCGGCGCCGAGCCGCCGACGCTCCCCTCCGACGCTGTCCATCCCTACTGGCCGCTGCTCACCCGCCCCTCGCTTGCGCCGCCGCTCGCCGCTAGTTGCATGTGCGCCGCTTGCCGCGCCACGCCCCTCTTCGGCGCCACCGACCCGCCGCTCGCCCCTTCCCTCCCCTCTAGCGCGGCTCGGCGGCTCCCACTGCATGTGACGGCGGCGGCCGCCACGGGGAGCAGGCGGCGGTACATCTCCGGCTCCCTCTGCAGGTGACAACGGCAGCGTGGCAAGGAGCAAGGGGCGAGCCGAAGCAAGGGCATGGCGGCGGCGCCCTCCAGATTCAGATTCAAACGCTGGCGTGGGCCATGGGCCGCCCAAGAACACATGTTGGGCCAGGCTAGGTCGGGCTGGCCCGACCCGAAAGAGACGACGGGCCCGGGCTTGGGCCGTCACCCTAGCCCGTGGGCGCACCTGGCACGGCCCGCAGGGGCACAGGGCCGGGCCAGGCACGGCCCGTGAAAGAGCGGGTCAGGGCGGGCCCGGCCCTGGCCCGGGACGGGCGGCCCGAATGGCCAGGCCGATCCTGCTCGTGCATCGGCGATGGATACAGACAAGAGATACAAGGTAGGTCCTTCGAAGAATTGCTGTGAATTTGCAGCGACAAGAGACATGCGTACGCACGTAATTAATGGCGGTAAAGCTGAGCAGCAGCAGGTAAAAGCATTGTTCATTAATACGGAGTATATCATCCATTTTTTTTAAAAAAGAATCATCATATCATCATCATACGCATGCAGGATCTACTCTAGCTAGTCTCCCTCGACGTGCTGATCGTCCTAAGCAGCTGTGTGCACTGTGCAGCAGGGTTTTTTTTACCGTTGGGAACCGGTCCGGTTTGACCGGTTACCGGTCAAACCGGTCCGGTCCGGTAGCATAATAGGGCCGGTTACCGCTCAAAACCGACCCTACCAAACCGCTCCTACTGGTTAACCGGCCGGTTTGACCGGTTTACCGGACCGGTTTTTATTCCCAAAAAAACCGGTACTGTAGCGAAAAAAAAACCCTGCTGTGCAGTGCTGCGACGATTCATGCATGCGATCTTTAGGCGGTACGGAAAAGTTTTATTTCTATGAAAATATGCATAGAGGTAAAAGTAAAATATAGATGGATAACTTTTCGTTAAAAGCGGACCTCGCTTTCGCTTGCAGGCCCAAGCGATTACATGAGAATTTAGCCTCCATGCATAGATCGATTCTTCTACGACGTATAGTACATCTTTAATAAATTAAAGTCCGCCGTCGATCTGTCTAAGTATAGTTAATTACGGATCATCGTCCTTCTACTCAAAGATGATACATGGTGTGTGCGCCATAGCTAATTGTGATGTCGTCCCCACGCGTGCGCGCACGAACCAACACTGATCCGCTGATCCCTCCTATGTCCAGACGAACACCATCATACTGGATCACAAGATACTCTGAAATATCTAGCGGGAGGGGTGCCATTACTGCTACTACCTACATTGGACGTACGAAATGCCGATGGGGAAATGGCCAAATGGGTACTGAGCATAACGGGTATGGAGTAATGGCCCGGCCGGGCAGAGAAATGAGGCAGCAACCGCTGGCAGGCTGCACTCTGCAGACACCAAAAAGTGTGTCTTCTGTGTAAAGAAAGAAAGAAAAAAAAATCTACACCAAGTAATTCAGTAAACCCGGGCGTGTGAGTGCATGTGCATGTAAACATATAGCAAAACGCTGCTAGCCCCGCTACTCCGCTAGTACTGTGTACCAAGTCTATCGTTGGCTTTGAATTCCACCGCTACCAACTATACCAAGTCTTTTCAGTCTCCGCCCATGCACATTTTTTCCTCGTTCATTACTTTAGACCCATGCTGCCATGCAAAAGATGTATATGGGAAAATATTCTACGTATACAAGAAAATATATTCGGTGTAAGTTATGAAAGAAAATTTCGGAGAAAATTACGAAAGAAGGTCGAGCGAGAACCGATGGGAAGAGATGGGCGACTGCTATTCGCACATGGCACCACGTGGCATAGCAAATCGTCATCTCGGTCCGGTTCTGGCCGACGAGAGAGCTGGGCGTGGGTCCACGTCGGACCGGCCGGGCCCTGCCGGAGCAATGCTTGCGGGGCCAGCATGGCAATTGCCAGCCAGCCCTCATTCTTCCTGCACTTGCTGCTGTACGTCCTACTGGAGTGTCACTGTCACGCTGTGCTCGCATGAACCTGTCGTCTTTTTTTGCGACAAGGCGATGGTGCCACCGGGCAATGGCGACCAACGCGAGATGGTGTAGCATTACGCGCGTGGCACTGTTTGGAATGATTTTGAGACGCAACGAACAGAGAGAAACAAGAGAGGCAGAGACGTACTGGTGTTATGCAAGGGTTGTCAAATTTTACTCCATTTATTTCAAATTATAGGTTGCTTTTCGTTTTGGTGTTCCTACCGCCTCATCGCTACTCCTCCACGCATATGCCTCTTCTGGGACGCACTAGGCACATCGCTAACTTTGAAAACCAAGGGTAATACTACTCTGACGTTTCCAACAAGTAAAAAGAACTAATTATATATTTTATAGGTCAAAGGAGGTGTGTCTGGAACGTTAAATATAACGAAGAGGTGGTAGTACTCCGTATGTCGACATGTCCAAAGGAGTAAAAAGTCTCGGGGCACAGGTTTCTCTCTGAAGATGCGTGCCAGGGTAATGCAATACTCGCACCGTACCTTGCTCCACATCGGCCCTGCCAAAAGCTAATGGCAGCGTGCATTCATGCACAGCGCTCTACCGAAAAGAGCCAAAATAGAGAATAAAAGGAGGTTTAGCACTCTTCTGGGAAACTCGATCAAATATAAAATAGTGTGGCTGGGACAAATCTATTTTTTTTCTACTGAGGTATAGTTTATAATATGACGATGCAGTAGTAAAACCTCCCACTAGTTGCAAAATATATGCCTCAGTGGTCAGTGCTGGTGAGGTTTTTGCGGTGAAACTTACGTATTGAGCTCTCGATACGACATACTACGTGCTCATATTTTTCTTTATTTTATCTCAAAAAATCAACCGAAATACTATTCCTTCGGCGGTACTAACGTACTGATAGGCGACATACCCTATGGACAGCGCGAGTCATGTACAGTAACATTGTTAATTTCAAGATCTGCCATCACCCTCTGTCATTTGATCAGTATGGTTGCGTGAGTGTAATATGTGAGCTTCGGCGTGATTTCGCAGAACTGCTCACTGGTAGGCCCCCCACCTGTCAGTAACGGCCCACGTTGAGACAGCACACACAGCAGTAAAAGCTCGATCTCATGGCTCCGTTGCGATGGTCGACTCATAGCTTTGGCGCCGCTTTCCTCTATATAAAGGTAGCAATGGGCATGCCCTTGGCAAGTTGGCAGTGATAGTCACTCAGCTCCATCATAGTACCTCGCAGTCACAGCCAGCTTCCGGAGAGGAAGAACGAGAGCAAGGATGGCCACGAAGCCTGGGCCTCTCAGCCGCTGGCCGTGGCAAGATCTTGGAAACTACAAGGTACACAACGCGCGCCATCGTGCACACAAAGCACTACACCAACCTTGCATGCATTTTGCTCACACTGCTTTGGTTCTCGATCATTATTCAAAATCGAATGTCACCATGCATGCATGAACATGCGAATGCAATGAACTTGTGGTGTATGTAGCTGACAATAATAAGATGCATGCTCTGCTGCCTGATGCAGTACGCGCTGCTGGCTCCGTGGGCGGCGCGCAGCACGTACAGGTTCGTGACGAGCGGGAGCGGGGAGAGGGACCTCCTCGGCTTCGCCGTGCTGCCGGTGCTCCTCCTCCGCCTCCTCTACAGCCAGCTCTGGATCAGCGTCTCCCGCCACCAGACGGCCAGGAGCAAGCACCGGATCGTCAACAAGAGCCTCGACTTCGACCAGGTCGACAGGGAGAGGAACTGGTACACACTGTACTGCATGCTTCTTCATTTCACTTTTATAGATTTGTTAATTTATTTCCAGCCAAGAAAAAAGATCCATATACAGCTTATTAATTAATCTGCATGCTACGGAGTCAGTTTATGAAATCCCCCTTGTCCTTCCATTCATCTCCTTCAAATCATCTCACAAACGCGTCCATCTGCGCATGCAGGGACGACCAGATCCTGCTGACGGCGCTGCTGTTCTACATGGTGAACGCGGCGGCGCCGGTGGCGCAGGCGGTGCCGTGGTGGAACTCCAAGGGCCTGGTGGTGGCGGCGCTGCTGCACGTGGGCCCCGTGGAGTTCCTCTACTACTGGCTCCACCGCGCGCTCCACCACCACTGGCTCTACTCCCGCTACCACTCGCACCACCACGCGTCCATCGTGACGGAGCCCATCACCTCCGTCATCCACCCCTTCGCCGAGGAGGCCGTCTACTTCGCCCTCTTCGCCATCCCGCTGCTCACCGTTGTGGGCACCGGCACCGGCTCCGTCGTCGTCGCCAACGGATACCTCGTCTACGTCGACTTCATGAACTACCTCGGCCACTGCAACTTCGAGCTCGTGCCCAAGCTCCTCTTCGACGTCTTCCCTCCCCTCAAGTACCTCATGTACACGCCATCGTAAGTAGCACTAGTACGTGTTGCTCTTCAATTCTACTGCATGCATGCATGCATGGTTAATTTCGATCAATTCCTACAGGATTATTACATGCATACTGGACACGATTATATATTCAGTAACTCTGAACAAATAATTAATTTTTTCTAGGTTCCACTCGCTGCACCACACGCAGTTCCGCACCAACTACTCGCTGTTCATGCCGCTGTACGACTACCTGTACGGGACGCTGGACAAGTCGAGCGACGACCTGTACGAGCGCACGCTGCACGGGCGGGAGGAGGCGCCCGACGTCGTCCACCTCACGCACCTCGCCACGCCGGACTCCGTCTTCCACCTCCGCCTCGGATTCGCCTCCATCGCCGCCGCGCCGCTCGCCGCCGCCGCCGCCAGGCTGCGCCTGCTCCGGGCGGCGGCGCCGCTGGCCTGCAGGCTCACCTCGCTCCTCGGGACCACCTTCAGGTCCGAGGCCAACAGGCTCGACAAGCTCAGCATCGAGACATGGGTCGTGCCAAGATACACATCCCAGGTAGGGATATGCTAGAATGTTTCTTTTCTCAGTTCAAAGATAATAATAGAGTTTTTCTTATTTCTTTCTTTTTTGTGTGCTACTGCTACATGCAGTATCTGTCCAAGGATGGTTTGTATGCGATCGGGCGTTTGATCGAGAAGGCCGTGGCAGATGCAGAAGCAAGTGGCGCCAAGGTGCTAACGCTCGGTCTACTGAACCAGGTCCACTGCATGCACCTCTCTTGATTGCCTTGTCCCTCGTGCCAACTTGAATGTCATCGGCGATATTTCCACTTCGTCCACAGCGCATTTGCAAGCTTTGCCGTGCATGTTGGCAGTAGGTTATAGAGTCTGAAATTTGCAGGCTGTAGTAAAATGCAGAGGAGCAGAGTGCATTCAACCCTGTGCAACTACCCATCCTGCGCTGTTACTCCTGCCTCTTGAATTCGAGTAGTTGCGCCACAGATTTTGAAATAGTGCTATTCTTCAAAGTTCAGACCGTAGAACGGAAATGCTGCGGCTGCTGCTGATACCAACAGTACGTTTCCCTGTGCAGGCAAACGAATTGAACAGGAACGGAGAGCTGTACGTCATCAGGAAACCTAACCTCAAGACCAAGATCGTCGACGGGACCAGCTTGGCCGTCGCCGCCGTTCTCCACATGATCCCTCAAGGCACGAAGGACGTGCTACTCCTGGGAGACGCGAGCAAGGTCTCCACCGTGCTGGCCTCGGCCCTTTGTGAACGGGAAATCCAGGTACCCGCGCATGCAGAAACTCTCTGACAGTGACAGTACAATCTATAATGATCCTGTTTCACTGGTTTACACAGCAGTTTGTCATGACGCTAATAATGATCCACTTTTTGGTTGAAGCAGGTTCAGATCGTGGACAAGGACCTGTATGACTGCCTGAAGCAGGAGCTGCGCCCAGAACTGCACAACCACCTGCTTCTCTCTTCCGGTTACAGCAGCAAGGTAATTACTTTTTACATCGCTCTACGGGCTACGGTCGTGTACGTAGTTACATCTTTTATTTCAAGGGGAAAAAACGTAGTTACAGCTCGTGCTCGTCCTTGCAGTTGCACGTACGCATGTCCAGTAAAAATTACTCAGATCTGGCGTTCCCTTGCAGGTATGGCTCGTCGGCGACAAGTTAACGGACCAAGAGCAGAGGAAGGCCAAGGCAGGCGTCCACTTCGTGCCCTACTCGCAGTTCCCTCCGGAGCCAGCCCGCGACGACTGCGTCTACCACAGCACCCCGGCGCTGGTGGTTCCGGGGTCGTTGGAGAACCTGCACGCCTGCGAGAACTGGCTGCCGCGGAGGGTGATGAGCGCGTGGCGCGCCGCGGGCATCGTGCACGCGCTCGAGAAGTGGGACGCGCACGAGTGCGGCGCCAGGGTCACCGGCGTCGACAAGGCCTGGCGCGCCGCGCTGGCACACGGCTTCCGCCCCTACGACCGCCACGGCGCTGCTGGTGTTGCCAAGCAGCAGGAATAATAAAAGGATGGGAGTGCAAGCAGATGAACGTTATCCGTGCCGATTGGTTCTCTGTACGTGTTGCTCGTGAAGTACTAGTAGCGTATTGTTGCCCTAAAAAAAAGTACTGTACTAGTAGTAGCGTATTGCTTGGACGAAAGAGAAGCAGTAGCGTAATGCGTGGCGTGGCTTGAGGCGTGTTGGTTTCATCTAATGGAATCAGTAATGTTGTTAAGATAAAAAGAACTAGTAAGATGGCCCGCGCAAATTGCGCGGGTACCTAGTTTTTCTATATTGACATCTGAGCTTTTCTTAAATGAAAATAATTTTATACCTAAAATTTTGTTTTCTTTTTATTATTACTATTTTGTCAAAATATCATCTACTCTCCTAGTTCGCTCTCTAAGGCGTGTTGTATTTTTCGTCGATCTGGTACTCTTTTCAAGATTTCAATTCTTTTTGTTTTTATAAGGTTAGAGGTGATTTGAAAATTTTGAAGAGACTCGCCAACTGAGAGCACTTACCTAGTTCGCTCTTTCATAGTTTGTTTATAGTGGTTCCATGCTTTATTTTAAAATATATTATTACAATAAAGTAATATATCTATACTCCAAGATAATAATACTATATAATTATGTATAAAATTATTATTGTACATTTTTCCATGATAGTCTAATATTTTTTAAATGGATCTCCGTCCAGTTATCAATTAATGTAGTTATTTTGGCCCACTAACCTAGACCAATGGTTATACATTTCTCATTTTTTCTCCTCATATTAACCTTTCTTATTAATTGAGCATCCCCACAACTTTAGTAGTTCACTTCTTCAAGCTGCTCATGGAGCACGAAGATCTAACTCGAGTTTTCAACCTTTAATTACTATCAACATCTTGTGTTCTCATGTGACTCATCATTGTCCCCTCTTCTCTGAAGACACATTGAACATTATCATCATCAACATGCATGATGAGATGTCTGGGGCCATCCACCCGGCTTGTCTTGTTGTCAGGTTTGGTTGCTTTGTTGACAACATCTCACTACTCATCTTTACAGAATCATACCTAGATTTGGAATTATTTTGGATGCCTTCAAATTAGGATGTAGAAAACATCATTTCATATCCACAACAATTACAAAATTATGTGTATTGTCCATCGATTTTTTTCTTTTCCTATACGTCTCAAATTGTTGGAAGCACGAATTTTGCATGAATGTTTATACACGGGAGAATAATTTATAAGTTGGACGAAAAAGTATTCTTTTTTAATCAAAGTGAAAATGATTATCATGAGTAGAAATGCATTGAATGAATCTTGTATAGAATCAATGATTGTATTATTTATAAACAAAGAAATCAATTGTAACATACAATAACTATTTTGGAGAATCAATGAATGTATGTAAATCTTTATATAAATTATTTTTATAGAAATTTATCTGATTGATTTGATATCATCCTTACAACTATTCAATTTTTTGCATGCATGCACGGATGTTGATCTTAGCAAATTTGGCCCGGCCCGAGCTCATTGGGATTTTGACTGCCCATGATTGTTGTGGGACCGGGTTGGGTTAGAGCAAATGAAGCCCGAAAAAAAATTAGGTTGGCCTGAGCCGACCCAGGCAATTTATTTAATTTATTCATTAACTAAAAATAATGTGAAATCTGGGTCCATCCTAGGCCCCGCCTGATCTTAGCCAAAAAAATAAAATTGACAATGCCTATGTGATGGTCGTGGGCACAAACCTCCAAGCAGAAATAAAACCGGCATTTTCTCATCACGACCCAACACACAAAATGCTCAGGTCTACACGGATGGATCCAAAAATGCATATGAGGGTGTCCTTTTTCACCTCCCCTTCTGGGTCACATTTGCCTATGCTTTCTTTTCTATTGGTACTATAACCGAATAAACGAAGAAGTCAAACATGAACAAAATATATTATTAAATTAATTTTCTCATCTATAAGTCCCTCTTCTCTTTGGGACACCCTAGATTTCTATTAATATTATATTGAGCATTTTAGGTCAAGTCCTAGCCGGCTAGGTGTTGGCTCGCCCATGACCTTTTGTTGGACATGTTTAGACTAAGGAATTAAAACCTAATTTTTTTCTCAGCTAAAACTATTGTGAGATTAAATAAACGGAGAACTCAATCAATAGTGAAGCATATTATTAGATCAATTTTCTGGTCCATGAGTTGCTCTTCTCTTTTGTCGCATGTGTGCTAGATTTTCTATTTCTTAACACAATTTCGATTAGTATTCTCCCTCTCAGCTATGCTAAAGTTAATAGTCTATGCATGTCAGGGTATGTTTTGTTCGCATTCCATCCATAGCTGTGAATAGAAGCCATGATTTTTGACCTCGTCGTTCGATTGTCGATGTCCCTAGACTTATGTGTTGGTGTGACTACACGACATTATAGCTAGACCCTTTTGTAATGGTGCTCATAGGAATGATCAAATTATGTTGCTACATGCTACATTTGCCATGTGTAGTTGCTATTTAAAAGCAATATCCAAACAAAAGGGTGGCATGTAGCTAAATGTATATTCTAATGTTAGTTGCCATGCATAGTTGAAATCTCTAATAGAATCAGTTAGATGTGCTTGCTTGCCTGCCTAATGCTCGTGCTGCTTCATCTATAATCCAACTTGCCACAGTCCCACAAAATGCTAACGTTGATAATGGCTGCCACAAACAAAAATTCAGGCAAAGTTGTACAACAGTACTCCTGATAGTCAAGTCAGTGGCCGAGCCACACTACCATAGTGTGGATGAATGGGCTACCAGTCAAAGCAAAATTATTTGACCATGTTAAGCTTCTATATTAGCATTCATTGTTTCTTATAAACTTATAGTTCCAGAGCGGCCCCCATCGAAGCAAGGTACATCGTTTAGGATTTTTGTTTCTGGTGGCATAGCAAGCAGCCAAGCACCTAGGATGTGTGATGATCACAGAATAGTGCAGAGAAACATTGATGGATGGTTACCAGATCGGCCAACTATATGAGGCGATAGAATGTCGAGAGTCGCAGTGTGTCAGTCCGTTGGCGGTAGGGATGAAAACGATCGGAAACAGTCGGAAACGAAATTGCATTAGCGGAAACGAAACTCTGTCGGTCGAAAATTTACCATATTTTCTAAATCAACTATTATGTAAGAAATGCAATGTAGAGGTGATAGCGATTCAAAATATCAAGTTTTGTGTTTGAGTAGAATCGGAAACGGTCGGAAACGAAACCATTTTTTCGAAAACGAAGCTCGGTCGGTCGGGAATTTCCATAACCATTTTCACCCCTAGTTGGCGGCGATGCCGCCCAATGTATATATTTAAATTATGTTTCTTAATTGAATTATTATGATTGCATTTGTTATATGGTGTCGATCGTTAGATGGTGATTTATATATTTATTAGTTGTATTAGATATGAACTATTTTGGTCATTTTGGACCATTAGATCTTCATCATATCCTTTCCTTAATAATTGAAACAAATCATTAACGTTTACCTCTGTCGTGCCTTGGCCTTTCTTTGTTGTTGCTAGCTACTACTCTGTTCTTGTGTCTTGTCTTTCTTGCTCGGTTGCCAATGGAAACTATTTTTCAGTTGCATTCCCCTTTATCTTCCTTCCCCCGGAGTGCATCGAGGTGCATAGAATTAGTTGACACCATGAGAAGCTTATAGTTTATTTTGGGCGATCGCTATAAACCATGGCGCCAGTGAGCATGTGTAATCCAGGTATGAGTGATCTGGGCAATCCTATTGAGAGGGCGAGCGATCCTAGAGAGAGGGGTGGTGACAGTTAGTACATTGATTTAGTTAGTTACGGGTTGATTTGCACCAATCAAAATATAAAGGATGAAAATCATACTTTTATAATACTTTAGGAATAAAAAATACACATTTTCATGTTTAGTTATTCATTGTGAATTCTTTTAATTACTATTCACTATAAACTTTTACGTTTATCTCTTCTTTTTTACAAAGTAATGTGAGAATATTTAAACCCTCTAAATGTGATGGCTTCTTTTAATATTATTCTAATAAAATAATGATGAAGTTTTATCCAGATCCATGCGAGAGAAGATGGACAAATCTGACAAAAAACGGATGTCCCTTCTCCTTTTTTTAATACTTTTTCACTTAGCCCGAATCTAGTTTATGGAAATATAGTCCGACTTGTTTATGGAAATTCGAGTTCAACTTCGGTAGGAAATAGGAGTAGGCCTTTTTATGTTACAATAATTATGTTTTAATTTATATGGATTTTTAGAAAAATTGTAAACCGTTAGATCTTCATAAAATCCAACGGCTTATATCCTTCTCTTTTTTGGATTAACGTGGAATTTCTAGACCCTCTCGGCGAATCTGATGGCTTCTTTTGCTTCTGTTTTAATAAGATAATAGATAGATAGACCTCTGATTCAACGTCATCGCGGGGTGGTGTGGTTGTAATTGACATTGGCAAAGGGTGTATTTCAGCCCAAGGCCGAAATTGCCTGGCAAGTAAATCAGTGAACTACTGTACCAATTACTTGGGCCAGGCTCAAGAGCTAGGCGTCGTGCTCTGGGCCATTGCACTAACGGAATCGCCCTCAGTCCACCACACACGTGCCTGGCCACAGTGGGCCCCGAACTGGCAGTCCCACTCTGACTTGCCCCCGGTTGGAGTTTTGACCCGTCCTCCTCGGGGAGATGACATGATAGATCGATCTAGACCATCGATTCGGCATCGGACGGTTTCTCTGACCAGCACGCCTTTTTTTCTGAGAAGATAGCAGGAGCACGGCTCTGTCATTTAAGAAGAAAAAACAACTGTACATCACGCGCCGAAACGAACACCACCACAACCACACAAACAACGCACGCGAACAACACACAACAAAATGCTACACCACCATATCGGTGGGAGAGAAGCCGAAAGCCGCCAAGAACTGCGCCGTCGTCTTCAACGCTGTGCCACGCCAAATGTCGCGGCCCGCTACAACCCGCCAAAAACCAGCACGCCTCCAAGTTCGAGACGCTCCTCGGGAGGGTCCCGCGTCCACTCCCAGTCTCCCACCTATCCGTCGCTTTGGGGGCTTTGGGCCCCACGGCGCGAGAGAAACCGAGAACGAGAGATCCCAACTGTCTTCGGACAAATCGGACGGCCCAGATCCGCCCAATGCCCATCCCTCTTTTTCCATCCCCTTCAAGCCAGCGCACGCGGCCGAACGCGCACGGGCCATTCCTCCAACCGGAAAAGCGGCCAGCAAATCGGCCCGTGATGCCTCGACGGCGGCGCTGGCGCGGTGACCTCGCCGTCGCCATGGCTCTGGCGACGGTGCTCCTGGCGGCCGTGGGACTGGCCGGAGGCGACGGCGGCGCGGAGTTTGATTATCGGAAGCTGTCGGGGATAATCATCCCGGGGTTCGCGTCGACGCAGCTGCGCGCGTGGTCGGTTCTCGACTGCCCCTACTCGCCCTTCGACTTCAACCCGCTCGACTCCGTCTGGCTCGACACCGCCAAGGTGGGAAATCCCTGTGCTGTATCACCTACCCTTCTCCTAGTTTTTTCAATCACTGCTTTGCTAGTGCTAGCTGCTGTTGTCATTCTCATTCGGGGATTAGTATGTCAAATGGCTCCCTTACTAGTTTTTTTTTTTCGTGTGATGTAGATATACTCGTATACCATAAGGGTCCACGATGAGAAGTGTATGCATTTGTCTGTCTCCATGCTTGCTATGTTTGGTGATCGTCTAGTAATAGATTTGGATACTGGAACATCTTATCTCTGTATGTGAGTGCCATGAAAGGGATATCCACGAACAGCCTTGAGACACCTCTGGCTTGTCAGATACGTACAAATCCAGCAACTGCTTGAATCCCATCCTCATTTGAACAGTTGTGAACAGTTGCACTAGCAACAATTCAGTACCTAACAGTATCTAATGCCAGTATGCCACCATGAATAGCCATACGCAAGTAATGGCATCACATGCCAATCCTTTTTTGTCCTGAACCAGGTCAGAGCATTACCTGCTTAGCGATGATAATGATTGTCTTATGTGAAACAAAATCTTGTGTGCTTTGTAGACTATAGAGCATTTGCTCCATTTATATGATCATATATCCAACTTTATTGTTTTTTGATACTTTGATTGTGGTGCAGCTTTTCTCTGCAGTAAACTGTTGGCTTAAATGCATGCTGCTTGAACCTTATAATCAGACAGACCATCCGGAATGCAAGTCGAGGCCTGACAGTGGTCTTTCTGCAATTACAGAGTTGGACCCTGGTTATATAACAGGTAAACCTATAACTTACTTCCTATTTTCTTGCCATGAGTTAGTTTATATCATAAGTCAGGCTACTCCATGATGAGTGCAATGAAGTTCATCTTGGCATCATTTTTGCATGTTTTGAGTAAAAATGGCTGAAATTATAACAGAAAACGTGGCATCCTTTTTTTATATGAGATAATCAAACTGGCGACCATTGGTGGTACACCAAAGTATGGGTCAAGAACGAATCATCTACTACTGTAATTGTTCTTATTCAATCCGATGCAGATGATATTATACAAATTGAACTGTTATAATGTTCCTGCCTCCTGGGATAGTTTCTGAGGATGAAATGTTTTCAATTTTTCACCCTTTGTTTCTTGCTTTGAAAAGAATCTACGCGCATCTGTTTCCAAATAGCAACTCCCTTTTTTACTTTGACATGGGGCATTGCATTTTACATTTAAGGAGTAGTCCTGTTAGAAAGCTTGCATTCAATATTCATGTTTGTTGGTCTTGTTATAATTTATTAAGAAAGAAAGAGGAGAGTGTGAAAATACACCTTATACTGATATGGTTTTATTGGGCAAGGTTTCAGGTCCTCTCTCTTCAGTATGGAAAGAATGGGTCAAATGGTGTGTAGAGTTTGGCATTGAAGCTAATGCAATTATCGCTGTTCCTTATGATTGGAGACTGCCCCCATCAATGCTTGAGGAGAGAGATCTGTACTTTCACAAATTAAAGTTCGTAACACATGCCTCAACTTACCAGATTCTCACAGCTGATAGAATCTAGATCTTTTGGTGTTTCAAAAGTACATAGCTAGGGTACAAATGTTTGTATCGTTTTAGGTACCTTGCATTTTTCTAGTAGCATCAGTGTGACCACTTCTGAACTAAATACATGATATGATGCTTTATTTATTGTCCTTATCAATTTTAAGAGGTGTCGAGCCAACCTCTGACATAATTGTTAGTGGTAACAAGTGATGCGAGGTGCACTGCACTTCGTATGTTTGCAATCTTCAGGCGACTGATTGCTAATGATAAGATTTTGCATGCGATTTTTACTTTGCCGTATCCTGTGCTTAGTTTTATTGAAGCAAATATGATTTTCTAAAACAACGGAAAATTAGTCATACTGATCATAGATGTGTGATGCCCATACATTCATTTTGCTGCAGGTTAACTTTTGAAATTGCTTTGAAACTCAGAGGAGGGCCATCTTTGGTTTTTGCTCATTCGATGGGAAATAATGTGTTTCGCTACTTCTTGGAGTGGTTGAAACTAGAAATTGCTCCAAAACACTACATCCAGTGGCTTGACGAACATATACACGCATACTTTGCAGTTGGTATATCAACTGGGAGGAATATAAATGTATTGTTACTATATTTTTTATCTACTTATCCTCAAGCTTTCCGGTTTTCTGTTTTTTAGGTGCTCCTCTTCTCGGATCTACTGAAGCAGTTAGAGCTGCTCTTTCTGGAACAACTTTTGGTCTTCCAGTCAGTGAGGTCAGTTGTCCTCTATGAATTTTTAGTTCATTTTATCAATTCCCCATCATTGAATGCCTTGTGCCGCTATAACTGGTTTAACATTTTTGTTCTTCTGCAACATAGTGTTGACTTTATGGCTTTGCAGTTGACAATTCTGTTTCCTAATACCCAATAGGTTTAAGTCCTGTTGCATTTCGGTGCATCTTAGTGGTCTCTGTTTTGACATTTCTACACTTACTACATTGTTTTCAGGGCACAGCACGACTGATGTTTAATGCATTTGGCTCTTCTTTATGGCTTATGCCATTCTCAAAATACTGCAAAGCTGATAATATTTACTGGAAGCATTTTTTTGAGGGAAAGGTAGGTTGTCCCCACAGACAACAATGCGATGAAGCAGAATATACTTCAGAATACTCCGGATGGCCCACGGACCTTGTCAGTATTGAGGTTCCTTCAGTTCGAGGTTCTTTGTAATGATCACTTCCTTTCTTGATGTGACATTTAAGCCTTTTCTTCTACTAATCAAACTCTCCTTTTTTCCATTTTCTCATCACAGATATGGGGGCATACCCATCCATTATGGATATAACAGAGAACATAACATCAAGCATGGAGTGCGGAAAGCCAACTCTCCTGTCATTTTCTGCTAGAGAAGTTTCAGATGGTACTTTGTTCAAAACAATAGAGGATTACGACCCTCAGATCAAGGCACTTGTTTATCAGCTTGAGAAGTAAGTCTACATTTTCTGACCTTGTTGATTCCTTTAACTATCCTTGTTAGTGGACAAGAAGATCTTTGGTAGAGGAAGGGAGTCCATCCTCAAAAACAAGGCCATCCTCCTCCGTAGGAATTTTATTTTTAGCAAGAGAACCGAGCATGCATCCTCCCCCATTCCATGCAAGTCAGGTTAGGCAATGCAAGAGTTGAGAGAGGCAGGGGAGCAGCAATGCTGCACATAGCTGAACAGGCCACGAGGTGCTGTATTTATAATTCCTTAGGTGTAGTCAGTGATTACAGAAGATAATGGCAGATTACAAGGAACATAGACAGCTAAGGAAGTAATCCTAAGTAGCCATATATAGTTAGGTGGTTAATGAAGACATTTTGACTACCATAGATACAAAAATTGCCGCTACATTGTATTTCCCACATCTATTGTCTTCACAAAATATAAAGTTTCATGCCTGTTATGCTTATGATATTTGTCATGTACTCATGTACCAACTAGGCAAATTCTTTCTTTTAATGGTTAGGTGGTAACTAAGAGTCTAAGACCTTGTATCTTTATCTGTGTTGATCTAAGGTACTATCAGGGTGATCCAGTTCTGAACCCTCTCACACCCTGGGAGAGACCCCCAATAAAGAACGTATTTTGCATTTACGGGATTGATTCAAAGACTGAGGTATGATTGGTGATACTACTTTTAGTAACAGCACTTTGTGTCGCTTCAAGTTACAGTGTCATTTTTTACTCCCTCTTTCATTTTATTTTTACCAAGCAGGTTGGATATTACTTTGCACCAAGTGGCAAACCATATCCAGACAACTGGATAATAACTGATATTATTTATGAGTTTGAAGGGTCCCTACTTTCAAGGCAGGTATCATATAACTTGATTTTATAGTACTAATTTTAGTTACATACCTATTGTGTTTCTGTACCCATTTAGGGAGCGTATCCTATGAGAACTCAATTCCCGTGAGAACTATGAGAACTCACATCTCGGCCACATGATCTTTTTTTTTCCGAGGATACGTACCCATTTATCTAACTGCAACTTGTTTCATCTAGTGTATCCAAATAGTTCTTCTACACATTTATCTTTATTAGTTCTGAAGAATAAAATTTAACATTCAGTCAGACTATTGCTACTTCGAGAAAGATGGGTTTTTGTTCACTTGCTAACTGCTATTATGAAAGAGTATTATTTTTATCTAGAGTCAGGCATGAAAGAGGCATTAAATGGCTCATTAACGTTATTTTTCCTCCTTTTTTCAGGCAATTTTAATAGCTTTTATTTCACAGATACCACCCACAGCTCTTATTTTTTGTACTATTATTACAACGTTCAAGGCATTGATTTATCTGCATAAATATTTAGCTATTTACCTTTAGGCACCTTTGTAACATTATTTGTTCTTACCAGATCAGGCAATTCTGTTTCTGGAAAGCCGAACAATTCCAGTGGTGATGGAACCGTATGTATTATCAAATAAAACTCTTAGTTCATGTCAACCTAAACCAGTTTATTTAAGTGAATGAATGGCTGTCTCATGGCAGGTATCCTACAACTCCCTCTCATGGTGCAAGAATTGGCTTGGACCAAAAGTGAACATAACGAGGGCTCCACAGGTATTCTATTTTTTGCTTATTGGTGTGATTCACGGAAAAAGTCTATATCACCCCCCAACCTATGGGGGTGGACTACATAACCCCCCAACCTATGAAATGGTCTATATCACCCCCTGAACTTTCGAAAACCGGTCAAATTACCCCCTAAAGCAATTTTGAAAAATCATAGTAAATCATAGAAAAATTATAAAATAGAAAATCCAATTGTGTTGGACTCCAAATGAGCAGGTCTACACAGTGAACATATAATATGGTATGGTTTAGTACATTTTTTTTGTTGTAGCTTTATATCTATGTTTTTCTTCATAACTGTAAAAAATTGTACTACAACATACCACATTATATGTTCACTGTGTAGATCTGCTCATTTGGAGTCCAACACAATTGGATTTTCCATTTTATGATTTTTCTGTGATTTATTATGATTTTTCAAAATTGCTTTAGGGGGCAATTTGATCGGTTTTCGAAAGTTCAGGGGGTGATATAGACCGTTTCATAGGTTGGGGGGTTATGTAGTCCACCTCCCATAGGTGGGGGGGGGGGTGATGTAGACTTTTTCCTTACACCATGGCGAACTTGCGCCCTGGCTATTAGTTGATTTGTTTTTGTTAAATTGAAAAGAGCTGTTAGTCACAACATTAAGTTGCCATCCCTAATTATTCTCTTCTTCTACTTTTGAAGGCAGAGCATGATGGATCTGATTTGCAAACAGTCATGAATATTGATCATCATCATGGCCAGGACATACTACCAAACATGACGAGGTCTCCGCATGTGAAGTACATAACCTATTATGAAGATGCTGAAAGTCTTCCAGGATGGAGAACAGCAGTCTGGGAGCTCGATAAAGGTGCAAATCTACAATTTCTTTTTTGTATTATTTTCTATAACCGTAGCACGTTTCCTTGTACATGGCATTCTGCATCGTCTTGCTGCAAGGGCGCCCCTTAGAAAGTTTTGTGCTTTTCCCTTTTAACATATGCTATGCATACTGACGCATATCTTGTTCTTGTGTGTGGTATTGCTTATTCCGTTTAACTTTTTTTCTCCCCGAATTCATTGAGCGGAACTAATATTGAAGTTATTTTTAACAGCAAATCACAGGAATATTGTTAGGATGCCAGTGCTAATGCGTGAATTGTGGCTTGAAATGTGGCATGACATGCATCCTGAATCAAAATCGAAATTTGTGACGAAAGGTTTGCTTCAATCTGAACATCCCAAAATGAATGGCCGTGCCCTGCTTTGGCCCAGCTTTTCAAGTTGCTAACAGAAGTGTATAAACAGCTTTCCGAGGTCCACTAAGAAACGAAGACTGCCGCTGGGACTATGCAAAGGCTCGGTGTGGCTTTCCAGAACATTGTGAATACAGGTCTGCACCCAGTTTCAGTTGTTTCCTTTTTAATTTTGGCAACAAGGGCCCTTTTTAAATGACTGTAAATCCAGGTATATATTTGGTGATGTCCATTTGGGAATGAGCTGCAGACTGAAAAACACATCAACTAACCTTCTTCAACAGTATCTTTGAAGTATGTTGTGTTACTGTCATTCCATTTTGTTCTCATTGATGAAAACTGCACCTGGCATGTTCTAGTGACACCTTGCAGATGTTTTGGCCCAGGTAATATTGTGGCTTATCGCTCGCATGGGAATGATATTTGATTTCCCATTGACTTGCTACGCTTGATCTTTGAAGCAGACATGTGCATGCTGAACAACACGTCCCATAACTGACTTGGGCTGAAGATGAAAGTTGTCCTCGCCAGTGTGTATAGTTTTGTTTATTGTTTTCAGCCATGTAAAAGCCATTTGTAGCACCGGTACTTTCGGTGCCATGAGATCGCATTGATTTGTACTGTAAACACGGGGTTTTGTCTATCTGGTAAGTGAAGCCAGTCGTAAATTGACCTTCTTGAAAGAAAGGCATTCTAGATTGGCTGCCTGAAAACTTTGTAGCGCAATCAGTAACCACCTCGATCGTGACGTGTCCTTCAGAAAATGAATGTTTACTGCTCATCATTATTGGCAATTCATTGAAGCGATGAATGCGCATCGCTTTTGCTTCATATCGAAGTTCGTGGATACAGTAGCGTGCAATTAAGCTGTTGCACGAGGTGATAGCTGGATATTGTTTTTATCTAGATGCATGATTCTCATCTGTTTCCCTTTGCTGGGCTTTATAGCAATCCTGAAGTTTGTTCGACGATGCTGTGTGTTCTGTGAGCCGGGGAAGGGTCCATATGAACGAAGGATAAATCCAACATGGCACGTGGAGCTCATTGTTTTCAGTCTGAACTTTCTGAAGTCATCGCGATTGTAAATCCTTTTGTTCCACCGGTAGGGAGGCACGTGCCACAGGCACGTGTTAAAAAGAACACAGAATTAAAGACTCTGATTTTAAAAGAAACAAAGTATGCTATTTCTCCATTCAGCTCGAACTCACTCAAATATAAAGGACAGCTCATATGAAGTACATGAAGACTTGTTCTAAAACTTCTTTTGTAACTTTTGGCTTCGGGAGGCTTGAATCGTGGAATATGCAATCATACAAGTACATTGGGGAATAACTATCAGGGATGCCTTGAAACTCTGGAATTGGTTTACTGGAGATTGTTTTGAGATGTTCCATTCGTGTGGCGAAGTCAAGTTTGATGCTCTCATGGATCATATAGTCGGGGGCTGGGTACAAGAAAACCACTCGGATGAAGATCTCCAAGATGATTCGATGTGACTACTAATTCTGGGTGCAAATTACCACTCGGATGATGATCTCCAAGATGATTTGAAAAACCCTAAAGCTCGCTGGACCCTTGAATTGATCATTCTGAATCGTTTCAAGGCTCGGGGGCTGATAGGCGATATACATCGACTGCTGATTTCATTTTTTCTGAAGACTGAAGACTTAAATCAAGACCCTCGGCTTGATTATTTGATTCAACCCAAGGCTCGAGGGCTACTTGATATCAAGTGCAATTTTTCCAAAATTGCACATTTCAAGAACAAGATGAAGATTCAAGATTTTGTGGACCCTCAACCTGATTCTTCGATTCAACTTAAGGCTCGGGGGCTACTCCATATGGAGTGCGATTCTTATCGCACACCATATAATATTTGAAGACTACTGATTTAATCAGAATAAACGGAGCTTAAGCACCTCATGGCCTCGTGACAACCAAGACCTGTACAAGACTGATCAAGAACTCGAAAAAGCACTCGATTGGCTTGGCAAGCACTCGGTTGATGATACTCGACGATGAAGCGCTTGGGGGCTTGTTGGAGGTACAACCATGGGCCCAGAGGGACACATGAATTCTCTCCAGACAGAGTCGTACCAGGCGTGAAGAACAAGAGTAGAGTACTGCAAGGACTCTTCTCGATATGGAAATTAGTCGTATGGCTTGTAAACTACTCGGATTGCCTTGAAAAGCACTCGGATTGCCTTTAGATCGCATATTAAAATTATTCAAGAGCATCTCATATTAAAAATTATATATTCATACATCGAAAGTTTGGGCCTCCGACGGAAACAGAAGGAAATTTTTGTATAATTAAATCTTAAACAACCAGCAACATATATAAAAGAAAATATTCACGATACATGTATCCATGAGCAACTCGGCACCGCAGCCAGCTTTTTGATGACGGGGAGGCCGAGAAGGTTGCTCTCCTCGTCGCCGGTGTCGTGGAGCAACGACGCCACGCACTCGACGGCACCGGACACCGTCACAACGCGGAGCACGTTCCGCTTCTACCTGGCGAGTTTGGACACGACGAGCGTCGTGGCCACCCTTGCGCCGCGCTCGACGCCGACGCCCTTGCAAAGAAATATGAACTCTGAATAGATGATGAGAATGAAGGGAGAGATTGTGTGCTTTGAGAATAAGGAGTGGCGCCTTATATAGGGGCAGGAGGGCTAAGGAGATGAACCTGGACGCCCACGACTATGGTAAGTAATCGATTCCCTGATTGACTCCCACAACTATGGTAAGTAATCAAGTATTAAAAGGAAGGAGACAACGAATAGAAAGGAAAGGAAAGCGGCGGCTTGATTGCATTACCATACAAAGAACGCGATCAAAAGGAAAGGAAGGCAGTGGGTATAAAAAATGCCAAGGTAAGAAAGAATAGGGGGGCGGGATGGCGTCGAGGCGCAAAAGAACGGGGGGTGACGACCAAACGCGTCTACAATTTGGCTCTGAATTGTGGGTCCTCTGTGAGGTATAGGAGGGTAATCTTGTGGTGAGAAACACGAGCACAATTCCATTCCGGCAGTGCGATCGCCAACCACGCGTCGGAATCGGATTGGAGCCCTCCCCGTTCCAGATCGGATTGGAGCCCTCCCCGTCCCAGTCTTCTAGAAGATCCCCCACCCTCTCCGACTCCGTCGCACGCTTGGAATCCTCCACGAAAGCTCCCTTCCTACCTGCCCGTGTCCGCCCATGGTCCATCCAATCCCAATCCGACGGTCCACGAAAACTCAACGGCCTCCCACTCCCTCGCAAGAAGGAACCAATCCCGTTCCTTCTCCAACCCCCCGGCTCCCGGAACCAGACGGATCCAGAAGCTTCCTCCATTAATCTAACCGCGTTGCTTTATTATTTATCGAGCCCCTCGTCTTCTCCCGTCCGCCAGATCCACGCGTTTTTTTTGTGTAGCTGCGTTTATTGACCTCTGACTCGCGAAGGGATTTGCGAACTTGCGGCTTCGATCGATCTGCACGGAGACCGGCGGCTCATGGCGGAGGTAAGGCCCGTTCCGTTCGATTGCTCGATTCGCTCGTCGCCGGGTACGCGCAGTCAATCGCCGCGAGGCGTGCGCTGCTGAGGGAGAGATCCGAGTATCTGACTAACATGGTGGCGGTGGTGGTTGTTAATGGCGGCAGGATGGGTACAAGGTCAAGCTCAACGTGTACGACCTGAGCAACGGCCTCGCGCGGCAGCTCTCCACATCCTTCCTCGGCAAGCCCATCGAGGCCATCTGGTGAGCCCGCCGCGTTCCGGCGTTCCCCTTTCTTCCTCGGATCTGATCTGAACCTTGTCTCTGACATGCTGTTCGTGCCGCCATCACGACAGGCACACGGGCGTGGTGGTGTACGGGAACGAGTACTTCTTCGGCGGCGGGATCCAGTCGACGCCGGCGGGGTCGACGCCGTACGGGCGGCCGATGCGGGTGGTGGACCTGGGCGTGACGCACATCCCGCGCGAGATGTTCGAGGACTACCTCCGCGAGATCGCGCCGCGCTACACGGCGGAGACGTACCGCCTGCTCACCCACAACTGCAACAACTTCAGCAACGAGGTGGCGCAGTTCCTCGTCGGCGCCGGCATCCCCGAGTACATCCTCAACCTCCCCTCCGAGGTCATGTCCAGCCCCATGGGCCCGCTCATCATGCCCATGATCCAGAACCTCGAGTCCACGCTGCGGAACAACGCCGCGCCGCAGGCCACGCAGTTCGTGCCCACGCCCGCCTCCGTGTCCGTGCCGCCGCCGGCGCCGGCGCCCGAGAAAGCAGCCACCGCCGCGCCTAGCTCCGCCGCTGCCAAGTCGGAAGAGCCCGCGCCAGCGGCGGCGGCTGAAAAGGTTTCGAAGGAAGCTGCCGCTCCCGCTCCCGCTCCTGCAGCTGACCCGCTCGGGAGCGCGAGGGGGAAGGTGCAGGAGGAGGTGATGAGGGAGTTCGCGGCGATCATGGCGAGCGGGACGCTGCGGGCCAGCGAGGCGGCGGCGCTGGCGATGCGCCGGGTCATGGAACGCCACGGCGACGGCGCCACTATGCAGCAGGGCTAGGCGGCGCCTTGATCGCTTGCTGCCATGCGACCAGCTCGTGAGAATTTGTCAACTGCATGTCAGAGACTGAAAGCTTGGATTATCACGAACAGCATGATCCAAGCTTGGATTATCACGTTGTCTGTATGTCTGGACAATGGTTAGGATTATTACGATTGTTAATTGCGACCGGACTTGCTGCCTATCCGATGGTTGGTCAATTTGACAAGATACGTTAATTTATGTTCTAAAAACGTTTGATTTTCGTTTTGCCAATCGGTCCTCAGTGTTTTCGATTGCTGTTCAACATGATACTTTGTGCTACTGTTTCATGCTGCTACTACTGCAAGCCTGCGCCTGGTGTTAACAATGATCGCACATGAATACAGTGGTGTGGGTGCTACGCCAGCCCCATGCCTGCCTCTCTCTAGCTTTCAATTGCAATCCCGCAAGCATCAAACCTTCCAATGGAACGTTTGAATACAATATATAGAAAAAACTCAAGGAATTTGTGAAAAAGGGACAAACACAAAGGAAAGGCTTTTAAGAGGTTGGAACTCACGTTAGATTTCCTCAAAATTCCTATGAATTGAAGCATTCCATTGGAATTTTGTAAATTCCTCATTCCTGTTGCCCAATCCTTTTTCAAAGTTATACAAAAAAATTTATTGAAACCAATTCCTACAAAGTTCCTTCCTCGATCCTTTCTTCCAGAGGGCCCCAAATATAGTATTTGATCCAAACGGCCAGGACTGGTAGATGAAAATGTTAAAAGCAACACCAAGGTAGGTACATTACTACTCGTGAGCAGTATTATAGGTCGTATCATATAATGCCACATAAGATTTTTCCAGTGTGGAAGAGAAAGGAAAGAGAGAAAAATTTTGGTTATTTCGTGAAACAACCACCCAATGAGTTACCTAAGTTTTAGAACTATGGGACTGGGAATACTAGTCCTTTGTTCTAACTAAAATTAAGAGGTTTGAGATTACTATGAGGCAATAAAAAAAAGACAAACCACTACAATAGTTATCTAATGTAAATCATCTCAAGATACGTTTAATACACGAGATCATCTATAAAACAACTAATATACTTACTCTTAGCCTACATCATCTTCTATATTTTCCTATTCCTACTACATTCCAAAGAAGCTTTAGTAAAGCTATATGATTGATGCGAGACCTTCCATCGAGACCGATGGGGGTACGTACGTACGGAGTATTTGCTAACCTAGGCATGGCAAGCCGTTACTATCACAGATCGGAAGTATAAAAACTACCGATCGGAAGTAAAAACTACCAGCACGGCAGCACCAACCTCTAATCGACCGCAACACCGTGAGGAAAGACTAGTGACTAGTCGCTTGACTAGTGCTCGAGTCTACCAATCACCCACCGAACGGAGCAGAACATGAGGACGAAAAAAAGATCATAAAAAGCATCACCCGGTCACAGAACGTGTTCTCTATTCGTGGAAGAAAAGAAAGGGAAAAAAATTGGACCGGTCCGTATAGTAAAATGCTTCCTTCACCTATGTAAGCTAACCGCCAAACCGCGCCCCGCCTTCCGTTCCGTTTCCACTCAACTACCCCCCGCAGGCCGCAGCTCGTGCGCCTCACGCGCGCGGAGCATCGGCGGCGATGGCGAGCGGCGCCGATCGCCGATCGGGACCGCTCGTGCAGGACGGACGGACGGGATCGCTAGGCGAGCTATTCTGGGCTGGTACTGTACCGTGTAAACACGCAGGCCCCAGAGCAGCCTTGGGTGGCCTCACCGTCCGGGCCAAGCCACCGCATCTTGTACCATTTTCTGTGCCGCTTCTTGCTGTGGTCGACGCTGTGGCCAAGCTCCGCGCAGGCACTAGTAGTAGGCAAACAGAACTGCCACAGTGCCACTCCTAGCAGTCGCAGGGAGGGCAACAGTGAGGCGGCCTCAGAGGAACAAGAAACGTGCGAGACATCGTCACTGTGAAAGGTCACCAGCTCACCCTGTCTTTCACGAATCCCTTGGCGAACAGCAGCCACCGCACCTCCCCACCCAGTCGAGGCCACGTCGTCTCCTCCCTCCGCGTGATTGGTTGGGATCCGTGCTTGGTGTGTTTCTTCCGCACCAGCCGGAACATGGTAATCCGAACCTAATCAAATACTCCAATCCGGCAATCCCCACGCCTCCGAGCCTGCTCCTTCGGCTCCGAACCTCTAATGCCAAATCGCAGTTTGGCCCTCCAAATATTTATAGTATCACGAACAAGCATAACCATCTTTAACCTTAGCATATTCCTTTTCGAAAATATTTCTTTGTATAGTATTATACAAGCACACAACCCTCTAAATGTTATTTTTTCACTAAATTGTAAGAACTATACGAATTGTTTCACATATCGTATAGATAGGCGTATGAAATTGTTTAGATCTACTGTTTAGTTGATCAGACTAATATTTTCTTTGTCTCCTGTAAGCAAATGTGAAAACGAAAAGGGAGAACAGTGTCTCTTTCTATGCATCTCATGTTTATAATATTTATTGGATGTGTCTCTTTCTTAGTATTGGCAAGTTATTCTATGGACTTGAGCACTTGTGATTTAAAAAGATAGCTCTCTTTCCGTATTCAGGTGCCTACGATTCTTTTGGAAGTATAAGTTGTTTCCGTATTTGGATACCACTATTGAGATTGGGAAGTGAGGATGCATGCATCAACATAATGCAAAACGATTCATATAGTAGAATATGCCAACAATTCCTTTTTTTTACCAATGCATCTTATTAGATTGATACATGTTTAATAACTCCTTTTTGATTGACAATAAGTTACTAGTTATCCGAGCAACTCTCCATTTAGACCAGCTGAAAATACAATCCTAAATACTAATTAAGCTAAGGGATAAGCGTGCAAAAACGTTTTTTCAAAACCTAAAATAGATAGGCTTGTGAAATTGTCCATGTACTTAGTTAGACGAACTAAACAGTATAGATCTAAAATATTTACTACATAAAATAAATTACTTCCGATTTGTTATCTATATATGCGTAACATTAAAAATTAAAAAAATAATGAAAATATTAATATTTTAAGAAAGATCTCATATAAATGATAAAAAAATCAGGAATTGATTTTTGTAATTTAGATTTCAATAATCGAGACCGACAATTTTATTATCCAACTATATTACACTAAGAAGATATCAATATGAAAGTAGTATCATTTAATAGCCGATGAAATTTTTTTTAACAATAAGCGGATTCACCCCTTGTATCTTATCTATTTCTCTCGCACCCTCCCTCTTTCCGGGTTCACCTCTCTTCTCTGTCAGTTCTCCTCTGTCAGTCTGTTCCCTTCCCTGGCGGTGACGAGCCACCTAGCCTTCGTCGGGCGCCGGCGACGAACATCTACAGGTACTCCCGCCTATTCCCTTCCCTTCCTGCGGTGCGAAATCGACACCCCCCGCAACCCTGATGTATGCTATTTATATTTGGATCTGATCTGACCATGTATTTGCTGGATCCACCAATGCAGAATGGCACAGAGCAATTGGGAAGCGGATAAGATGTGAGCGATTCGATGTGTTATCCCGTTTCTGCGATTTTTTCCCGTGCGATTGGAATTGATTGATTCCCGTGCTTGTGATGCAGGCTCGACGTATATATCTATGACTATCTGCTGAAGAGGAACCTGCAGACGACGGCAAAGGCCTTCATGGCGGAAGGGAAGGTTGCTGCTGATCCAGTCGGTAATCATCTCCTCAGCTTCTGTTACTTTGCCCTTTTGCATTTGTGCTGGGACATTTTGACCGCGACAAGAGTTTAGTTATTGGCTGGGGTGTGAATTCAAATTTTGAACTAGAGTGACAGCTTTTGAGTTTAAACATGGGTTTCAGTATGGAATAGTTTTTTTTGGGGCTGAAGTAGGGCATGTGATACTGTTCTAAATTGGTTTCAGCCAAATGGGATTATATAATGCAAAATTCGAAGGGGTCTGGAAAGTTTTGAGGACGGGCAGAGAAGTTCTAAAGAAATATGGTGGTTTTGAGACTGAAGAAGAGTTGGCGAAGACTGAGATGGGTGCATAACATTGAGAGAAACCACATGATTTTATTTTCCTATCTAGGCACATAATCGTTGTAATTTAGCTATTGTTATTGAAAGGATTTGCAGCATTCCATGACATTTTTGCATGATCATGCCACATGAATTTGATGGAGTCAGGAATTGATACATCATGTGACATAACTAACTTTTTTGTTATGTTGTTAAGAGTGCTCTAGTTGAAATGTATAAATTTAGAATTCCATAGCTACAGTGCATTTTATAGCTGCTACTTTTTTTCTTTCTTTCTTTCTTTCCTTTTTTTTTTGGTTGCCTCGAAGCATATTGATTTTGATAAACTGTGAAGTGCATGGAGTTATTGTATGGATGGATCACAGATGCATGCAAAGCAGAAGCTGCATGAGTAGCAATCATATATCGAGCATGATGCGTCTGTATAGTTCATACTCACCAATAAGCTGTTAGTGATGATTTGGTAAATGCCAGTGCTATTTATCTAGTGCCATTCAATCGAGTTATCTCAAACATGCTACGTTCTGCTCAAGTGTTCAAGCTTTTCCTGAAGGTTCAAATACAAATAGTTAGATAATTACTTTGTCGCTATTTCTTGAGAGGATGTGAAACCTTACATGGGAATAGACAGTACAGAGAGATTTGAGAGAATGGGGGCGCACCCTTTGCGAAAGCTCCCACACAAGGTGGGGTATGGGGAAGGGAATTCCTAGACAGCCTTACCACTCCGCGACCTCCAGGCCACAAGTGGAGAGTTTTACCACTGCGCCAGGTCCGCCCTTCAGTCCTTCACAGAGAGATTTGAGAGAGTGAAATATGAATATACCCAAATAACTATCTTTGGAAGTTTGGATAGGAGAGCCTGGAAATGAGCAATCCATGTGCCCTAACCATGAGCTAGGCTATCAGCTGCTACTCTTTATATTACCTATTTTTTATGCCCTTGCGTAGCCTTTGTTGAGTTTCATCTCTAGCCTACCCAACTTGATTCTGGAGTAAAAGACTTTGTAGCCTACTCGAAGTATCATTACGCTATACTTGACTTGTGAAATTAAATGCAGCAATTGATGCTCCTGGAGGGTTTCTCTTTGAGTGGTGGTCTGTCTTTTGGGATATATTCATAGCAAGGACGAATGAGAAGCATTCTGAAGTTGCAGCGGCATACCTTGAGGTAGCTTGGGATTAATTAATTTACAGTGCATCTGTTGTTGTTTTGATCTCACTATCGCAAATTTCTGTTGTATATATAGGCACAACAAATAAAAGCAAGAGAGCACCAGCAGCAGATGCAGATGCAGCAATTGCAACTTATGCAGCAAAGACATGCTCAACTTCAGCGAACTAATGCTAGCCATCCTTCACTTAATGGTCCAATTAACGCTTTAAACTCTGATGGCATTTTGGGGCCATCAACGGCTAGTGTTTTAGCTGCCAAGATGTACGAAGAGCGCTTGAAGCACCCACATTCATTGGACTCTGAGGGATCACAGCTTCTTGATGCTAGTAGAATGGCTCTTCTCAAATCAGCTGCAACAAACCATGCAGGGTGATCCACTAACTCCCATTTTTCTCTCATGCACTTCTACAGTAGGGGAAAAAAGAGAGGATAAGCTAAAACTTATATGTTTGCTGTACTCACAACTTATCATTTTATGGAATTAGGCAACTAGTTCCGGGGACTCCTGGAAATGTGTCTACAACTCTGCAGCAAATCCAGGCTCGGAATCAGCAATCGATTGTGGGTTATTGCCTTATTAGTTCCACCTTGTTAATTCAGTTTGCAAGTTCTTCCAGTAGTTCGCTAACTGCATGCACTGATAACCTGAGTGTTCTTTCTAACAGGATATTAAGAGCGAAGGTAACATGGGAGTACCTCAGAGATCTTTGCCCATGGATCCATCATCCTTATATGGACAGGGAATAATTCACCCTAAACCTGGATTGAGTGGTGCAGGTTAGCCCTTTCCCCTGTTTGTTGCGAGTTCCACGTATGTTGCTAAAGCACTCCGATATAAAAGCACCTTATTTAGAACACCTGTCCATTATCGCTGCAGGTACATATTCCCTCCTGTCACAAATCACAAATGATGAAATAAGTGACATTTTGGACCTCAACACGGTTCCCCAAATGTAGCTTTGAGCAATAGTTTCTATCCTCATATATAATTATAAAGTACAGACAAAACTACTATAATATACACACCTACAATACCAGATACATCTATCCATCATCATTAAGCATTTGCAATGAGCAATATATAAACTGGCGTTGATGGCCAAATTTTAATATCTTGGACTGCATGCAACAACAACAATATTAGCAGTTCTCAAATATTTTCAATTTAATTTCTTGAACTGCATGCAGCAGCAACAATATTAACAGTCATTTTTGAAAATTTATATACGAGTTTAGCTGTTTTACATTGAACTACAGCTCTACTATTCTGTCATTCTTGCACTGGAATATCTCCTAATAAATGACTTTTATAATGAGATGTGGGGGATTACTTGGCTTGCATGTCGCGTTTGAAAGAATGGAAAATACCCAAGGAATTATCCTTTGAGAGGAGTGTGTGGAAATCAGCAATCCACATGCCTGCTGAACCATATCCCTCTTACTATCTTACTATCGCTGATACATCATTCCTTTTCTTTACCCTGTTTTCTGCCCTTTTTGTTGTGTTTTGTCTCAAGCCTACCCCAACTTTCTTTATATATGTGAATGTGAGGCATTCGTTCCAAGGTTATCATGCATTTGACATTCTTTCTGTTCCTTGTTTTTGAGATACCTTCTGTTTTCAACAGGACTGAACCAAGGCGTGAGTGGTTTACCATTGAAGGGCTGGCCATTAACTGTAAGCTCTGCAGCATCAGCAACAATAAAAAACCTTATACGCCCATGTTTCATTTGGAATCTGACTGCCTATGAATATTTATGCAACCGTCTTTCAGGGAATTGATCAATTGCGGCCGAATCTAGGTGCTCAAATGCAGAAGCCATTTCTTTCAACACAGTCACAATTCCAACTTATGTCACCACAGCAGCAGCAACAATACTTAGCACAGGCCCAAGCACAAGGGAACCTTGGCAACTCAACTAATTATGGGGATATTGATCCCCGTAGACTTACAGCACTGACCAGGAGTGGGCTGAATGGTAAAGATGGACAACCTGCTGGAACTGATGGGTGTATTAGTTCCCCTATGCAATCGAGTTCACCCAAAGTCAGACCAGACCAAGAGTATCTCATGAAGGTCGGATTGCTTTAGATATGTGCTTTCATTAGTCCGTCTTTTAAATCATTACATTCTCTGGCTCTAGCTTGTCAGAATCTCACTATATCTGAAAAAGTATCCACATGCAGCAGACATCTTCACAGCAACCTCAGGAACAGCTTCAACAGCAGCAGCAGCAGCAACAGCAGCAAAGTCAGCAGCAACAAATGCAGCAGGTACTGGCAGTATGCCCAACCTATGCATTTCATGTTCTATCCTTTGGTTGTTGACTCACATGTGGGCTTGGCCCCTCGTGCATCTACTGCTGCACTCCTGTCAGCAAATCCGAACTTGTTGTGAAACACTTAGATATAGACTGCCAGTGGACTTAAGATGCTTATTTGAGAAATCCTTGAAAGAACACTAGATGGTGTAGCGATGATGTGCATCTTACCATTCTTCTCAAACGGGGTGGTTCCATGAGTGCACTATGGCCTTCTTCGGGAATTCCATGGTCTTAAGAAGATGCTGAAATGACATGAAATTGTTGATGGGGGAAGTAATAGTTTTCTTGAAAAATGATGCCAATAGGGAGTGTCACACAGAAGTGACGCATGAGGAATTTCCATTTATTCACTGTATTTTATATACAATATGGTAAAAGCTGGTGAGATCAGCTGGGGGAATTGTTTGGAATGCTGGCAGCTGAGTCGAACTTCATGACATCGAATGTTTCTAGTAGCCTACTGTTAGGATTTCATGTCATATTTCTTTTTGCAATATTCCCCTTTTTTGAATTTGGTTGAGGCCAAATTGGCCAAAGAAACTAAAATGGTATTTACTCTAATGGGAAAAGAGTAAATTTGTCATTTTCATACATTAGATTACCAGTTTTGAGAACACGGTATCTAAGTTTGCATACTGTAACAAAGATTTTGTTTTCTTTAATGAGTGCATATACTCTATGATCACTGGAAAAGTATTTCACTTTTTTGAGATGATTGATACACTCAGATATTTATCTGTTTTGATTATGTGAGTTATTGCAATCTGGTTTTTTATTAAGAACTGATATGCTTGCCATTTATCTTATATGCTCCTTATTCTATGATTATTTGTTATTTCCAGAACAATAAAAAAAGAAAGCAGCCTACATCATCAGGCCCAGCAAATAGTACTGGTACAGGAAACACTGTGGGTCCTTCAAACAATTCTCCACCATCTACGCCATCCACACATACACCTGGGGATGGACTTGGAATGGCTGGTAATATGCGCCACGTTCCAAAGAATTTAATGATGTATGGTGCAGATGGAACTGGACTTGCCTCCTCTTCAAATCAAATGGTTAGAGCTTTTACTCTTAATTTAAAGTATATCTGTTGATGTATACAATCTTTATATGATATGGATTGGTAACCTGATTGCTGTACGTGACAGGATGATCTCGAGCAGTTTGGTGATGTGGGCTCTTTGGATGACAATGTTGAATCCTTCTTATCCAATGACGATGGAGATGCCAGGGATATTTTTGCTGCACTCAAAAGAAGTCCTGCAGAGCCTAATCCAACCACTTCAAAAGGTAATATTTGTGATGTTCTTGATTGTTTTTGCAAACATTAAATGACACACCCTTTTGTTTCTAGGTTTTACTTTCAGTGAAGTTAATTGTTGGCGCACAAGCAACAGCAAAGTTGTTTGCTGCCACTTCTCTTCAGATGGCAAGATTTTGGCTAGCGCTGGACATGAAAAGAAGGTAAAACTGTCATGCAATAATTTGGTTCCATTAGAAGTGGCACTTTTTATGGAACCTCTGATGTTTCTGAGACTGGTGTACTTTATTTTTGTTGCAGGCTGTACTTTGGAACATGGAAAATTTCCAGACACAGTATACATCAGAAGAGCATGGCCTTATTATTACTGATGTCCGTTTCAGGCCTAACTCTAATCACCTTGCAACATCATCTTTTGATAGAACTATTAAACTATGGAATGCTGCAGATGTAAGTTACTTCTCCATGATAGGGTTTACAGATATTGTTCTATTATACCTCCTACAGGCTATAGCAACGTCACAATCTGCTTTCTGTGCACCAGTACAAATATGGACTTTGTTTGAGTATTAGTGGATGCTGTAAATGTAATTACTAGTACAACTAACCCAAATTGCCCCATGTCACAAAAGGTGACAAGGTCCAACCATGGCATGAAGGAATTGGCACATAAATAATAACTTTTTTCCCCTTTTGTGTCTGGATCTTCTAATTATGTTCTACTATGAACATCCTAGTTCAATGCACCTATATAATGGGTAAAATATGCCATCTGTATGACTTGCTTTGCCTTGAATCCTAACTTTTTGTATGCATTTGCATTTGGTACAGTATTGCTTATGCTAAAATGTTTTGCAGCCTGGATTCTCTCTGCACACGTTCACCGGGCATAACTTCCAAGTCACATCGTTAGATTTCCATCCAAAGAAAACAGATCTTCTGTGCTCTTGTGACGGCAGTGGTGAAATCCGGTACTGGAATGTGACCCAGCTTACGTGTATGCGTGCCATAAAGGTTATTGATATTCCTTCAACCCTTTGTAGTTTACTGAATGAGTGTGTGGAAAAAGAATCTGTGACTTTAGTAGCTCATATTGACTCTGTCTTCCTTGTATAGGGTGGCATGGCCCAAGTTCGGTTTCAACCTAACGCTGGGCAATTTTTAGCTGCTGCTGCGGAAAACGTGGTTTCCATATTTGATATTGAGACGCATGGGAAGAAATACACACTGCAGGTTCTGTTCTTGAATACCAGCATATCATCTACTTCTTTTGTTTGAAAAGTTCCCTTGCTGGATTTTACTTCACTCTGACCCTGCACATGCACATCTCAAATTCCTCCACACAGTGTTTGTATAACTGCATTAAGATGTATTTCTTTTTCTCTGTTTCGGAGTAGTGAAGCTCCTCTCCTTTTCTGGGCTGGACTAATTGGGCTTTCCATATGATGTGAACCTGAAGTACTTGATTTGTGTAATCTCAGGGTCATAACACCGACGTGCAGTCAGTGTGCTGGGATAACAGCGGGGAATATCTTGCGTCCGTCAGTCAGGACCTAGTTAAGGTTTGGTCAATATCATCAGGAGAGTGCATTCATGAGCTTAGCTCCAATGGAAACAAGTTCCATTCCTGTGTGTTCCACCCGAGCTATACCAATCTCTTGGTTATTGGAGGCTACCAGGTAATTGTGACTTTTTTTCTCGAACACGGTAATTGTGATTTTATTGAGCCTAGCCATCAGTACCAACATCGTTGTATGTTTGTACTGCTAAATTTGTGTCTCCTAGATGTGTTAGTTATTTTGTCTCACCTCTGTTGACAAGAATATATGGTCCCATACGCTTGATGCTAGACTTTTATTCCTACTCTCTTTTATCAAAATGCATGACGTTTTAGAGTGTGGCGCAAGAACTAAGGAGTTGAGGTAAAAAGTATCAAATTGTGCATTTAGAAAACAAGACGTGGAAAAGAAATTAGTTAGTGATAGAATTGATGAACGTAAAACTGGAAGAAATGAGGTAAAATTACCTAGAAATCTTAAAATGGCATGGATTTATCTAATTGTGGGTAAGTTTAAATGACCGTTTAGAGCGAGTATTAATCAATGAGATGCAATCAGAAGCTTGTTAAGGATATACTAGTAACTGATAAAGGGTAAAACTGGAACAAACGAGGTAAAATTGCCAATAAATCTGAGGATGACATACACCTGTCAAGTACTCCCTTCTTTCCAAATTATAAGCTGTTTTTGGCTTTTCTAGATGCATATATTTTGCTATTTATTTAGACATAGATACATAGATTTTACTATGTATCTAACATAGTGTATATCTAGGCGCATAGCAAAAGTTGTGTAACCAGAAAAGGCAAAACAACCTGTAATTTGGGACAGAGTGAGTAGTGAAGACATTGAAATGACATATTCAGAGGAAGTATTCACAATGAGATGCAATCAGAAGCTTGTTAGTGCGCCTTGTAGTGTCAAGTTTTGCTACTAGCACTTTTCCCATCTCAAGGATCATGGCACAGTCTGCAATGTAGTCCGGTCACATGGTTCTTTAACATGTTTTCGAAAATTTCTCACTAAAATTCTGATCATGCAGTCTCTTGAGGTATGGAACATGGTGAAGAACCAGAGCCTGACAGTACAAGCTCATGAAGGTCTAATCGCCGCGCTGGCACAGTCACCAGTCACAGGGATGGTAGCTTCTGCAAGCCATGACAACTCCGTCAAGGTGTGGAAATAATGAAAAACAACAACATAATTATGAATCTAGGTAGCTTTTTTTACCCGGTAATTGATATTTCTCTGATTGAGGCATAAAACGCGGGTGAGCTTGGTATCGTGGG
The DNA here is from genome assembly GCA_015476505.1 of Urochloa ruziziensis. Taxonomy (NCBI): domain Eukaryota; kingdom Viridiplantae; phylum Streptophyta; class Magnoliopsida; order Poales; family Poaceae; genus Urochloa; species Urochloa ruziziensis. The sequence goes on along the minus strand of CM027123.1, from coordinate 7,893,306 downwards.
CGATTGTGTTGTACTCAGGCACAGGCAAATAAGGAATAGTAGTACTGTAGTAGTAGCAGCAGCGGCAGCGGGTTGCCTGTGACGGTTGAGCTGTTTAAATACTTATTGCAGCGAGTTTGTGGATGTGTTGTATTTATCCTGATAGGCCGTTGGTGTAGATCAGAAAAAAAAAAAAGAATAGAACACTGGCTGAAAGGTGGCCGCCTGTTCTATTTTTATTTATAATATGTTGTATCATATGTAACTTTGTAATGTTCCAATTGGAATTCGCTGCGATTGGCCTCTTGACGGTTGGTTGGGAATTTGCACCTTGTTGCTGTTGTGTATTTGGTCCACTTGGATTATACAGAGTCCACCCTTCTGTTACAATGCAGCCCATATTGCAGTCTCTTTCCGGAAACCTTTAAGGTGATGATATCTTGGAAATGATTGAATGCAAATGATGCCCTATTTTTTTGTAAGAAAAATGAAAAGTCGTGCTGCCATGTGTGGCGTGAATGCGCAATTTATAACTTTCTTCAGTGGACAAAATGAACGAAAAAAATGAACGAACTAATTGATCTGTATTTTCGCCTAGTATTTATTCTCTCAGGTTGCTAAAATCACAATGATCAATGCAAAACATCTCAGGCTTTTAAGGTTGCATATAACCCCTCGATCGCTAATGGGCGAAGAAGACAGCAATGGAGAGAGATGATGGGCCAAATCTTGGCATTTAGTAACATTTTCTTTTTAACAAAACGGCAGTGCCCAGTAGCAAGGCCATATATAAAGCAATGTTCACCAAGAACACCAGCACACAGAAACACCACCAGAGGACAGCGGGCCGCAACATTGCAGTGCGCAATGGTGTCAGCCAGAGCGCTGTCGTTGTTTGCCGTCGCAATGGTGGCGCTTCTCGTATCCTCCTGTGACGCGTCTAGGGATGTCCCAGCAGGTAACTAACTAACCCGGACTTATCCTTATAATAGGTTTTGTCAAGCCGTAACGTGCAGCTTAATTGGCAGAGACGGTGGCGGCGGGGGGCGTCCCCGTGTGCGAGGTGATGGTGCCCTGCAGCGTACTGGACTGCACGCAGAACTGCATCAGAAAAGGGCTGCAGCAGAAGGGCTTCTGCACTTTCAAGCCCGACTTCCAGTTCTACTGCTGCTGCCCCGTCGTGTCCGCCTGATCCCATCATAAACGTCTTGCTTGTTCTTTCTATTCTGTTCTGTGTAGAGAGTAGAGACGATGATCTGCGTGGCCTTCCGCTGCATTTGAGTGCAAGTGCAAGCACAAGCAATTATTATCATTATTATTATTTTTACAAAAAAAAGGAGCGGTGCAGGCATGCTCTGTTCCAGTGGGTGGATTGTTGTTTTGTATTTTTGCTGCTTATATTATTCATCGATTCCTAGTGGGCTGGGCTGGGCTGGGCTGCCGAGATACGCCTGTTCGTTTTACACCTGGACTGGGCTGGAAAGTCCGTGATGAGAATAATTTGTTGAGCTGATTCTACAATACTAGAATAATCCGCTAGGCTGGACTGATAAGCCAAGCTATTAATGCGATAGTTCTTGCTGATGATCCTTTTCCGATACGGCGATCAATGCAGGATCCCCTCTCACTCGCTGTTTTAATTTAGAGATACGGCATATAACGCCTCAATCAATAAGATGGGTGAGAAATACAGGCCACTGGGGAAAGGGAATCGAGATTTTGCATCGCATATATTTAATGCATGGAATGGCAGCCAGAGTAGTACTCCGTATATATATATATATTTTTTTTTTGCAGCGTTCACCAGATCGAGTAGCAGAGAAACGTAGATTCAGAGAAGTGTTGGAAGGAGATGGCAGTCCATAGGAAAGGGCAATCTCTCCTGGCTCTTGCAGCCATCGTAGCAGCAGCGCTTGCTGCTGCCTCCTGCTGCTACGCGTCCAGGGACGCTCCGGCGGCTCCAGGCGGGGTGGCGGCGGTGGTGGTGGATCCACAGGACGACCCCAAGTGCGAGGTGATGGTGCCGTGCAGCATGAGGCGCTGCGTGGAGTACTGCGCCCGGATCGGGCTCCAGCCCAGGGGCTTCTGCAACGGCAAGCCCGACATGCAGGTCTACTGCTGCTGCCTCGTCCCGTAGATGAATCGATCTGTGTACGCGTAACCTGCTCGAGCATTTGTTCGACTGCATAAATCACCATTTCACCAACAGAGTCTGGAATCTGCGAGCGAATCGTGCAGCTACAAATGCAATGCTTGTTCTGTCACTTTTTTTTTTTTTTGAATTATGTTTGTTCTGTCACTGGCTCACTTCTCGTGATGCTGGGCCATTTTTGCATTGGCCCATGACGCGTGGACGACCCACCCAGCCAGCAGTAGATGCGAGAGGGCCAGAGGATTCAGGCGGCCCGCCCGGTCCTACTTATTCTCCGCGCTGAAGCAATCCGTGCGACATTTTAACCTTAGGTACATTTCACCGCTGGGAACTTATCTATCACCGTTCCGAGTTTCCGACCTTGCGACATTTTGCTTTATACTGTGTTTATGTTTAGTTCCCGCCTAAAATTTTTTCACCCATCACATCAAAAGAGAATCTTAAATGTATGAAGTATTAAATGTAGACGAAAAAAGTGAAAAGTTATATGGATAGGCTGTAAATCACGAGACGAATCTAATGAGCCTACCTAATCCAGGATTTGCAACAGTAATGCTACAGTAACCATCCGCTAATTATGGATTAATTACCCTCTAATTACCATCGTGAGATTCGTCTCGAGATTTCCACTCTATCCATATAACTTTTCATGAAAAGATTTCGTGAACTAAACAAGGCCTAAGGTACGTTTCAGGATGTTCCTGCAAATTTTACTTATTTACTAGAAGCACTGTCACGGCAGGATCCGTGTCTACTGCTTGCATTCAAAGAGAACCAGGAGGGCCCGTCTATCCGCTGCTCGTTTTGACCTTCACCTTCTATTGCAGTGTAGCAGTGTTTCTGTTTCAGAGCCCTTTTCTTTTGACCTGTTGATCGCCTCTTTCCGAGGTTGGCTGGCAACTTTAATGCCCTGCTACACTAGAGTACTCCTGCTAGTCGCATTGTAGCAACATCGTCGTCCCGCTAGTCGTAAATGAAAGCGCATCTGGGCTCTGTTTAGACGTTTTGCGAAATTTTTTTCGCGTATGTTCCCTGCTGATCTGGGTCACTGCTGCGCGTGCATGCCTGCTGCGCCGTAGCATCGTCGGTGCCGCCGCCGCTGCATGCACACTGATTTTTCATTTCAGTCGCACGCGGTTTCGGTGCCCTAGTACTGATTCGATGCTGATCAGTCCAGCCTTGTGACAATCAATGCCTTTTGTAAATCTGATATGAATGTGAATTTCACACACACAAGCACACATCTGTGCTTACGGTCACGTGGAGTTTCGGCACCATTGCTCGCTCTGGTCATTCATTCACTTCTCCAGAGTTCAGAAAAGACGTAAAATATTAAAGAATTATGCGATTCTTCACGCGTTGCTGCGGGATTTGAGGGTCTGTTTAGAAAGAAAGAATAGAAAACACAAAAAGAAAAAATGTAGAAATGAGATGATATATGGTCACTAAGCTAGCGAAACAGAGGATAGAAAAAACATAGAAATATACAAGAAAACATGTTTGAAACGAAGGAATTTTAATCACAACGGAAGAGAGGAAGACATGGACAGAAAGATGTTTTCCCTTGGCTTCGAGTGGATGCTTTTTTTTTACTTTTGAAATGTATATCAATGGTTCCCTTTTTCCTCTAGCATGGAAATCTTAAATCCTTTGTTCCAAACGTGATCACACAATTCCTCTCCAAAGGAATGGAAAACTCCAAAATTTCTATGAAAAACCTTTGTTCCAAACAAACCTGAGAGAGTTTTTCGATAACTATTGTAACACCCTCAAAACTAAGTAGAATTAATTTAGGGTTAATCACTAGGTTTATTAGGGTAATTATAGATTGAAAAGAAATAAATGAGAATAATAAACTATAAATACATATGGGGAAATAAAAGGTATGCTTCACAACTTGAATGCTAGAATAAGTCTCTAAAACCCTAGGATAAATCTAGAAAAGGTTAGGTTTAAATTTGAATCCAAACCCCTTTTAAAATCCTTGAAATTAAATGGAAAAACTCTTTTAAATCTTAAACGGGCCAAAACCCTCATTCCGGCCCAATTCACCCCGCCAGCCCACCAGCCAAGTCTGGCTTCGCTCCCCCGACTCTTAATCTCGCCCGCTTCTTCCCCCTTCCTCGATCGCTCGGCCCGCGGCCGCAGCGGCCCGCATATTTTCCCCCTGCGGCCCAGTCCGCTTTCTCCCCTCCCCGGTCCGCTGACGCCCCGCGGCCCAGCTCGTCGCCGCAGCCCACTCGCACCCCGGCCCACGCGGCCATCTCCTTCTTCCTCCTCCTCCCGACGCGCTGACGTCACCGCCGCCGGCAAAGCTCCGAGCTGCCCCGCCGCGCGCCAGCGCCCCTCACGCCTTCCCCGCCGCTGGATGCTCCAGCATCCAAGCATGGGTGAGCCGCGCGCGAATCGCGACGGCCACGCGGCCCCGGCCGGCCGCCCCAACTCTCAACCACCCGGGAGCCATTAATGGCCCCGGTGTGCCCATACCGGCGCCCCAAGTCGCTCTACTTTGCGGCGCGCCTGCTTCCCCACCGAACGATGCGGCCAGGCACGGCCAGGATGAACCGAGGCGCGAAGGTGCGGCACCTCCCCGCCACGGCCCAACCTTCCCCGGCCGAGCTCCATTGCCGGAGCTCGAGCTCCCTGCGCCGGCCACGCGTCTTGCTCCGCCGCCCGCCCCTATCTCCTCCGCACGACGTGGCGGCACCGCGCGCTAGCCGCCCCGCCTATAAAAGGCACCCCAGACCCCTCCTCTGGGCATCAACCGAGCTCAACCCGAGCTCCATTCCTCCCCCACCACCACCTCACCGCTACACTCCCCCTCGGTCCTCCCACTCCCCACCAGTAAACTCGCCGTGTTCCCCTCGTCCTTCTAGTGCAAACCGCACGGCCACCGGCGAGCTATAGCGTCGTTCCGGCGAGCCCCGCGGCGGCGCAATGGCGCGCTCGGCGGCGCCGCCCGGCCCCGGCGGGAAGAGGAAGCCGCCGTCCCCGGCAGTTACCCCGCCGTCACCCTCCTCTCTTCATAGATCCGACAGGTGGGCCCAAACGCCAACGCCGTCACCCGGCGCTGTTCCCTCTTCCCCGCTACCGCTGCCACGTGGGCCTGGCCGACGCCGTCAGCCACGCTGACGCCGTCTCTCGTTCTCTCCCACCGCCAGGTGGGTCCCATGGGACGACGGCCGTGATCCGTCGCGCGCTTCAGCGCGTGGACGCGGTCCACTGGACCGTTGGCCCAGTGGCGCGCGGTCCACCGCGCCCACGCGCCCGGCCCATGGAACAGTGCGCATGGCGGGCCCCACCAGCCGACGCCAGCCGGCCCACCCTGCTGCGGCAGCCCCTAGATAATTGCTAGGTACACCCCGGTAAGTGTACACGCAAGTGTATTTCGAGCCCTTCCTCACATCCAAAAATTCCCCAAAAATACCCAAAAATATTAGGGATATTTCTAAACCTATTAGTGCCATCCAATCCTTTTTAGCCAATCATTAGAGGCCAAATCCAATTAGGGTAGTTTCTAACCAATAGAAAGCCTCCCTCGGTGTACCCAGAAAATCCCCCTTTCTCTGTCTTAGCCCGATAAATTCCCAGAAAATTCCCATAAATATTGGGGATTATTCTAAGCATTTTCATATGCTTAGTTCCCTAATATTTATATCCTAAGCTTAGCCATGCCTGTAAACCACCCGAAACCCCGCCGTTACGCCACCGTGTAAGCCCTAACCCCGTCTAAATCCCCGTCGTCCAACCGACCGTCTGTAAACCCCTAGGTTTCAATGGAACCTAGCCATCATGCTAGCCAAAGATGGATAAGGATTCTCTAAAAATCTATATCGGCTATTCGGAGTTTACTCCTTGGAAATCTATGTAAATTCCGGAATACCGATAATCATCATTCCAGCCATCTTCCAGGGGATTATTTAATAATTCTCTGCCAAATTCCCATCCTTTAATCCATTGGTTATTTTATATAATTAATAGATTATTAATCCAACCCCAGCCGTTAGAAGAATCCTTTGAATCCCCGCCTTGTTTCTATTCCTTTTCCTTTTACGATTTGATTGATGTATTGCTATCCTAATTGTTATTTCATGTGTTTTTATCGATAGCATAACCGGGCCCCGACGAGACGCCAAGGCTCCAGAAGGCCCGAAGCCCAGCCCGGTCGACATATGATACACGCCTGCGTAAGGAACGACTAAGGATCGACAATGAAGGCAAGTCTCACCAATAATATCACCTTAATCATTAAAGTTTATCATTCTTGCAGCTTAAGCTATGAGGAGGCATCACGTGGGTGAATGCCTGGCTCCGCTGTAGTTATAGGATGCTGATTGGGAGTGGAAGAAAGATCCCAAGGAAGGGGATTCTGTCCTAAGAGCCACTCTGATCCCAGCTAAGGACCGGTTCATGGGAGAGTCTTTCCAATCCCCTGTACAACCACGCATGCCAAAAAGGTATGACCTTCGGGAATACCTATTTATGTGAGGCCTTGACTCACACCCCACTAGTCAGCACTAGTAAACTGTCCCAAGGGGCCACGGTGGGCAACGGGTATGCTGGAGACAGCCCCAGACAGAGGGCTGGGACTGGTCAGCACGGGTCGCATGTGACAGGGCTGGTAGGGCCCAAGGGCGATGCAGATGCATGCCCTTTATATACAAGATGCACCTATTCCCTGGGAAGGTCCTTTTGTGGACAGATATGCGATCCCTGTTTAGGCCCCAGCAGCACCCGTGGACAGAGCTAGTGATTGGCTGTCTAGAGATAGACGCCAGTGGACACGAGTCTCATAGGTCGACGCCCGCCTTTCGCGGAGGTGGGAACAGACCGAATGCGTGGTAGATAAGTACAACCTCTGCAGAGTTAAAATCTATCTGGATAGCCGCAGCTCTCGGCATAGAGCCGATTTGGTCAAAGCCCCCACTGATTAGATTTACTTTATTGCATGGGAAACCCGGACGGCAGGAGCGCCGATGACTGGGTTCTGGGCTTGATACCGGGACTGGCAGGGAGGAAATGCCCCTCCAGGCCCAACCTTCACATTTATTTAATTTAATATATTATATTATTGAATTTGTGGGATTTGCTGGGTATTCAATTCTGAATACTCACTCTTGCTTTCATTGTCACACAGGTTTAAGTCTCCAGGGCGATGAGGTGCTACAGCCCATTCCGGTGGAGGAATGAAGTGCCTACCCGCTCTCCGCTAGCTAAAACAAACGGTGCTAAATCTGTTTAAAATTATACGTTATTTACCTCTTCCGATACTAATCTGTGATAAGATCTGTATCAGCGGCCGATCCAGGACCTGATACAGGTAATCAAGGGACGTCCCGGTAAGGGGTCCCCACAACTATGAACCACTACCAGTTAGTTCCGATTAATACAAAAATAATCGCTCAAAAATAAATCTGACGTTATGACAACTTGAAATTTCATAGCTACCAGTTTATATAATGACGCTTAGTTGGTGAGAGATGACATGTATATGTTGGATGAAGAAAGAATTGACGTGAAATAATGTGGATAGATTGCATGAAGAAAAAAATCAGTGAAAGATAATGTGCATAGCTTGCATGTAGAAAAAAATAGAATTAATAACTCTTAATGATGTACGTCAATATACAGTATATAGATGTGCTTGCGCGCGGCAGTATGTTTCAACAACCTTGCATCCGTTTATATTTCGACATGATCATGTGGGCGAGATTTTGAGAGGGATATGCGTCGTTAGTTGCATTTATATCGGTGCGGGTCACACGCAGGAAGTCAGATTAAACCTAACAAAGACGTGGTGCGGAAGCAATCGTCCAATCGAGCATATGCAACTTGATCCAAGAAAGGAACGTAGGAAAACGAAAGAAGTAAACTCTGCGGTGTCCCAGACGACCCACCTAGCTAGAGCTGCTTCAGTGTCAATTTCAGCTCGTGTAGTACGTAACTGTTCCTGTTGGGGAGCAATTCGTGTGGCTGTGCATGCTAGCTTGTTGAAATTTGACGCTTTTATTTGACACACGAAATATAAGTTGCATTGCCTGCGAAATTGTCTCCAACGAATCGAGAGGCCTCTTGCATATCCGCGCGAGATAAGATCGATCCGAACTAGGGATCCGTCCATGATACCTTTGATTATTGATCGATGCAACAGGCACGTTTGCAAATTTCTTTGGACGACCGGTATTAATGCAAGTCTCATGGACCGAGATCGTGATCTTGGATTATTGGTCAATTCTATCGCAACCAGCTACGAGTACTAGCTAAATAATAGTACTCTATAAAGTCAATCATGTCAATCTAGCTACATACTCTCTCCATCCCTAAATAAATGTCACTCAAGAACCGTGTTTCTCTCACAAACACGTTTCCCGGTAACACTTATTTAGGGACGTATTTAGGGACGGAGAAAGTATTGTAGTATAGTATAGTACTGTAGATCGACCTGTACTGTAGTTCTTAAGAGAAAAAGGTAGTAGAAGCAAACAAGATATCTGAATGCGTAGGATCGAGATGAATTGAAACCAGGCAAGTGAAGACGTTCGATGTTGATTTTACGGAGGGGCCAAAAAGTTCTAGACAAGCTAAAAAGCAAAGGGCTTGAACTACGGGCGATACATGCATGCTAACATGCAAAATGCAAACACACACGATGCAAGTGGTCGCAGCACAGGCCAACCTAGCAAAGCCAGAAAAAAATTTTGGTGAGGCCGTGAGGGGGTCGTCGAAGCGAATGCCAAATTGCCAAGCTTTGCAGCCTTCAATAATGCAAGAGAGCTAGCTGCGATCGGTACCGATCGAGCTGCTCCGATCCATATGCTTACTATAGCAAAAGGCATTATTCTGGCCGATCAGAGACAAAAGGGGCCATCAACGATCCATCTACGACGCGACCGGATGGTCCCGGCGATGTGCCGGCTGGCCGGGTTGACAAGTTGCCATGAGCAGGAGTGTGCACTGCTCTTTAACGGCCGGCCATCGCCGGCCGGCCGGCGGCCAATTCGCAAGATTCAGAAGAAAGCAAAGCTAAGGCCGGTCGGTCTGCCGACAGGTTTACCTACCAGCAGCAGCAACCGGCTCCCGTTTCTCTAGCTAGCTGTGATAGACGATGACCATTTATTTCACGCATTGCAATTAAGGTCACTATACTAAATTTGCGCATGTTTATCGCGCTGCCAACATAACAGTTTGTTGGCAGGAGAGGGAGGGATCGACGGAGGTGATGAACGCCAAGTGCAATTTGCTCCCTGATCTGGCCGGCGCTTCCTTCCTATCTGGAGGCCGGAGCTTCGTTTCCTCGTGAGGTGGACCTAGCGGCCCTTTCCGGTACGACACGGTCGAAATCTGCGGCCAAACCTAGCTTGCTTGCACCCCCCACCGTCGGTCGATCGGGACTCGATCTTAGAGCATCTTCAAGAGACACCTCATTTTTCGCTCTCTATTTGACTCTCTATTTGACTTGGCAAAAAGATTCCCCTTCATACTGGGTTGCACACTCCAACAGACTCTCCATTTTCACTCCCCAAATCTCAACGGCTATTTTAACTATCCACTCCGCACACACTGACGTGTGGGTCCCACGCGTCAGCTTCATCTCCTCCCTTTCTTCCTTATCCTCTCGCCCCTCCAGCCTCACCCTCTCCTATCGCTATTTGGCCTCCTCCCTCTCCTATCTGCCCTCCCCCGAGGCGAGTTAGGCGACATCCCTTCCTCTCCCTCCCGGCGGGCGGCGACTCCAGCCTCCCATTCTCTCCCTCCTCGGCGGCACCAGCCCTGTCCTCCCCTTCTCTCTCCCCCGGCGGCGCCGGCCCTAGCCTCCCCTTCGGCAATGGAAGGGCGGTGGCACAGCTCCGGCGCGGCGGCGGATTCCATGGAGGAATGGAACGACGGTGACAATGGAGCTGCTGGCGTCGAAGAGAAGGGAAGGTGGCGGCGACGGGCCCTCCCCGACGAACCCTCCCCACGCGGCTCCTTCTTGCTGGCCCCGGCTCCCGCGCTCGTAGCCGCCTCTCCTTCTTCTCCGGCTTGTCGTGCCCACATCGGCGCCGTCTTTTCACGCCCGCCGCCCGCTAGGATGGCAGGCGCGTGGGGCCCACACCTGGAGAGCCGGTTTGGCAAGCGAGTCTGGCTTGCTAGGTTTGGCAAGCCGGAGACCTAATTTGGAGAGCGAGATGGGATGGCAAACGAGATGGAGAGACTGTTGGAGCCAGATTTGGACGCGGAGTTGCTAAAAATTGGCTTGGCAAGCCATTTAGCAACTCTCTTGGAGTTGCTCTTATACATCTATCCATCGGTCAAACTCTCCTTTAATTAATTTGAAAGTTTCTTGAGGACGTACTTGATGATGAGCGCCAAATGCAGTTGGAGATCAAATTGAGAATGGGGGTCTCCGCTTGCTGTTTAGTATTAGTATTATTGAATTGGGCCGTCGATCTCAACAAGAACGATATGATCACGGCGCATATATATTTATATATGCAGTTATGCATGATGGTAACTGGTACCTGCTGCATATGCGCTTTGCGATTTGCGTTCCAATTTTGCCTGGCATGCAGATGTTAAATCCTTGAGGACCGGCTAGATGTAGATCGGTGGGGTTATTGTCTTTTCTGTGATGTAATGGTGGCGTTCTTGGTGATTGAACGAGAGGGAGAGGAAGCGGGAGATAGAGAGACTAACCATTAGGGATTGGGAAGTAGAGAATGAAACTCGTCGGTGTGGATGAAGTCCGGCGAGCAGTGCAGTGCAGGCGGTGACCGTCGGTGAAGCGCAGTGCCGTCGGCTGGTGGCGCTTCCCGCCGCTCTCAGCGCCATCTCTCAATCGGACTAGAGTTTGGAGGTGGGGTGGAACTGTAGCGATGAACCTCATGGGGTGAGCCTCTGGCCCCCACCTCCTCTTTATGGGGCTGTGCGACGGGGGCCCACGAGCCTTATTGGGCTGGATGTCCCGATCAGGACGCGAGATCAAGGTTGGGCCCGTTCGTTGGATCGGGCCGGTGGAGATCAACCTAACAGCGGATAGTCGCTGAGAGGCGTCAGAAATAGGGATGACAACGGGTCAGGTTCGGATCGGATGGATTTTCTGGGCACCAAAACCGAAACCCGAAACCGCCCCGAACCCCGATTCGGGTGAAAATCCATCCCCAAAACCGAAACCCTCGGATACCCGAAACCCGATTGGATACCCCAAACTCGTTTTGTATGGCAAAATATTAAGTACAATGATAACTTAGAGTAAATAATTGCATGTATGCATGATATATAACATATTCACATGTATAAACAAGAGGCAACAAATAGTAAATAATTGCATGAGCCAACTTAGAGTAGTATATAAGTAAACAAGTTATTATTAGTATATTATAAAACATGAGTTTTATTTTCTAATGATTTATTTCGGTTATCCGTTGGGTATCCACGGGTGAAAAACGAAACCCGAAACCGAACCCGATAGGTTTGAGGGCCCCGAACCCGAAAACCATGGGTGATAAATTCAAACCAAAATCAAACCCGCTAGACCCGAAACCCGCGGATATCCGACCCGAAACTGCCCCATTGCTATCATTGGTCAGAAATAATAATGCTGCTCATAGCTGCCGCCATATAAAATATATGTAATCAAAATATCAAATTACACGACGAAATGCATTCCCCGTGCAATGCAAAGTTCCACGGGCTCGCGATTCCCTCATAGCTATAGCAGCCTATACCACCCGTACCATGCAGCTGACTGCCGTAGCAGTAGAAGCGCATTGCAAGCCCTGTACGTACGTGATCTATCGACGATGCTGAAATGCCAGACGAATTCAACGTACCATCATCTGTGGCCTGTGGGCGATTGAAATTGAACGTGCACATACGTTTACCGGCGCCCCTAGCTAGATATCCTCGAGGTGCCTGATCTGACACCATTTTGCATCTGGTGCGTTGCCTTCAAATTCAATAATGCATCAACAAAGATGCACGGGCTCGTGTGCCTCTGCATTGCGCGTCATTGGTTGCTTGCTGCAGCGTCAAGAAAGGGCACTGCACATTATTCAAAACTCGCCCTCGCCCATTTGATCTCGCAAATTAAGTTGTGCGTGCATAGAATAGTTTTTTTTTTTTCGGTTGACCAATTGGCCTGCGTCCAAGCAAGCAACAACCAATGCGATGCAACGACTGTTACAACCGTTCAGGTTCAGCACGTACTGCATGCACGTTTATTCTGCACACCGCTGGGGTCACAGGAGGAGCCAGTAAATACAGCTACGCAGCGGCTAGGGGTACGAACTACGAAGGCTACCGCAGCAAGCTATTGGCCGATGTACATTACGCTCTGGTCAAGTGGTCAGTACACGTACACGTACGCGCATGCATGCATGTGCACGTTAACTCTACACAGTTGCTCACACGGCAGTGCTACCATACTGTATATACAGACGATCGACCACGTTCTCAACTGTATGTACAGTTCTCAACGGTTCATGATGATTTCTTCCAACAATAATTATATTATAGTTAGTAGTAGCAATTAGTGGTAGGATGAAAAGGTCCGGGTGGATCCGGCCATCCGGGTGAATGGGTGATGTACGTGACCGGCGGCGGCCGATAGACCGTGACCCTGGTAAAAGCTGAAATCAATTCAGAAAAGATGTGGTACAAAAGCAGTACAGAACACAGCCTTGATCCAGCAGATCGATCGCGCCCTTGGTTATGTTGCATGTTCGACTTGTCGATCACGGAGAGCGTGTGTGCACGAGCCAGCAGCGCCCGACCGCACCGCGATTTATGGCCAGACGCGGTCACGCGGGTGAAGCATGCTGTATGGGCAAAACGGGTAACAAAGGTGCAAAATACATTACACGATAGAAACTAACACATTAACTCCCAATTGAAAAGATAGCAAAGGATCCACACGATCACAGATTGAAATTACACTAAACGAAAACATAAATGCAAGAGTCACACCTGACTGAAACACAGATATCATGACATGATTTTAGCATTTCACAGCCAAAATGCCACAGGATCCTCATGGATCAACTCACTAGTTGCTTCACGAGGCACCTTGTAGCATTGAACCCGATAGTTTTTAACCTTCAGATCTGACCTCCTGTTGTACCTGATAGTGAAAGTAATCACACGATACATGTAGATACTGCCAGATGAGGCTTCTGTGCCTGACAGCTCATGCAGCGCTTGATCAGCCTTGACATCATCAACAGAGACACACTCCACAATGCAGAATTTGCTATGGTGCATGTACATGAGTGTAGCACTTAAATGTATCTCAGCAGGGTTCTTGTTGAATACCTTCACCTTGCTGCGCTCCACAACAGGGCAAGGGCACAGTCTGCTATCAGTGTCAGTTCTGGTCATGTCACAGAAGTAAAGGTACCCAAGGGATTCTGGATCTTTGGAGAGCCCGACATAGCCATCTAGGTCACGGTCATAGTATCCACGATCGTTGAAGGGCAGCGCCCACTGGCCGTATCGTTCCCACATAGACTCCCCTATGTCGAAGCTGAATGTGGCCACAGTGTCGCCTTTGATGCTGACGAAGATGGTTTGTTTCTGCTCATTCACAGCGTAGGAACAGATGCGCAAACGACTGAATAGCGGCCTTTGGAGCTGGCACCACCTCCAATTGTTTTCAGCCAGGGGTGAGAATGTAGGATTTGGCTGCCAGTGGCAGACCTCGAAGGTGCCAATGTCCAGAGCGTATACCTTATTGCCCACGGGGAAGTAGATGGGATGAGCCGGACAGTTCGTCTCCGGACCAGGCAGGATGGTTTTCCTGTCAAGGTCAATGATCGGGACGGGGAACTCGGGCAGGTTGGGATGCGTCGCCATGATCTTGGTGCCAAAGGCAGACGTGAAGAACTCGGAGACTCCACGCTCTGCCTCCACGTTCATGAAACCTGGAGGCAAGCACTGCACAGCGCCTTCGCCTGAGCCGGATGACAAGTTTATCTTGCGGATATTGTATCCACTGCTCCAGTCATCAACAACAAGGTAAAGGTGCTCCCTTGGGCAGCCGAAACGTTCACTGCAATTCTTGCACAGGTGCTCACTGCACCCCCTGCACAACCGCTTTGGCATCCTCGTTCGCCTTCTTGTTCTCAATTTCACGGGCACAAAGACTCACTTTTTCCTGGATCACTCGTAGATCTGATTCCTACGATTTGTAAACGAAGAATCGATCGTCAAATCGAAATCTACTGCAAAATTCAACCCACAAATCCAAGTATCCAGATATGATTCGACCGCAACAGAGAAGAAGAGGGGGGAATCGCAGGAACGCACCTATACAGGTCGAAGATGGAGGAGCGGCGGCGGTTCAGGCTGAGAGGTGAAGGGATGACCTTTCTTTTTCCGAAGCACGAAGCGATGAGTTATATAACTCTGGGCGTTCGGGTTACCCGATTATTTCGGATCGGGTAGTTCGGGTTTTGGAAATTTCGGGTAATGAAAATCATTACCCGATTGCAGCCTAAAAAAATGCTACCCGCAATTTCGGGTACCCGTAATTTCGGGTTCGGGTTTGGGTATACCCAATTTACCCGAAATATATAAGATCACAGGAGTCAGGATACAGTCAAATAATAAAATAACATAAAGATATAGGTACTCAACATATACTATATACTAGATACTTAAGTCTTGACGTCTTGTGCAAATGCAACATGCAAGTGCAAACCACGACACATTCATAAAAGACATAGGTACTTGACATTTAAGTAATTGACAAGATAAAAAAGCACAAATCCTATTACGGGTAGTTCGGGTACCGGGCGCAGTTACCCGAACTACCCAATATAAATTCGGGTAATAGGATCTAATATCCGAACTAAATATCGGGTAGTGCGGGTTCGGGTACTTCGGGTCCGGGTCCGGGTATTTCGGGTTCGGGTAATGGGTAGCGGGTAATATGCCTAGAGTTAGAGTTATAAAGGGAGGAAACCCTAGGAAGTTCCCGGTGACCGGTGGACCTTATGGGCCGTCTTCAGTGCTCTCATGGGTTGGGCTCCCACAGAAAATCATATAGGAAAAAAATTATAAGGGCCCCTTTGGGAGCCCAAAATCCCGCCGCCGGGAACCCGGCCTTTTTCCGGGGCAGGCTCCCCCTCGTGGAAATGCAGCCCAGGGTAAAATTCGTGGCCATTTGGAAGCCCACGACGTGGGGCTGGGCGGCCCGTTTCCCAGGGCAGGCCCTCCCTACCTGGAGGGTCCGGGCGCCGCTCCCCCTTCTGCGGCTCCCCGACTCGACCCCGCCGTCACTTGCCCAGCACGCACTGCGCCGCACCGCCCGGCCAGCCAGCGCGAGGGGAGCGGAGCGCTGCCGACCCGAGCGGGGCGAGGCGACTGGTCAGTCACTCACCACCCATCACTGATCACCCCACCACTCCTCTCTCTCTCCACAAATCAAAATCAAAATCCAGCAACAACACGGCAACCCATGCCAGCCCGGCCGCGGAAGCCGGAACCCTCCTCCTCCAATCCATCCACCTCTCCTCGCACACACTTCCCCACGACGCCAACCTAGCCGCCGCCTAGCAGACCTCTTCCCTCCCTTCACGCGTCTCGCCTCTCCCAATCTGCCCCCGTAGCGTGCCACTCGCTGTACGGAGGTCATGTCGTGATGAATGCCAAGTGCAATTTGCTCCCTGATCTGGCCGGGCGCTTTCTATCTGGAGGCAGAAGCTTCGTTTCCTCGTGAGGTGGAGCGGCGCTTTCCGGTACGACACGATCGAAATCTGCGGCCAAACATACGTCCGTTTGCTTGGTTTATCATCCAAACTCGTGGTGCTGTTGAAACAGCCTAGTGGATTATTCTCGACTTTTTAGCCCAACCTAGCGAACCGTCGGTCGATCGGTCAAACTCTCCTTTAATTTGAAAGTTTATTGAGGATCGACTTGATGATGAGCGCCAAATGCAGTTGGAGATCAAAGAGAATGGGTCTCCGCTTGCTGTTCATATTAGTGTTATTGAATTGGGCCGTCCATCTCAACAAGAACGATATGATCACGGCGCATATATATTTATATACATGCAGTTATGCATGATGGTAACTGGTACCTGCTGCATGTGCGCTTTGCGATTTGCGTTCCAGTTTTGCCTGGCATGCAGAGAGTCGCTGACGAGAGTACGTCAGAAAAAATGATGATGCTTATAGCTGCGCCATATAGAATATATGTAATCAAAATATCAAATTACACGACGAAATGCATTCCCCGTGCAATGCAAAGTTCCATGCGCAGTACCATGGGCTCGCGATTTCCTCATAGCTATAGCAGCCTATACCACCCGTACCATGCAGCTGACTGCCGTAGCAGTAAAAGCGCATTGCAAGCCCTGTACGTACGTGATCTATCGACGATGCTGAAATGCCAGACGAATTCAACGTACCATCATCTGTGGCCTGTGGGCGATTGAAAATGAACGTACACATACGTTTACCGGCGCCCCTAGATATCCTTGAGGGGCCTGATCTGACACCATTTTGCATCTGGTGCGTTGCCTTCAAATTCAATAATGCATCAACAACAAACATGTGTGCACGGGCGCGTGTGCCTGCATTGCGCGTCATTGGTTGCTTGCTGCAGCGTCAAGAAAGGGCACATTATTCAAAACTCGGCGCCTTTGCCCATTTGATCTCGCAAATTAAGTTGTGCGTGCGTAGAATAGTTTTTTTTTTTTCGGTTGACCAATTGGCCTGCATCCAAGCAAGCAACAACCAATGCGCTGCAACGACTATTGCAACCGTTAAGGTTCAGCACGTACTGCATGCACGTTTATTCTGCACACCGCTGGGGTCAGGAGGAGCCAGTAAATACAGCTACGCATCGGCTAGGGATACGAACTACGAAGGCTACCGCAGCAAGCTATTGGGCGATGTACATTACGCTGGTCAAGTGGTCAGTACACGTACACGTACGCGCATACATGCATGTGCACGTTAACTCTACTACACAGTTTCTCACACGGCAGTGCTACTGTATGCACAAACGACCACGTTCTCAACTGTATGTACAGTTCTCAACGGTTCATGATTTATTCCAACAATAATTAGCAGTAGCAATTAGTATTGCATTGGCTTGTGGTTGCTGCTGCGTCAGTGCATAATCTTGTGCAACTATTGCCCACTCTCAGCCTTTGAGAAATTAATAAAGTTGAAATCTTAATTTGGAGTGAGTTTTTAGTAGATCTTAATTTGGTGGCAGAACTTAATTAGCGTAATGGACTAGTGGTAGGATGAAAAGGTACGGTGGATCCGGTGAATGTGGGTAATGTACGTGACCGGCGGCGGCCGATAGACCGTGACTCTGGTAAAAGCTGAAATTAATTCAGAAAAGAGGTGGTACAAAAGCAGTACAGAACACAGCCTTGATCCAGCAGATCGATGGCCCTTGGTTATGTTGCATGTTGCATGTTCGTCTTGTCGATCACGGAGAGCGTGTGTGCACGAGCCAGCAGCCCGACCGCACCGCGATTTATGGCCAGACGCGGGTGAAGCATGCTGTATGGGCAAAATCGGGTAACAAAGGTGCAAAATACATGCGTATGATTTATTGATTTAGCAGTCCTCAAAGTATATTGTTTCAGATAAAAGAAGTTACATTATATGGATATTATTTTTTAAGCTATTGGTGGCCAAAGTTTTTTTTTTTCCTTTTATAGTTATAATTAACACACGGCAACCCAGTAAAATAATATCATCTGGGATTAGATGGAGTAAGTACTGTGTATGTTTATCAATATGGTATAAAAATTTTACAATATATTTTTACTGTTAATTTCTCTTAAAATATTGTTAACTACTAAAACCCGAAATAATTTAAAATTTAATTTTGCAACTGCAGTGAGCTATCTACTGTAGTCGCCGCTGCTCTCGAAAGCGACCGAATAGCTACAGGGTTGATTTGGCATTGCCACTATGCCAGTATAGTGCACTACTTAACACGTTCTACCTGCGTGCACACTTTTGTAGTTTTGTTATTGGAACGCAACCTGCGTGCACACCGAAACTAGAAACCGTAGTAGTAGGAGTAACACGTACTGGTACCCTGACCATGTAAAAGACAAATTGATCAGATCAGCTGGCTAATTATGTATTTGTCCTTACTAGTTTTTAGGTATATATATGACATTCAGGACAAGTGGACTAATCTAAAAATAAACTAGTAGTAAGCCTAACCGATGGCGATGGAGATGGCGATGAGCTAGTAGTTGGCCGTTGGAGGGTACGGCGACCCGCATTAACCTCCTCCAAAATCTCAGGCGGACATAAGCCATGTGTGTACGTATATATATAGGGAACGACACTCGCACACACCTCCTGCCAAGCTAGCTGAGCCAGCGGCCACACCACACCTTCCTTGCCAGTAAGCGACGACTGTCACTGCGCGCGCCTGCTCCTGTCACTTACCGTGACCGACCGGCCGGCTCACAAGTCACACCTCCGACGAGCCGTTGCATCCATGGAGCTGCTCGCCGTGGTCACGGCGCTGCTGCTGGCGCACGCTCTTGCGTACCTGGCGTGGCAGGCCGCGTCCCGGCGCCGCCGGTCCCGCTGCTACCTCCTGGACTACGCGTGCCACAAGCCCTCCGACGACCGCAAGGTCACGACGGAGACGGCCGGCGCCGTGATCGAGCGTAACAAGCGCCTGGGGCTCTCCGAGTACCGGTTCCTCCTCAAGGTGATCGTCAACTCGGGCATCGGCGAGCACACCTACTGCCCTCGCAACGTCCTCGAGGGCCGCGAGGAGCGCCCCACCCTCGCCGACGCGCTCGACGAGATGGACGCCTTCTTCTCCGACGCCGTCGCCTCCGTGCTCTCCAAATCCAACGTGGACCCCCTCGCCGTCGACCTCGTCGTCCTCAACGTGGGCTCCTTCTCCCCTGCGCCCTCCCTCGTGTCCCGCCTCGTCGCCCGCTTCGGCCTCCGCGACGACGTCATGGCCTACAACCTCTCCGGCATGGGCTGCAGCGCGGGGCTCATCGCCGTCGACGTGGCGCGCAACGTCATGCTCACGCGGCCGCGGACCATGGCGCTGGTCGTGACGTCGGAGTCGTGCGCGCCCAACTGGTACATGGGCACGGACAAGTCGATGATGCTGGGGAACTGCCTCTTCCGGTGCGGCGGCGCCGCCGCGCTGCTGACCAACGACCCGGCGTTCCGGCGCCGGGCCAAGATGGAGCTCAGGTGCCTGGTGCGCGCCAACATCGGGGCGCACGACGACGCGCACGCCGCCGCCGTGCACCGGGAGGACTCCGACGGCCGGCTCGGGGTCAGCCTCAGCAAGGCGCTCCCCAAGGCGGCCGTGCGTGCCTTCACCGAGAACCTCCAGCGGCTCGCGCCGCGGATCCTCCCCGCCGGCGAGCTCGCGCGCTTCGCCGCCCGCCTCCTCCTCCGCAAGCTCCTCCGCCGGAAGGGCAAGGAGGAGGGCCCCAAGATCGACTTCAAGACGGGGGTGGACCACTTCTGCCTGCACCCGGGCGGGACGGCGGTGATCGAGGCGGTGAGGAAGAGCCTGGGGCTGAGCGGGCACGACGTGGAGCCGGCGAGGATGACGCTGCACAGGTGGGGGAACACGTCGGCGAGCAGCCTCTGGTACGTGCTCTCCTACATGGAGGCCAAGAGGAGGCTGAAGCGAGGGGACAGGGTGCTCATGGTGACCTTCGGGTCCGGGTTCAAGTGCAACAGCTGCTACTGGGAGGTGACAAGGGACCTCGAGGACGCCGGAGCCTGGGAGGACTGCATCCACCAGTACCCGCCGGAGACGCTCGTCAACCCTTACATGGACAAGTTCGGGTGGGTCAACGACATCCAGGGACAGGGAGGCGGCTTCGTCTTCTGAATTATTTATTTTTATTCAGTCGATAAATTAATTAACATATCGCCAATTGTGTCTGCGTGATTGTAAGGGCGGTGTCTCGCAGCAGCTATCATTTTGCGTTGCAACGACAGGCAAAACTAAGATTGTTGTTTGTTAATTGATCATAAGATCGACAGCAAATACAGATACTCTTTTTCTTTCTGTCTGTTTGTATTTGTATACTTGTAAATGTTTGTTTAGTAGGGGTCTCGCATGCATATGCCTTGTAGTAGCTTGTGAAGACCATACTGTTATTTTAGATGTACGCTCTGCAAAGAAGGAAGAAGAAGCATATACCAGGGTGTGCATGAAAAAAGATACAAGGTGTTGTTTGTAGCAGGGAACATTTGTAGTATGTGTGTATATGAGGCTTTCGAAAGGCGGTCTCTGAAATGTAATTTTTTCGAAATACGGTCTGAAATGTAATTTTTTCGAAATACGGTTTGAAATGTAATTATATTTTCCTAATTCCCAATCCCAAGTGATTATTTGTCCCGAGGCTTTTGTTGCATGAAGAAGAAAATATCTTCAGTGCTAGTACCTTGTACCATTCGGCGAATGAAAGAGAGTTTGGTAGCTTCTTTTTCCATGCATCATACCTGCATGTCCTGTTCCTCTATGCATCGAGCCCTTGTTTAGTTTCGAAACGAAATCTTTTCACATCACATCAAAGGAGAATCTTAGATGCATAGAGTATTAAATGTAGACGAAAAAGGTGAAAAGTTACATAGATAGGTTGTAAATCGCGAGACGAATCTAATGAGCTTACTTAATCCATTATTTGCAACATTAATGCTACAGTAACCATCCAGTAATTATGGATTAATTACCCTCTAATTACCATCGTTAGATTCGTCTCGAGATTTCCAACCTATCCATATAACTTTCCACCATTTTCGTCTACATTTACTACTCCTAAATGGCTAAAATCAAAACCCGAAATTCGGCTTTCGGCGATTGATGACTACACATTTCTGACGCCAGATATCGCATTCCCATGAATGGAGCTAGCAGACATGCGTTGGTTCATGGGTGGTGGTCATCAATGTTGCCCCGCTGCTCGGTGTGTGTTGGGCAATGGCAATAGCCAATAGCAGAAAGGTAACCGACCGCCGTGAAGGCAGGCACAGGAACATGGGCATGGACAAGGACGCCGGCGCCAGAGGAGAGGATCGAGAGAAGGGTGGCGCCCAATGGCAAGCAAGCCATTGAGGCATTGAATGCTACCTCTCCTACGACTATGCCATTGCTAATTGCTATGCTTTGCATTGCATCTATGGGTTCTCCTCGCCTGTCCCGTGCCTGTCATCGTCATCACGGAGCAAAAGGTCTTCTAGCTACTTGGTTAGAGGGCTGAGGCATGGTCGCACCAGTAGACCCAAGTTCAATTCCTCGTTGGAGCGAATTTATAGGGCTGGTTTAAAAAAAAACCCTCGCCGGCTTGCCGGGATTCGGGAATTTTTGTAGACCCGGAAGAGGTTTCTTCCGCTTAATGAAAAACCGTGGGGCTATTCACCCCATCGTCTCTAGTTTTTTTAGTCATCATCATCACGGAGCTAGAAGATGACGAGAAGACGTGCTGGCTCGCTCTCTGTACGGTTTGGTTAGTGTGGCGCCGGGGACGGGGAGCAAGTTGGCGGACACGTCGTACAGGAAAAGGTGATGGTAGCCGGCGGTGTCCCTGGTACCCATTCAATTCAATTCAGTTGATGCTTCGCTGCGGCTGCCATAGTGCCATCCGATCCGCGAGCAATAGCCAGCCCAGCGCATATGCTTAATTTCTAAGGATGCCTTCTTTGCATGCGCGCGCGCGGCATGCAATGAAAAGGACACCACTTGCTTGCTTGCTCTCCGCTGCCCAAGCATGAGCATGAGTCCGGTCCGGTAAACCGGTCAAACCGGCCGGTTAACCAGTAGGAGCGGTTTGGTAGGGTCGGTTTTGAACGGTAACCGGCCCTATTATACTACCGGACCGGACCGGTTTGACCGGTAACCGGTCAAACCGGACCGGTTACGAACGGTAAAAAAAACCCTGATGATGCATGTGTCGAGACGAGAGTCATAGCCATGTGCATGCATGGTACATGACCCAGCCTCCTGTTCGCCTGTTTGGACTCGCGCCAGCAGGTGTGACCTTGAGGCAACGCCTGTGCTAGGGCCTGTAGTGCGAGGACCGACGACCTTATGCTCGTGCCGTGGGGGGCCTTGGCTGGACCAGCGTTGCTGCTGCTTCGGTGTAAAGCGCGCTGGATTATATTACACCGCCAGGACATTGTCACCGTATACCTAGCTAGTGTACGTGTTGGCCAGGGGCTTGTAGTCACTGCTGGCAGCAGTGAATTTTATAGCGGCCGGCGGACACGCCGGCCCCGCCGCCGCCCCAGTCCAAAAGTCCAACTCGATGCTCCTCGCTGTCCTCCTCGTCGTTCCCCGTCGCGGATGATGATGGCATGGCAAGGACCAGGTCCCTTGCCTCCTGGCCGGACCGAATTGTCCTCCACACCATGCCAAGGGCGATCAGTGCTATCCGCGGCGGCTCGGTGGACTTGCCCGGCGTCCAGAGCGCTCCCCGCCTTTCTTTGGCCGATTTTTATTTACAGGCACCTTTCCTTCCTTTTCGTAATTCATTCTTTTTTTTTTGAGAATTTTTCGTAATTCATTCAAGCTGTACACGTGAACACCACTTTGGTTTTTGACTAAAATCTGCGTGCGTCGCGTCGCCATGAATTATCGCCGTGAGTTTTCCTCCCTGTCGATTCTGATCGAGGACGACGCACACAGTGAAAAAAAAAAATCCTGCACGAGTTTTGTGTACACGCATGCGCATTGAATCGGACAGCTGGATAAACTAGTCAGGTTGACCTACCACGCTACCCACAATATTAGTTGCGGCGTGACCTTTTCTCAGCGACAACAACAAGTACATCAGAGGCCAATGGTAGAGGAAGGTCCATGGAAATTGCACCTTGTGTCAGCTCAGGTAAACAGTACGACACAGCCACCACGCCACCGCGCACTCCTGGTCTTCATGCGCATCCAGCTCACGATCACGCCTGTCCTGGGTCCGATCTCATCTGCTCAGATTGATTGCGGTCAGGGGATAACACCGCACCACGACTGTGCATTAGGAGTGAAGACTCCACCGTTCCGGCCAATAATAGATCAGTGTAACATCAAAGACATATCCAACTGGCATTTTCGGCGAACCAACCACAGTCATCCAAACTTCTCATCAACTATATGCCGCCTATATGGCTGGCGCTTCTAACCCAGTAAAAGAGGTGGCAAGGCCTGTGATAATAACAACACAATTTAGGAAGGTGGTATGTTACAGTGCAGATCCTGTTTGGGCCCTAACTTCAGTCCATTTCAGCCCACCAAAACTAATGTCTCGTTTATGTCTATCAGTGTCTGTCTGTTCTTTCGTTCATGATTTGGCCTATCATAGTGTATGTCTGTTTTTTTTTTTTTTTTTTGCTGTATATAAAGAAACCACAATCGGTCGCAGATGAACTCGTAACAAGTGTTGTACAAAGTACGAGCAGAGCTGGGTAGCCAAAACAAGCTCAGCGTACCAACATCCGTTTTTCAGCCACAACGAGCTTGTCCTATTTATTCTATGTATCTTTTTCTTCCTTACAGAATACCCAGCAAACTTATATACCAGTGGAACAGGCCACCCTAAAGGAGTTTGGCCAAGAGAACAGGTCGACACGCCGATGTTTTAACTTTACCTACTTCACGGTCTCATTATTTTGCTGTGGACCATAAATTTTTCTTTTAAAGACCATCACAGAATTTATTTTGTCTAGTCTGTTATGCAAAAATCTTATTCCTTTATAATATACAGTGTTCCAGTTCGATGACGTAAAATTACCAAAATGAAACTAGAGTCTGCGTCCCGCGGACCAAATAGACGATACATGTGTAGTTTACAAGTTCGTCTTGGGCTTGGACGTCGGGCTCACGCGCCTGGTCAAGGTCCGCATGGTCACGAACTCTTCAGCAGCCGAAGGATGAATTCCGACCTGAAAAGCCAACGGAGACAACATTAGGCGCTAGATATTAGCAGCTGCTTTACTGCCAAGTGCCTCTTTAAACAAACATACCGTGCTGTCAAAGTTTGCTTTGGTGGCTCCGCATTTAAGTGCAACAGCAATGCCCTGGATCAAGCCGATGCTCAGTCATAAGAAACCAAGAATGGCAAATGGGGGGAAAGGAACCCAAACACTGAAAAAGTAAAAGAATTTTACTCAAGTTACCTGGATAATTTCAGGTGCATCTGGTCCACACATGGATGCACCAAGTACTCTATCAGTTTCAGCATCAACTACCAGTTTCATGATAGTCTTCTCCTGTCGCCTGTATAAAACATAAACAGAGTTACAAAGCGTCCCTGCAGGATATAAACCCACAAAGAAGAGTGCATGACTAATGAAAACAGTCGAACAACCCATCTTGAATGTGAAATACATGTCAGAGCTCACAGGGTGTAAAGTGGAGCGAAGAAGAAAACATATCACAAGTGATTTCGTGATGTTAAATTACTTACTTGGATATGCTGTTCTTCATTGGGTTGAATGATGAAGTGAAAACAAGAATATCACCCTTAGCTTCCTCCAAGGCCTGCTGTTCGCTGAGGCCCACCACAGATAGTGGTGGAATGCTATTGAAAATGATCCCATGTTATTATCAGAAGAAGGATGATAGAGGAGGAAAAACATCAAACTCTAAAGAAACCAGCAGCAGCCCAAAAAATTATTAATTGAACACACTGCAGCTTTGAACAACAGCAAGATTTGGAATTTTGTGAGGCTTAATAACGTCCAAATATTAAAAATGCTTGAAAACCTCTTTAGTCACTCCAGCATTTTCTAGAAAGGAATCAAGATTGCGATTGTTACTTACGAGAAAACAGCACAAGGAACATCTCTGTAATCAGGCTTAACTGGCTGGCCACCAAACACAGTTTTCTGCAGTTGAAAATGTAACAGTTGCTAAGAACTTGACCAATCTCACTGGAGTCATAAACTACTATAACCACTTACAGTAAAGCATGTAGCCTCCATCAATGCAACAGGTGTTAGATTGATCCGGTTTGTTACATCACCCACAGCCCATACACTAGGAGCAGATGTGCGAGAATATTCATCGACCTAAACAGAGAATATCAAATGGCCATATTAAGCAACTCAAAAGACACAATCCAGAACTTGCCCTAATGATAAATTCAGCTGTCACATATAATTTTACACAAGTTTATGGGTGGTTTAAAAAGAAATATGAGAAGTAAATTCCAGGTGTAAAAATATCCCACAAGCAAAGGAGAAAAAGAAAGCTAGCAAAGAAATAAAAATCAACCTTGATGGCTCCAATCTGGTCAACCTCCACACCTGCAGCTTGCAAGTTCAGCCTCTGGGAGTTGGGTGTGCGCCCTGCAATAAATTAAATACCAAGCATTAAATGCCAAAATACTGGGTTCGATATAGAGTAAGAAATTTGAAGTCTCAGACTCATGGTTGTAGATTGCCAGTTTTTTTTCTCAATATCTAATTACAAATATTTTCTTTTGAATATTTTACTAGGGAACTAAATCCTTAGAAGTATTGAAAGATACATACACAATTTATTCTGAACAAAGATGACCAAGAAATATTATGCATTCCCCAAGTGGATCTTTGAAGAAATGTATAAATGCAACAATGAAGAAAAGTTTCAACTAGGGAGATCTCCTGAATACCTGTAGCAAATAGAACGACGTCTGCAATGAGCTCCTCTCCTTTATCGGTTACAACTTTTATGCCATCGTCTGTTTTACTCAACTGGTTTAAATAAATAAAAATGCAATTGATCAGACTTGGAATTGATAGTGAGGAATCCAAATACACCAAAAAACTCAAGTTTAAATCACCTCAGAAAGATTTGTCCCAGGATGCAATTTGATTCCCCTTCCCTCAAGGTTTCTTGCAACAACTGCCCTCATCTCATCATCAAAGCCTCTGCAAATAGTCAGTTTGTTAATGTAACATAATGCCCATCTTCCGTCTCCACATCAATGTTGGCAACAATCTTCCTGTTTCTAGACTTGAAACTTGAAAGTATCATAGAACTACATTAGACAATAAATGCCTGCTAGGCAGTCATGTTGTAATGAGATAGATGATTTACAATTCCAGGTTCCAAAAACAAGACTATAAGGTGCACTACTAAGTCAAAAGGCTAAAAAGACATGTTATTCATGGTGGTGGGTTTTTTCATGTGCATATGTAATGCAAAGATTTACTATGAATGCAAGAGAAGTATTAAAGTATTACTAAAACAAGAAGCCAGGCTAGCCATTGCGGGATTAGTAATAGGAGTTCCCAAGATTAAACTACATACCTTAGAGGAAGTTCTCTCCGATAAAACAAATCTACTTCTGCACCCATCCCTCTCCAGATAGAAGCAAATTCAACAGCAATATATCTGCATTGTCCAAATACATGAACAGAAATATGTCAAAAAATTCGTAGCAACAGCGCAGTATATATTTAAAATAGCAGCATAGCACTTTACCCGCCGCCAAGGATTACAGCACGCTTTGGAAGCTCCTCCAAACTCAGGGCCTCATCTGATGTAATAGCCAGCTCCTTCAAAACGTTATTTTTCACTGGTGTTAGAATAATCCACAAGAAGGATAAATGACAAACTGAAGATGAAAAAAAAACATCACAAATAGGATAAAAATGGGAATATGTGCTATCTTAGATAAAGAAAAGGGGGGTAATGTTTGTGTCGCTCAAAACAGTTCAATCAAAGAAGCACGGTGAAAGACCCTTTTCATGTAGCCTATTGGAAATTAATCATTGATATTCAAGCATTCAGTGTCACCAAGAAACAAGTATCAGTACAATCAACCAGTACAAGGAAGGAATTTACAAAATGTAGGAGTGGAATCTTACAAACCTTTCCAGGTATGTTGACACGTTGAGCTCTGCTACCAGTTGCAATCAAAATGTGTTTTGCTGTATACCTTTGCTTTGAACCATCAGGCTGGCTAACTTCAACAGTATGTGCATCAACTAAACTGCCAGCCCCTTCAATCATTGTTACACCAGCATTGGCAATAATTCTCTGGTGTACTTCATTTAATCTAACAATTTCTTTAGTCTGCAAAGAAGAAAAAATTTTACGACGTTAGGCAGTATGACACTCCATTCATGCTCAGCACTTGTGGACAATTGTGCTTGTATTTGAGATTGAGTCCTGACCTTATTTTCCAGCAGCTTTTTCCAATTGAAGTTAATATCTCCATTAATCTCCCACCCAAAATTCTTTGAATCCTGCATGTGTAATAAAATTACAGTCAAATGCAATCTACCATCACATTGTAGGAAAGGCATCAACACTCAAATAAGCACTTTCTTAGATTCCACGCTGTCATCACCTTCCAAAACATTTTCGTACCTACAAAAGGATGGTAAAATGACTAACCTCAAATTCTCCGCGGAAAGACGAACCATACACCAGTATCTTTTTAGGTACGCAACCACGTATCACACACCTGGAGACAACAATCAAATCATAATGAGCACACATATTAGAATAGAGCAGTATATGTAGCTGAATTAAATAAGCACCAGAAATGGACAAAAACAAATAGGAGATGCTTACGTCCCGCCATGTCCTCCTAGCCAATCTGAGCTGAT
This sequence comes from Urochloa ruziziensis, assembly GCA_015476505.1. Taxonomy (NCBI): domain Eukaryota; kingdom Viridiplantae; phylum Streptophyta; class Magnoliopsida; order Poales; family Poaceae; genus Urochloa; species Urochloa ruziziensis. Next base: position 7,865,628 of record CM027123.1, on the reverse strand, counting down.
GGGGTGAAATGGGAGCTCACAAATCGCAACCTGCCACAAATCTCACAATCAATCAAATTCCCCGAATGATAAACCTGACACTTATTATCAAACTCATGTGACGAGACAAGATACAATAAAAAAGAATTTTTCGTGACAGGTGATATTACAATTGTTCTAAGGGGAATACAGAAGCGCAAAACTCCTACTGTGGTAATACGCTAATAACTAAATATAAAAAAAGAGGATAGGTGTGATTATAGAACCAAACAAAAGTGGAAAGAAATTGTACAAGCCTAACAGCCTTTCAAAACTGGCCACAGAAAAAAGAAGAGAAGATCAAAATAAAAAGAGGTGGACCAAGAACAAATACTGAGGCTAAGTGTTGGTTTCACTCTACAAAGGTGCATATGTACATCATCAGAAAAGCACAATTCCAACAGATGAAAATTTGGCTGTGCTTGCTTGAAGATAACACCATTCCTTTCTCCAAATTTCTCAAGTAGTTATCATGAAGATTTCTACAAAGGAAGGGTTTTGGAACTCAGCATTGCTTTGTGGATGATGGCTCAAAAGTTAACTGAATGAGATGCAAATCGCAAACACCAACTGAGGAACACCTCACTCTGAGACGATTACAGCATGACATCTGCATCCATTTCGCCACCGTTTAAAATAAAATGGACACAATCATAAGACAACGACCAAGGGCGGGGTGGGTCAGTGGTAGGCATCAGTCATCTAGTAAATATATGCGGGCAGCAGCAGCAGCCAGCCGGTGCCAATCGAAGGCCTGGGAGTAGCGACCGATCGGGGCTGGAAGGGGAACAAACGGTGGCAACCACGCGGCGGAGGGAGGGAGCAGCGCGGATTGGCCCACGGCGAGGAGCAGCAGATGTATAACGAAAAGGGGAAAAAAAATAACCAACCTTAGCTCCGAAGGAGGCGGCGGTGCGAGAACCGCGAACGCCGCCGCTACCCGCCCCGATGACGAAGAGATCGTAGTCGTACGTCTCGCCGTCGGCGACGGGCGCCTCCCCGTCGACGAGCATCTTCCTCGCCATGGGCTCTCAACGCCGCGAAACAAAACCCTAGGGCGCAATTGAAATTTGAGAAATCTGTCGCCAAATCTGAAGTGGGAGGAAACAAGCCGAAATTTCGCCGGTAAAACAAACTTAAATCTTATAAATCTACACCTGCGAAGCGATGGATCGGATTGGATGGGTCTTATGTTTTCAACAGAGATGCTCGTGAGCTTCTCTTCTCGCCTTCGTTTACGGAGCTCCGCGGCGCTCGTATGTGGCCTTGCGGGATTCCACGGGCAAGACGCCTCTCCCGTTTAAGCTTCGGCACAAACACAATTCCATTTGCTGGCAAGCGCACCTACTACAGGTCTACATGTGCCGGATTTTACACCCAAGTCCCTCTAGTTTACCTATTTGATTTTCAAATCTGCTTCACCCGGTGTCAAGTGTCCATTGAACAATAATCTGTGTTACTCTATTAGAAAAACGAATGGGCATAGGACCGCGACCCATTTTTATTGATAAAGCAGATGATTGCAAGTAGCATCCTACAGTGCAACAAAAGAAAAACAATCCCAACGACTGTATAATCGGTGTTAGTTTGTTTATCGCACTCGCAAGCGCTAGCGTTGGGTATGGAACCTCGGTACGCGTAGAGAAACCACTCGAAGGAAGGAAATAAGAAGTCAGACTCCTACTCTATGACTCTACTCTGTAATCTTACTAGGACTCTAACATTATAATCGACTAGTTTCCCAGCTCCCTGGGATATATAAAGGAGGACAGTGGTGACTAGATCGGTAGGACTCAGAGGGAGAACATAGACCAACTCTCAGCAGAGAGACACACAATTACATCCATACGCAATACAAACCACCATACAGGACGTAGGGTATTACGCTATCTCGGCGGCTCGAACCTGTCTAAACCTTGTGTTGTGTAGCCATTGCGTTCCTGATCTCGGCGAAACCCCACCTGAACTCTACTACCTCGAGGTATCCCTCGGTAGGATCGACGGTAGAACACCGACAGCTAGCAATTGTGCCTAATTTAACGATTTATTCCTTCAAGCCAAAGGGACAAGGTAGTAAAAAGCAGAAACGTTCGTGGTCTGGTTGCTAATCTAATTCTTCTAGCCGGGTGGCTGGCTGGCTGGCCGCTAATCTAATTCTTTTAGCCGGGTGGCTGCTAGTCTGATTAATAGTTAAATCAAATGAGAGAATGCAAATTAGCGAAAAGTTGAGGCCCTTACGTGTGAGAACGATAGAACCCCTCTAACCTTGACCCCGCGCGCAGCCCCCCCGCTGGTCTTCCACTGCCGGATCCGTCGCACACGGCAGCGATCATCAGACGGCTAGGGTGCAACTGTGCAAGCTTACATCACCAATGACGTCTCCCGGGTCTCGTGTGGATGCGACGCGTCAGCTCATGTGCCGCTCGCCTGCTCATCGTGTTTGGTTTGTCTACCGCAAGGCAACAGCTTTCGTCAGAATTCAGTTACGCGGAGCCACGAAATTCAGACAAAATGCAAGACAACAGTTTCGTCGCAGAGTCAACCGATTCCGATGCTTTACAATTCCAGTTTGAAACATCAGATGTTTTCAGATTGTCAGGTCAATGCACGAGAGAGTGACACCGAAATTTTGGCGCATACGTTTAGCTTGTGTTCAATGAATCTAGACAGGATTTAGGGGAGGGGCACTGCTGCTGGACACAGCATGCACTTTGAGAGTCATCTGTTGAGGTCGAACTCTACGAGGGATGCTTACCGTTGTTGTCAGCGGCCCATGCAAATGTGCAATAATTTGAGGAGCATGCATAGATTGAAGGTTAGAACCAAGACCTTGAATCCATTTAACTTTTAACTTTATATAAAGTGCAATAATTTGATATGTTCATTAGGACATCAGGTGAAGAAACTCGGCTCAATGTTACCCTTTCATGCTGTTTTTTTTTTTTTTTTTTTTTTTTTTTTTTTTTGAAACTCGGCTCAATGTTACCCTTTCATGCTGAAACTTTTTTTTTTTTTTTTTGCCGTTGTTGCGTGCCATCATCGACACATGGGCGGACAGAGTGAATTTTACAAATTGAATCTATGGTCTATGGATACTTGTGGTTGTGGCCCACGACCATTGCCCAGTTATCAGTTGTGTCTGCCGTGCATGGGCTGTACGTTTTTTTAAGCTAATGTCGTGATGTAAAATCGGTACTCACTTTTAAGCCAAACACATGTCATTGAGTCCCTTTCCAGGCATGTGAAAATAGCGAAAGGCAAATGCTGCTTTGCTAGCAACCTTTTTTTTTATAGAAAAAACGGTTTGTACTTTTTAAAGGAACATGATCTGCAGAACGTCACAACACTGCAAAAGCCAATCCGATTGAAATATCTCCATAACTCTTTGCTCAATGGCACGACATGCAAATGATGTACATAATTTTCACTCGTGCTCCTTGTAGTTGTAGCAGCATTTGACATTTTGATTACGTTAAACCTGCCAGCCGATCATGAAAACCAAGCTCATCGTTTTGGTTTGTCCTCATCAGCATTCTGAATCTTGAACATATTAAGACAAATACCAAGGAATAATAATGTACAAGATATTCTCATAAGCAAAAGGGGTGGTGGCGCAGTTGGCTAGCGCGTAGGTCTCATAGCTAAGTTGAGTTATCCTGAGGTCGAGAGTTCGAGCCTCTCTCACCCCAATTTTTTTTTCACTTCAACCAAAACCAATATTACTAGGAGTTGGACATCTGAGCTCAGAATTACTTGTTAGGCCGCTGTATATCGAGCATTATGTTTCACGTCATTTTAAACTTATTAAGCTTCCCGTCAAAAAAAACTTATTAAGCTCACATTTAAAACTTCTTAAGCTCGCCAAAATAACAGCGCTTTTCTTTTCTTTCGATCCATTTGTATAGTTACTTGCAATGTCGAGAGTTCGGTACAAATATGAATTCTGGTGATATGGATCCAAATCCTTCATTTCCAACAAAAAGGAACCCGCAACTCACAAACAGAAAGGTCCAGTATCCCGGGAGTGGGAAAACCAATCAACAACAAAACGTAGTTACATTGTCAGGACCACACGTTGCCAGTCATTAATAGGACAATATGATGCACAAAAACCATAATTCGTACAAAACTGCAGTCTTTTTGTTTCCCCTCAAGAACCTGGACACACTTTCAGAGTGTAGTTTGCAGCTCGTTGGCAAACATAGCACATTGCACACCAACGCAAGATGAGGCGCGCGCGCGCACACACACTACATATACTGTATGATATATCCTTATTTATTTACTTTGATGTGCAAAGCCGACATTCCACCCTTCCAGCCCTATTTCTTTGCTCTAATTTCAATGCCCTGCACAATAAGACCTTTCTTCCAGTTGCCTCCTCTTGTCTCCGTGAGACTGATGGACACCTCACCATCTTCATCTGCTTCATTGGTGAACTCACCCATCTCCATCTCCAACCAGCCGTCAGCCCTCTTCTTGGGCACAGTTACTCCATGGGGCAGGCGACGGTTTCTTCTCCTTAACCCTCCCCTCATGACTGGAACCATAAGAGGTCGATAATTCTGAGGCACCTCTTCTTCATTCTCACCCTCGTTCTCATGGCCTTGAAGGCAAACCTGACGAGTGAGTTTGCTTTCCCTAATGACAACTGCAGCCTCCTGGGGTGGATAATCCAGCCCATAGGATTCATCCAATATCTTGAACACCATGTAAACGACATAAGTTGAGTTTTGCGAGAGCATCTTGCAATGTATCTTGCCACGAATTTCCAACCAGCAAACATCCCGGAGCTCAGCACCTTCGGAGAACCTGTCACAAAAACAGCTTCATCACGGCAATGCACATGAAAAGAGTTCGTTCATGTAAAGTGCAGTTCATTTGCTGCATTCATTTTCTATGATATATTATGCTGCATTCATTCATAATATAGAATCAAAGCTAAAAAGGCCATGTAACTTTGCTCTCAAAAGCAAGGATAAGACAACAACAATTGGCCATGTGCATGTGCAAAGCAATATGGGTAACTGAGGTACTACACTGATTTCTGCATCAAATTGATGCAAATTTACGACTCTTCAACACCATCAAATTGCTGCAATTGTTCTCAAAGTAATGTCATGTACGGACTCACCATTACTCAATTAACAAGACACAACTATTTAGACTTCTATCTAGTGGTACTACCATTGGATGTAGCACCCAAGTAACTAACATACCCCAGTGGTACTGCTTCAGTTGACAATCACATCAAAGTCGAAGAGCAAGACATTAGAGATAGATAGACCGTTGATTTCGCGAACCTGGAGTCGGTGAGAGGGATCCAGCGCCAGTACTCCGGCGTGTCGCCCCAAACGATGAACAGCGCCCTCGCCGACAGCATGTAGCACTTGGCGCCGGTCTCCCTGTCCAACCACATGCTCTGCACCGCGAACACAACCAATCAGCCCATCGATCGAGAATCTTCACCGCGGACAGGACGAGACCGTAATCAGAAGCGGATCCCCCGTACCATGAGGCGGTCGGCGAGGAGGAGGGGGCTGCCGCTGTCGGAGAGGCGCATGTAGAGCGCCTTCTTGGTCGGCGGCGCGGGGGAGAGCTCCCCGTCGGCGAGCGGCGGGAGGTCGCGCGGCAGGAAGCTGGACCATACGGCGTCGGAGTCGGCCGACGCGCGGAAGGCCGGCGAGACCGCGGCGGCGCGGCAGGCGTCCCGCGGCGTGGTGCGGGCGATCGACGCCGCGAGGAGGTCCTCCGGGAGGCGCGCGATCTCGCAGGAGGAAGGGGGTGCCGCTGCCGCCGCCGTCGTCGAAGCCGCCATAGATTCCTCCGTCCCCTTTTCGCTGCCGCTTTTCGATCGATCCGATCCGAGGGATGGACTGTGGGGGATTGGAAATAGAGGGGGGAAATAGAGTAATACTGGAAAATGGGGTGGTCGATTTATAGGTGGGAGAGAGAATGCGGAGGCTTAAGGGCTAAGCTTAATTTTTTTTTTTATTTTGAGCACGGCTAAGCTTAATCTTTGGGACGGCGACACACGAGAAATGCATTGGGGGCGAAGGAATCGAGAAAGACAGATTCAAAGACGAGATGCTTTGAGAGAGCCTAGTGGATGACATGTGGGTCCCGGACGGTGGATGACGTGAATGCGCTCCGCTAATCCGACCATTGGCCGTAAGAAATGTGGAGAGACAGAGACACGGGTGTGTGGTCGGTTGGTTCATCGGCTGTGGGCCGACGAAAGTCGTACTGTTCTTAGGCGGAGTTTCATCAGCATTAAATAGACTGACATGTCAGCATTTTTTATGATGTGGCAGTGTGTTAATGAAGAGAGATGTGAAATGAGTTTCATCCTCATGAAACTCTCTCTACACGGTACTCTAGACAGCTTGTGTCTTGCATGTTGTAGTGGGAACAACACGAGATGAAACTTTGCATTGAGGGAGGGTGTTTCATCATAGTTTCAAACTTCTCTTAGATGATGTGTCACTCTAGGTAAGTGTGTCGATGAAACCCTCACTGAGACTGGCCTTAGGCAGTGGAAGTTTTATAGACACAATTATTATTTAGAGTGACACATCATTTAAAGTATGTTTGAAACTCAATGCAAAGTTTCATCTCTTGTTGTTCCTTAGGCTACATGCAAGACACAAGCTGTCTAGATAACTGTGTAGAGAGGGTTTCATCACCATGAAATCCATTTCATCTCTCTTCATTAATACACTGCCACATCATCAAAAAATAGTGACATGCTAGCCTATTTAATGCTCATGAAACTTCCACCTACACTGGCCTTAGAAAAAAAAAGAAAGTCGTCTTGCAGTTGTACTAAACATGCGTCACGCGTATGGATACCTACGGCCGGTGCACGCGTGGTCGCTGACTCATCATCGCTGTGGCATTCACGCGGAACACGCGCTAGTCCGTCTGGAAACGTCCTCTGATGAGCCGTTTGTGCCTAAACACATGATTCGACGCCCACCGTGGTCCGTGGGATTCGGCCTAACAGACATCGTAGGAAATGCCGAAATGGTAACACGTTACTATTACTCGAACAATACAAAATTTTCGAAACAAAATGTGAAATACATCAAGGCACTGGCAAACGGCTCATTGCCAGGAGAGCATTCTACAAAGCAAACCGTACGCAAACGGCATATTGTGATGCAATGAGGACAAGCCGTTGAGATTAGTTATACCCTGTTCTGAATACATATCACAAAACTGCTTCCGCTACTATTTATTTGAACGCACAACGCCTCTCAATCCTACAAGCTCATCGGTCTTGTTTCTTAGGTCTGATCTCCATGCCCTGCACGATAAGGCCACTCTTTTCGGTTGCTGACGTCTCCTTAAGACTGATACAGACCTCACCGTCTTCACCTGCGTCGTTATGGAACTCACCCGTCTGCAGCGAAAAGTTTTCACCGAACTTCGCAAAAAGTTTTCACCTAAAAAACCGTGCCAGTTCATTGCTTCTCTCTGTGCACGTAATCCAATGTAAAAATCTCATCACTTTTCACCCCTTTCCACTCATTTAAACATGCCGGAAGGCGGAAGCAGTATTTTTTGAGGAATTTCGAGATGGTATCTCTCGCTTCTGCTCGACCTCGGTATCCACCATGGACCCTCAGGCTAATCCCAGTGCAAAGTTTTTACCAGCAGATGACACATCATCAAATGAGTTTTGAAACTATGAATGAAACAATGTCTCCCAATGCATAGTTTCATTTCACAGTTTCATAGGCGGGTCTTGCATTTAGTTATGATAAACGTGATTGATGAAAATTGGATGAAATGAAGCTCCCTAGCCCCCAATGCTAACTTTATTGAGTTTCATACTCTTGAAAACAGTGCATCACTAGTTTCATCAGGATGAAATCCATCACTTCTTTTTTTTATATAAATTTTTTTTGTCATGTCATCACTTTTGTCTACGTGGCATCATATTTAATGTCCTCGTCGTCGGTGTCGCTTGCCATCAAGGCAAACGTGGCATGTTGATTTGCTTCCTCCCAACACTCCGGGAACGGAGAACCAAGCCCATGGGATCGCCTGCAGTGGTAAGAGTAGACTCAAACAAAGTCTTGGGAGACAGCTCCTGCATTCTAAATTTCTGTATATTACAATTGGCAACCAACTCAAATCCTGCATCTTTTCTATTCCTACATTCTGAGAATTCTGCATTCCAAAGGGGCCCGAGTGTGGCATGAACTAAATTCTTTTTTTTTTCTTTCTATTCCTACGTTTCAAAGAAGCCCTGAACTCTGACGAAGTGAAGATTATCATTTATCAACATCGGTCTTGTTTCTTAGGTCTGATCTCGATGCCCTGCACGATAAGGCCGCTCTTCACGGTGGCTGACGTCTCCATAAGTCTGATGGAGACCTCGCCGTCTTCACCTTCATCGTTCTGGAACTCACCCATCTCCAACTCAAACCAGCCATCAGCTCGTTCTCGAGGAAGCAGTACATTTGGAGGAATTTCAATGGGGCCTCTCCCAGTAGTCTGCCCCAGTCCCCAAAGTGATTCATCACAGCCCTTGTCATGGAGGCAAACTTGGCGTGTTGATTTGCTTCCTCCAAGGCTGACACACGTCTCCGGAAAGGGAGAACCAAGCCCATAGGCTCCATGATCTACTACCTTGAACACAATGTAAGCAGCGTATGCTGAGTTCTTGGAGAGCATCTTGCTGTCTACTGTTCCCACGTATTTCCAACCACCAAACAAGCTCTAGTTGAGCGGCTTCGGAGAAGCTGTCACAAATGAAGAAAGTTAAAATTCGTACTACTAAAGAGCTAGAGCAACGTGTAGATGCACCAAAAAAGAAAAAAACACACATCATGGCATCAGTCAAGCCTTGTCAACTATCTCTGAGTTAGCCAGAAGCCCAGAGCAAGAACATGGATAATATAATTCGAGCACCTACTTAAACTCCATTGTTCTCAATGAAATGCAGATTGCAAAAGGCCAATGCACTTTGCTTTGGAAGAAAAAGAAGGAATACTTCATCACTGCGCATAGCATTCAACATTGTAACTAATTAAGCACCCGTTCATATAATTCGCATCAGAAATGACAAGCAAGTAGTATCAACGTTTAGTTTTGCCTCCCCCTCCAAAAACTCTGCTCCCAAATGAGCAATACCTGTCGCATCATCTACTTGTATGTTGTATCAATCTTTATTGAACTTCTCGAAGAAAATAGAGAAATGCAAGCAACATATGAAATAGGCAAATAACAAACCTGGAGTCGGTGATGGGGATCCAACGCCAGTACTGCGGCGTGTCGCCCCAAATGATGCACAGTGCCCTCGCCGACAGCATGTAGCACTTGGCGCCGGTCTCCCTGTCCAACCACATGCTCTGAACACAACGAGTCAACAACCGATTAGCAAGAGAAGAAGCAGCTTCACTCTTGTCAGGTTAGGGTATTGGGGACCGTACCGTGAGGCCGTCGGCGAGGAGGACGGGGCTGTCGGAGAGGCGCATGAACAGCGCTTTCTTGGACGGCGGCGCGGGGGAGAGCTGCCCGTCGGCGAGCGGCGGGAGGTCGCGCGGCACGAAGCAGGACCAGACGGCGTCGGAGTCGGCCGCAGCACGGAAGGCCGGCGAGACCGCGGCGGCGCGGCAGGCGTCCCGCGGCGTGGCGCGGGCGATCGAAACCGAGAGGAGGTCCTCCGGCAGGCTCGTGATCTCGCAGGCGGGGCCGGATTCCGTCGCCGTCGTCTCCATCGACTCCTCCGCCTGCCTTTTTCTCTTCTTCCTCTCTCGATCGATTTGATTCGATTCGGGTGAGTGATCGGGCGAGTAAGGGATTAACGATACAAGTCAGTAGTGGAATTGTAGGCGGATTTATAGATGGAAGAGGAGAGGATGCAGAGGCTTAGCGGCTAAGTTTTGTGATGCATTGGAGGCGAAGGAACACGACAGCAAAAGTAACGGGCATGAGAGGATGACATGTGGGTCCACCCAGTGCTGCACACGTGGCAGCGTGTCGAGACGAGCGAGCCAAAACAACAGAGTGTTATATGCAACGAGAATAGTGTTATATCGAGAAGCAATACTCCGTATTTTCCTGGTTCAATTTTATTGTGCATCAACAAAATAATACGTACTATAATGACAGTTTAAGTGCTCATGTGACACATCACACGGTGCCTTTTTCTTAAATATAAACATTATTAGAACAAGGCTGCACTTCTAACGAATTACAGATTTGTTCCTTCACTTTCAATTGATCGCTAAGACCACAAAGTTGAAAACAGTCGATAGTTTATCAATCAACACTACTGGGATCTATAGTAGTCTGCAGTGGTAAGAGTAAGGGCCTCTTTGGCAGGGCTCCAGCTCCGGCTCCACCGGCGGCTCCGACCGGAGCCCTGCCAAAGGGTCTATTTTGGCGCGGATTCGAGGGTGGATCCGGGGGTGGAGCCGTTTTCGGCTTCCACTGCCGAGACGGAGCCACAAATCGTGGCTCCGCCCGGCTCCGCCCCGGCCCCCAGTGGCATGGACGAGGGTACCCCGGGGTCCGGCGGCGAGCGCGTGGAGGAGCGTCGGATGTGGGCCACCGGCGAAGCTTGAAGGAGCGCCGGTTGTGGGCCGCAGAGACGCTTGGAGGAGCGCCGGTCGGGGACCGCCGGCGGCGCGTGGAGGAGCTGCCGGTCGGGGGCCGACGGCGCGGACGAAGAGGCCCACCGACAGCACGAACTGGAGGAGCGCGCGGGAAGGAGGGGCGGCGGGCCGCCGGCGTCGTGGGGGAGGAGGCGTGGTCTGGGAAGGGCGGCAAGCCGGCGGCGGCGTGGGGAGCAGTGGAGGAGGAGGGTCACGGCGGGGAGACAGAGGGGCTGCGGGGAGAGGGGCTACGGGAGAGGATAAGGGCTGCAGGAAAGGAAAGAGAGGAGGGGAAGGAAAAAAAAAGTAAGAAAGGAGAAAAATAAAAGGAAAAAAGCTACCATCTAGGTGAAGCTATTTTGCCAAACGTTTTACAAAACGGATTCAGCTCTACCAATGAATCCGCTCCACCAACAAATTCGGCTCCAGAGCCGTTTTCGGAGAAGCCGGAGCCCTGCCAAACAGGCCCTAAGACTGAAATAAAGTCTTGAGAGACTAAACTCCTGCATTCTATTCAAGTAGGATTAAAATTGGCAAACAACTCAAACTCAAGTCCTGCATTTTTTTTCTATTTCTACATTTTGAGAATCTTGAGTGTGGCATGCAACTCAATTCCTATATATACATACATATATATATTCTATTTTTACGTTTTGAGAATCCTACATTCAATTCCTATATTTTTTTCTATTCCTAAGTTTTGAAAATCCTACATTCGGAATCGGAACAAGGCCTGAACTCTGACGATGAAAATTATCATTTATCAACATCTCCATCGTATTGCGGGCCGTGGATAGGCTGAACTACCCTGAGATTTCGGCCCACTTCTGCTCGCTCAGTGGCAGCAGCAGCAGCCGCAAGAAATGATAACTGATAATTTTGTGATTAGTTATACCTTGTTCTGAATACAGATCACAAAACTCCTTCCGGCTTCCGCTACTATTTATTTGAGCGCACAACGCTTCTCAATCCTACAAGCTCATCGGTCTTGTTTCTTAGGCCTGATCTCGATGCCCTGCACGATAAGGCCACTCTTCACGGTGGATGACGTCTGCATAAGTCTGATGGAGACCTCACCGTCTTCACCTTCAGCGTTCTGGAACTCGCCCATCTCCAACTCCAACCAGCTATCGGCTCTTTCACGAGGGACCGACACATTTGGAGGAATTTCAATGCGTCCTCTCCCAATCGGTCTCGGTCCTCTCCGTGATTCATCATAGCCCCTGTTAAGGTCATCGAGGCAAACTTGGCGTGTCGATTCGCTTCCTCCAAGGCTGACAGTCGTCTCCGCAAAGCGAGAACCAAGCCCATAGGCTCCACGAGCTACCTTGAACACAATGTAGGCAGCGTATGCTGAGTTCTGGGAGAGCATCTTGCTGTCTATGTTCCCACGTATTTCCAGCCACCAAACACGCAGGAGCTCAGCGGCTTCCGAGAAGCTGTCACAAATCAACAAAGGTTGAAATTCGACATAAAGAGCTAGAGCAATAAATAGATGCAAAAAAGTGATTCCATATCATGGCAGCAGTCAAGCATCTTCAACTATCTCTATTGCGACTGAAATAGCTCAATTCAAACACTACTTAAACTCCATTGCGACTGAATAGCTCAATTAAGCATACTGCTATTCTGTTCCTCACGAAAAGTTGCAAAAGGCCAAGCAATTTTCTTTTGAAGCAAAGGAAGGAACACTTCATCAATGCCATAGAATTCAACACTGTAAACTGATTAAGCGCCAGTTCATACAATTCGCATCAGAAATGACAAGCAACTACTCTGCTCCCAAATGAGCAGTACCTGTTGCATCTGCTTGTATCCATCTTCTCAAACTTGTCGAAAAAAAAATGCAAGCAACATGTGAAATAGGCAGCAAGTAGCAAACCTGGAGTCAGTCAGAGGGATCCATCGCCAGTACTGCGGCGTGTCGCCCCAAATGATGCACAGCGCCCTCGCCGACAGCATGTAGCACTTGGCGCCGGTCTCCCTGTCTAACCACATGCTCTGCACACGCCAGTACGCCACGCCAGCGATCACTCGATCATCTAATAATCCTGAACTGCACAAAACTATATGCGAATAGAAGAGGTTCTCTGTACCGTGAGGCCGTCGGCGAGGAGGACGGGGCTGTCGGAGAGGCGCATGAACAGCGCCTTCTTGGACGGCGGCGCGGGGGAGAGCTGCCCGTCGGCGAGCGGCGGGAGGTCGCGCGGCACGAAGCAGGCCCAAACGGCGTCGGAGTCGGCGGCCGCGCGGAAGGCCGGCGAGACCGCGGCGGCGCGGCAGGCGTCCCGCGGCGCGGTTCGGGCGATCGACGCCGAGAGGAGATCCTCCGGCAGGCGCGCGATCTCGCAGGCGGGGCCGGATTCCGTCGCCGTCGTCTCCATCGATTCCCCCGCCTCTCTTTTTCTCTTCTTCCTCTTTCGATCGATTTGATTCGATTGGGTGAGTGATCGGACGAGTAGATCAATGATACAAGCAGGGTTTTTTTTACCGTTCGTAACCGGTCCGGTATGACCGGTTACCGGTCAAACCGGTCCGGTCCGGTAGCATAATAGGGCCGGTTACCGCTCAAAACCGACACTACCAAACCGCTCCTACTGGTTAACCGGCCGGTTTGACCGGTTTACCGGCCCGGTTTTTATTCCCAAAAAAACCGCTACTGTAGCGAAAAATTTAACCCTGGATACAAGTCAATAGTGGAGTCGTAGGCGGATTTATAGATGGAAGGGGAGAAGATGTAGAGGCTTTAGGCTTAGGGGGCTAAGCTTCGGGATGCATATATAGGAGGCGAAGGAACACGAGAGCAAAAGTAACGGGCATGAGGGGATGACATGTGGGTCCACACAGTGCTGCACACGTGGCAACGTGTCCGACATGAGATTGCCCAAACCGCAAAAGCCAGCGGCTGAGCGGCGGCCACATTCGTAAGCAAGATGGTAAGAAATGCAAAGGCATGCTGACAAGTGACAAGTAACCGGAACAGCACAAAATTGTTGAAATAAAATGCGGAGAACATCACTGACAAATGGCTAATTGCAAGGTGTACGTTGCAGTTGCAAACCATATACTCCTTCAATCATCCGTTTATAGTTTTTTTTTCCAGTAGAGAAATACAAACTATCTATAGTATGTTAGTAACAACGCTCGGCACACAGTGATGCAAAGACGACAGCCCAAGGCATTATGCGATTAGCTCCACCCTGTTGGTGAATATAAGTTACAGATGCCAATTGCTTTCATTAATATTTACCCGCACGCACAACGTTCTCAATGCCCAATGCCCACAATAAGAATCACGTTGCCGTTGGACAGGCTCAGCTAAGAACCAAAAGTTCAGCAGCTTCTGAGAAGCCGTGATTTTGCAAGTCGTGAGATGTTGTAGTGAAGCAATACACTGGTCAGCCAAAAAAAAAAAAAACTACCTATCCATATTATGACACATACAAGTGGCTTTCCTATAAGCTCCAAGCCATTTTTTTGTCGGCCTAATTTCAATCCCATACACAATGAGGCCTTTGTTATGATGCATTTCTGCTGTCTCTGACAGACTGATGGACACCTCGCCATCGTTACCTTCTTTATTGTAAAACTCACCCATCTCCACTTCCATCCAACCGTCAGCCCTTTTCTGAGGGTGCAATGGCAGGCCATCATCCTCATCCCCGTCTCCATGTAGGCAAACTTTGCGGGTTGATTTGCATTCTCCAATACCAACTGATGCCTCCAGGACGGAAAAATCCTGCCTACCATATGATTCATCAGTCAGCTCAAACACAATATAAGCAGCATAGGTTTTGTTCAGGGACAACATTTTGCTATTTATCTTGCCACGTATTTCCAACCAACTAACACCCAAGAGCTCAACTGCTTCTGTAAAGCTGTTGCAAATAAATAGTGTGTTAAAATTGGTAAAAAAACAATAGAGCAATAGACACAAACAAATGACACAAAAATGATCAGGTGCGCGAGCTAAACTTCATAATGTCACCAAGCTTTAATTTGTGAATTACCCTTGGATAGTGTGAATTCATAATGTAGGATTGAACAAGCTGCCATTGCGAACTAACAGAAGGTTAATTTTTTGTGGAACCCATACTATATTAGTATTTTTTTTTGCGAGGACTGTACTATATTAGTAAATCCCACAACCTAGAATTAAATAAGCTATATGTTGCTTTTTTATGAGCCTACAAATAGGGGTACAAAATACATTTCAGGAATTCCGTGATCCGTGGTAATTTTGTGAAGTAGGAACACCATAGTTGCATGGTATTCAAATTCCTGAACACTAAATCAGCAAGATATGTGCTTGCTAAAACAAATGTGTGTTAGAAGTTAGAACCATGCCAGGTTGTTTTCTGCATTGCAACCATTAAATCTAATCTATTACCCATGAATTCATTACAATATCACTGCATTAAGCTTGGCCCAAATTTCAGCATCAAAATTGGAAAGAAAAGCAGCGGAAATAATTAAGCGAACCTGCAGTCCTTGAGATGGATCCAGCGCCAATAGTGTGGTGTGTCTCCCCAAGCAATATTCAGCACCCTCGCGGAGAGCATGTAGCACCTGGCGCCGGTCTTCCTGTCTAACCACGTGCTCTGAACACAACAACCAATCAGTCGAGCATCAAACAAGAAACCTTCACATTAGCAAGACATTTTCATGGGTTGGCAACCATACCATTTGGTGGTCAGCAAGTAGGATGGGATGGTCTGAGAGGCAGAGGAACTTCTCCTTCTGGGACAATGTCCGGCTGTAGAAGACCTCGGCTTCAAATGCGAGGTACGGGAGGTCGTTAATGTTGGGCACAAAGCAGGACCAGAAGGTGTCAGAGTCCAAGATGGCACGGAAATCCTGAGAAACCGCAGCGGCACGGCAAGCGTCTTGTGGCGTGATGTGTAAGAGCACCTTCATGAGGAGCTCCTGCGGCAGGCATGCCATCTCGCAGGCAATTGTCGATATCGTTGCTGCTTGTGACTCGCCCCTGCCTTGTTCTTTTGATTTGGACATGGCACT
This sequence comes from Urochloa ruziziensis, assembly GCA_015476505.1. NCBI lineage: Eukaryota > Viridiplantae > Streptophyta > Magnoliopsida > Poales > Poaceae > Urochloa > Urochloa ruziziensis. The sequence continues at coordinate 7,849,981 of CM027123.1, read as the reverse complement.
ACTAGGATTTATGGTATGGCCTTTGCGACGCTTAAGGTGAGTGGGAGCCGGATTTGTGCAAAGGACTGAATGAGCAGAAGACTAGAAGAGCCCACTGCAAGCCCTCTTTTCTTAGGTCGAATCTCAATGCCCTGGACAATAAGTTCTGCCTTTGAATTGCCTCCTTTTATCTCCATGAGGTTCATGCAGACCTCACCAGTGTCACATTCCTTGACGTAGAATTCACCTAGCTTCAGTTCCATCCAACCATCAGTTCTTTTTTCAGGGAACACCAAGTGTGCGCCGCAAGCATGATGGTACCTTCTGCCGAATGGTGTCCTGAAGCCTGCACAATCCTCATTATCCTCATGAAGAATGCTTCTTTGGAGGCAGACTGCACGAGTTGTTGTGCTTCCAGCAATGGTGATTGATGCCTCCTGGAATGGCAAATCCAACCCGTAGGATTTATCGGCTAACCTGAAGACAATGTAAGTGGCGTAAGTTGTGTCTTCGGAGAGCATTCTGCTGTGTATCTTGCCACGTATTTCCAACCAGTAAACAGCACGGAGTTCAGCACCTTCTGAGAACCTGATGCAGATAATCAAATGGTTAAAAGTAAACCTCATCAATCAATATAAAATGGTTAAAGATATAAACAAATTGAAGAAGCAAATTCCACATGTCTGGCCTAAACCGTAGATCAAATCCCAATTCTGGCAACCCTCCCCTGTTTCCTCTAGGAACTGCTGAACCACAAAGATGTAAAACTTTTGGCTTGCTTCAAAGCCCTTTAACTTCTGCCAAACCTGCTTCCGAGCATAGGCAGTTCGCAGCTAAGCTAATCATGCACCAGCACAATGCCGATCATGTCAGTGGTACCCAGGGTGTCTCAATTTCCAGACTAACACTGAGCTATCTCTGAACCACAACAAAGTCCCTACTCAAAATTGCAACTAGTAGCAATCTGGTTTGCAATTGTGGCACCAATGCAATGGAGTTCAGAAACAAATGATGCATTTGTATGATTTGCAAATTGGAACTTGGAAGCAAGGTCCAGTGAAATAATTAAGCGAACCTGCAGGATTCAGGTAGAGGAACCCAGCGCCAGTAGTGCGGCTCATCGCCCCACGAGATGTGCAGCGACCTCGCCGAGAGCATGTAGCACTTAGCAGTTAGCACCAGTCTCCCTGTCCAACCACATGCTCTGAACAGAAAAAAAAAACGGTTAGCAGATCAATCGAGAAACCTTGTGTATCAACAAGGGAATCAGCCGCTTTACCATGAGGCCGTCGGCGAGGAGAAGAGGGCGGTCGGAGAGGCGGAGGAACCTCCCCTTCGCGGAAGCCGGCGCGGGCCCGCAGAGCTCCCCGTCGGCGAGCGAAGGGAGGTCGCGTGGCACGAAGCGGGACCAGACGGCGTCGGAGTTGGCCGCGGCACGGAAGTCCCGCGAGACCGCGGCGGCGCGGGAGGCGTCAAGCGGCGTGGTGAGGGAGAGCGCCGCCGAGATGAGCTCCTCCGGCAGCCGGGCGATCTCGCAAGCTTCCGCTGCCTCCATCGATTCCGCTGTGACCGGGGGACTGCCGCGCCAAATTAACACTCGGATTGTTTACGCAGCAATTTTGGTGGTTTGACGGCTGATTTGTTTCCCTTAATCACGAAAATAAAATAACTCGGGTCATAAAAATTTCCGAACAGGACTCGCTCTTCGATCGGTGGCCCAGGAGGGCCCACGCAACAGGAATTACGGCCTGGCCCAATGTTTGTTGGCATGCATCATGCACGTTGTAGTAGTATTTCCCATTCCCCCCGAGCCGCCGCCGCCGTGCAGCCGCACGGCGAAACTCTTCCTAAACCTACCGCCGCCGCCGGCGATGGCGACGCGGCCGAGACGCATAGCGGGCGGCGGCCGCGGCGGCCAGTCACGGACGCGACACTACAGCGCCGGCGGCGGCGAGGACCTGATCAGCCTACTCCCGAACTGCGTCGTGGACTCGTGGGCGAGATCGTGACCCGCCTCCCCACCCGCGACGGCGCCCGCGTCCAGGTCCTCTCCTCCCGGTGGCGCCACGCCTGGCACACCTCCCCGCTCAACCTCGACGACCGGTTCCTCCTCCACGGCAGCGCCTCCTCCCCCTCCCGCGTCCTCCTCCTCTGCATCGTCTCCCACGCCCTCGCACTCCACCGTGGCCCCGGCCGCCGCCTCAGGCTCGGGGACGTCTACCTCGCCGGCAACTCCGCCGCCTACGACTACTGGCTCCGCTCCCCCGCCCTCGACGGCCTCCGGGTCCTGGAGATCCAGCCGGGGCAGCCCTGCCTGGTGGACCCGAGGACCATACCGCCACTGCCGCCGCCGGCGCTCCGCTTCGCGCCCACGCTGCGCGTCCTCCGGATCGGCTCCTGCGTCCTCCCCTCCACCGCCGCCGCGATCCGCTTCCCGCACCTCGAGACGCTGTCGCTCTGCGGCGTCAGCGTCTCGGAGGACGCTCTCCACGGCGTGCTCGCGGGGTGTCCCGAACTACAAACCCTCGTGCTCGACGAGTGCTTCGGCTTCGCGCAGGTCCGGATCGCGTCGCCCACCATCAGAACCCTCGCCGTCTCCGTCGCGCACTCCCTGAACCCAATGCCGGAGGTGACGATACGCCAGGTCGTCGTCGAGGACGCGCCTCGGCTGGAGCATATGGCCCCGTTCCGCCATCGTTTCAGCGGCGAATCCTTCGAGCTACGGGTGGTTAGCGCGCCCGGGCTGAGAATGATGGGGTGCGTCTCCAGGACCGTCTCACGGCTCGAGCTTGGAGATGGTGCCACCACGGTGTTCAAGGTGAACAGCTGCCGTATCGACCATGTGCAGCAGGGCAAAGTGATTTCTCAGGAAACGCGTTCCGAGATGCGTGCGGTTAGATTGGAGGCGACGCTGGGTACCGTGAGGAGTTTGGCTCTCGAGGATGTTGATCGCACTGATGTGGTCTGCAACTTCCTGAGGTGTTTCCCGTGCTTGGAGAAGCTCTACGTCTCGGCAGGATCTTGTCCTGACCCCTCGGTTAGCGCTCTTTTTAAGCTGCATTTTCACAGTTGTTGTTTCTCCATCAATCAGCGCGTCTAGTTAACAGTTTTGGTTATTGTGTATTTGTGTTCACTTTTAGTCCATGACGACTTTGGTTGTTTCTGTTTTTTTTTTTTACTTGGAGGTTCATCGGTAAAATTTCTTCATTAATTTACATCTAGACCATACTGATAGATTGGGAAAGTTTTGCATTTCCTTTTTTTTTCAATTTCAGTGAACTAAATCTTCTATTCTTTTTTCTTTGGTCGCCACTCCTTAGATTCAGGCAAAACAAGGATTCAGAAGCGGAGGAATTTACGATGAACTAAAATCTATCTAGTGCCTTGAGCTCCATCTCCGAAAAGTAGCATTGAATGGTTATAAGGGAGAGAAATCAGATGTCAAGTTTGCTAAGCTCTTTGCATTGTTCGTCATGCACAAGTGCTGGAGCTAATGACGATCAGATTCCGTACAAAACATTTTGGAGTTCTAAGTAAGGAATGGATCGAAAGTCAGCAAAAGCAATTGCATGTCAAGAATAGGGCTTCGCAGCATGCTAAGTTTCAGTTTGTGTACGACTTTGGCCATAACTACACTGACTTACCGGAGGCCATCCATGATTCCTCGAGAGATGATCCATTTTCATCATGGTTCGAATAGTAGAAGCAATCTTCAGCCTGCTGAAGGAAAAGCAACGGTGAGGTCTGCTGCAATCCAAAGTTTTTCCACTGAAACCTTATTAGTTATTTGATGCCAAATTTGTAGGAAAAGCTTTTCCAATGTGATGGTTTCACTAAAGACTCCCATTTCCTTTGATCAAGCAATGCAGTGACGCAGATGAGTATGGTTCCTCAGTTTTCCAAAGAAGAAGAATCAGCCGCAAAGGACAGCACCAAGGAGAATCAGCCGCAGATTTTGCAAGGAGCCTTTTATAGTTCATCAAAGGTCCTAAATTTCGAATACTTGCACATCTTGTGTTATAAAGGAAGCAAGAGTCAAAATTTGTCAGTTCTCCTACAGTGTGTACAAGATTTATATGTTCTCTTAAATGCCCGTAAAAAGACTCTTTAATTTGTAGAGACTATGCACCGCATATTATTACCCAGTTCTGCTGGCGGATAAGTTCACTGGTTGTGGTTGATATTTGCCTGTTTAATAGTATTCTATGAGGGAGAAGAAAATAGAATAAGCAAGAACAAGCTCGTTGTGACTGGAAAATAAATAAACAGAATTGGCCATGTGTCCGTGATCATCACAAACTAGATTTTTCACCGTTTACTAAAAAACATTTGCAAAATATGATAGCGTTATGATATTTTGAAGATAAATCTACATATTGAAAAGTTCAATCGAAATGTTTGAAAGGATCGATTGTCAAGTTTAACATGCTGCATGCAACTTATTTTTGACACTGGAAAGAATAATCACTGGTGATTGAATGAAGAGCAAAAGAAAAAAAACATTCGATGCTTCACAAGATAATCAACTAAAAATCTATAAATTCACATGCACGAAAGAGTTACAGACTTACAAAGGTGACGGAACAATGAAGAACCACATTAAAGTATGTGGAATCAACACTACAACAAATAATGCACTTGCAATCTCATTTTGACCATGTTGACGCCCCATATAAGCTGTTGTGGTTATCGAACAGCTTGCGGGACATGCTGCGTTGCATATGCATGTCCCGTAGCAAGTACATTGGAGGCTGAATTTTTAAGTTGCGTCCGTCCAGAAAAGAATCAGGCTGAGAGCTCCCCTCTTCGACTGTTCCTTTCTGGACCTAATTCATCGGCTGTAATAATTTTTCCCCTAGATTAAAAATCAAATCTGATGGCTACTAGCTGTTGATAAAAAAGAATCAACTGCCGCGCTAGCAAGCGTGCTTGGGCCTTATCTCAATGCCTTGCACGATGAGCCCTCTCTTCCACCTCCGGCTATCCACCTCCTCGAACCTCACCTCCACCACCGCATCGTCCTCGCCGCCGGCGGCCACGGCGAACTCCCCCAGCTCCACCTCCGCCCACCCGTCGCCCCTCGGCCGCGGGCACCTGATGTCCGGGTCGGCCTCCCTCGTCAGCATCTTGTTGCGGCCGTAGCTCCTGCGGAGGCGCATGTACTGCGTCTTCCGCCGGTGCGCGGCGGCCTCCTCCTCCCCCTGCATGTGCTGCAGGCAGATGGCGTGCGAGGTGGAGGTCACCGCCGGCGTCGGCGTCGGCTTGCCGCCGCCGCCGCTCCCGGAGACGACTGTGACGGTGGCCTTGGGCGGAAGCATGCCGATGTGGCACTCGAGGCCGTAGGAGTCGTCGGAGATGGCGTAGACGAGGTAGGCGGCGTAGGTTGTGCCCGGAGAGAGCAGCGACAGGCTGAGCTTCCCGGTGATCTCCAGCCAGCACACGTCCACGAGCTCCGCAACCTCCGGAAACCTGATCACACAGTGGGCATGGAAAGTTTAGTACTCTAGCGTAAACTATCCTGTCGTTGCTTGCCGACAGGCGGAGCTTTCAAGCACGTGCTGCATGCATGCACGAACGGGTGTGCAGGCATGCATGGTGACACGTGGGTGTCGTATGTGTATAAAACTGCAGGTGACAAATTAGACGCCGTACTTTCTTTCGTCTCAGTTGACAGTGAGGTAAAATGTCCCTATCCGACAAATTACTAATGAGCCGTCTAGAATTTTCTGACAATGTACCATCAATTGCTACTAATTCAAATTATAAATTCAGGTTTACGATGTTGACTTGTAAAAAGACTGCGATTAAGTCTTACTAGTTTTGAGCGGGTCACAGATGAGAGAGACGATTATCGTTGTTCGTTGGCGCCATGCCGAGTAAGCTACTTATGAGGCAAGTAACGATTGCGAATCGAAAAAGGAAAGCATGTGGCACCCACCTGGATCCCGGAAGGCCAGCTGTCCATATCCAGCACGAAGGATCGTCTCCCCAGACAATGCTCAGCGCCCTCGCCGCCAGCATGAAGCATTTCGCCCCACTCCGCCTCTCCAGCCCGAAGCTCTGCACCCATATATGTGCCATCGAAATTATTAGCAACCGTGTGATACATCATTCTCAACAATGTGAATTAAATGCCGGGTAGAGATTAAATTAAATTTAGCTTGAGGTACAGTGTGCTGCTGGTACCGTACCATGGTGGCGCCGTCGAGGAGGACGGGGTCGTCGCAGAGGCGCGAGAAGAGGTCCTTCTTGGACTCGCACGCCACGGGCTCGTCGGCGCGCGCCAGGACGGCGGCGTGGTCGTGCGGCAGGAACCGCGCCCACACGGCGTCCGAGTCCGCGGCGGCCCGGAACGCCGGCGACACCGCGGAAGACTGGCACGCGTCCCCGGCCGGCGTCGTCAGCGAGATGGCGTACGCCACGCACTCCTCCGGCAGCCGGTAGATCTCCGCCGCCGCCGCCGCCGCCGCCTCAGCGTCCATATATATATATAATATCCGCCCACGCACGCATGCGCTGTCTTCTTCCTTGCGCTCTCTGCAGTCGTGCAAGCAGAAACCAGCAACAAGTACGTAGGTGAGATGGCGTTGGAAACCGTGGCGATCGATCACGTCGGGTGGTGACGACGGCGGCTACTTATAAGGTGAGCGGGGAAGGGGGCCGGAGGAGCGAGAAGCTTAAGGGCTAAGGCTCACCAGCCTGCAGCAGGAGCGGAACGTTCCTTCGCTGGCTTCCTCCGCCGCTGTGCTGACTCGGACGGGCGTTTGTTAAAACGTAAATGCGACCTTCTTTTTCAGGCGTGTGTATGTGGGCGTTCGTTCGTTTCTCCGGCCCGAGATCTCGTCTGCCCCACGCCGGTGTTCGTGGGGAGGGGGCTTTTTGGTCCATGGGTTGGTGACACGTGGTAATCCGGTCGCCTGCTGCTTGTTTAACATTATCCCGATACTATGATGTAACCACGTACGTAAACGTAGTGCAATGTGATGGAAAACAAACTGATCCATGCATGGAGATGTTTCAGATCGGCGATTATTCAGAAAATGCAAACTCCATTCCGAGAGAAAAAAAAAAGGATGGTACGGTGGGGACGAAACGGCACAATTTGCCATCCACACTGTGTGGTGTTCTTCTGTCAGAGCGAAAGCTAGATTCATCTTATCCGGAAAGAATATATTGTGCGCCGAAGTCCAAAATGTGGTCTGTATTCAAGCCTATCTTACTTACCAGTGTGATTCGGCAGTAAGTAACTAGGATGACCGCCAGAACAGAAAAGGTCAAGCAATGCTAAGTCAGTCAGGTGATAAAACATAACAAAGACGGGTATCGTATAATTCCAACTATTCTCACGGTCAAAGCAAAATCATCTGAAACATTAAATAACGCATGCTATGACACACAACTTATGCAGAGAAAAGGAATCCGTATAATAGATTAAATCGGGCACATGCTCAAGTACGAAGATGGGCGAAGGCACAGAGAGATTGCTTAGTCCAGCAGTGCAACCCCTGTCCCTCTGCTCATTCCTACTGGCTTTTCCTCTTTTGGCCCCAAGGCCATTCAGATTTTTTACTCTTTCCATCTGCCTTTGATTTTGCTGCCCATCGTTCGGTTGTTTCACAAAGCAGAGAAGGCTATCAGGGATCTAGGGGAAAAAACATCAAAGGTTTCGGGGGGAAAAGAGCGTACTTTAAGCAAACTGTGCCCCTTTTGAGGTAAGATTAGTGCCGGATCTACGCAACCCACATGATCCACTGGGGCCTTTTGGGCAAGAAGCCTCCATTGCTTTTCTTCCCCACTACATTTGCGAGCAGAAAGAAGAGAAAAGGAGCCATATCTAACCAAGCTTTTGTTAAAGATTTGTGCGAGTGCTGGCTGGGTGCAACGAAACTGATGATGGACAGTTAAAAAAATGTGTCGACAACTTCACCGAAGCATCAACCAAGCAAAGATGATACGATTCTAGTGGGTCAACTAGTCTGGAATCACTTTGATTCATGCCTCGTACGCAATTTTTTCCTCTTATGCTCCGGTCGGTTAGAAACAAAATTGTGTTGTGTTGATGTACAAACAATTACATGTTCCAAAACTTGCCAGTTGCAAACTCACCGGCAGACCACTCAAATCGGATTCTCAATTCACCTTCTGTACTATCTCCAGGGTTATTCCTCTTCTCCCACTTCTTCATCGTCCTCCTCTTCAGCTTCCTTGAGCCACTGAATAGAGTAACAAATTGCGGAAAATCAGTTACATTAAGGTGATCATGGCAAAACATTAAAATGTTTTGGATTTTGGCTTTAGATTGAATGAAGACAAAAGCCCAGCAGACAAAAATACACGTGCCACTAACACCAAGTCAGATGATTCATTGAACTTGAGCTAAAACTAAATAAGCAACACACATACATCCACTGCATGGAGGAGACAAATAAATAAGCAACAAGTCCAGCAGAGAATACTAATGCCACCATGCCAGATCATTCCACAACAACAAGCAAGCATAATTAGAACCAGCTGCGCGTACATGGTCAGGTGAAATATATTCTAGAGTGACAGTACCCTAGGACTGAGGTTGTATAACAAGTGATAACAAACTAAGGCAGATCGAAACAGACTGTAAGTGAATATCTGAGATCCAACTGCTTCTGCAAAACCATATGAGCTGAAATAGGCAGGAGAACCAACTTACTGCAGGGCATATACCTGTATAAAAGCCTCTGACTGTTTAACAAATACTTTATCAGACTCATCAGCATGTTCTTTCTCTTCCGCCCATCTCAAAATTGCATCTTCAGTTACTACCTCCTTAAAATAGAGGGCTGGCAAGATCTGTGTTCAATAACAGATTATATAAGAATTAAAAAATTAACTACAAAGATTTAAGTACAGTAATTTGCTCAGCAGTCTAAACAAAACGATTTCTGTTCATGGTGTACAAAAATGTTGCGGAAACGGGCTGCAGTGAAATAGGTGTTACCGCTGAAAACAGTGGAGAAAATTCTTTTGTGGTCTCTTGACACATTTCCTCGAACTTTAATAGTATCTCCATCTATAGCAGTACAGAAAAAAATGAAATATTTAGCCAACGGCAAGAATTAAAAGACGAAATGTACCCCAATAAGTTACAAATCAAATTAAACAGGAGTTTCATTCAAACTGGTCCATCAAATTTTACAATTGCAGAAGAGGCCTTTCAAGGGTCATCATGCAACACCACAATTTGGTACCATAATGACACTCACCAAGACATACATTATGCAAATCAACATACGGTCACAGATCAAGCATAGGCACATGGTCGTGAGTTCTTAAAAAATAAAAATAGATGATTAAGCAAGCCTGCGACTCTAGTCCTCTAAAAAGCTCATTTATCATCTCTATTAAAGCTAGGAACTACATATCGTAATTAAAAAATCCATGTGCCACTAGATAGGCGAGGCAAGCAATTCTAGCAGCAATGAAGGCAGAAATGGAAAAATATGATACAGTGGAGTTATTTTTTATGTTCTATAACACACTCAACGAACGAACAGAAATTGCGTGAGCTTATTGCCAATGCAGCTAGTGTTCAGATTTCAGCAAATCGAACTCATTTATGTTTCAAGTATTTAGTCAGTAATAAATTGGAGCATACCTCCTCATCAACTGTCTTAGTGTAATTGCGCAAAAGATCCTTCCACTTGACAAGTGCATCTTCTGTTGCCTTTAATAGAGTGTCTGCAAAAGGAGAAGGAAAACAGGAAAAACAAGTTTTGGATAAACATCATGGGATCTAAGAAGTACTATAACATAAACAAGACAGGAACGGTGCAATTCCACTAAAAACCGCTTCTATTTGATATCCTAAATTTGCAATCTGACACCCAAAAAAAGAAATGACAGAAAACTAGACACTTTTAGACAAAAACCTGAAAAAAAAACTAATCAAATCATTTTCTTTCACTAATATTCAAGCACAGATCATATATAAAACCACCACAGAAAATTCATTGAACACTGTCACTAAAGTACTATTGTAGTGACTGGATATTGACTAAATAAAAAATTAGGTATAAAAAGACACTAGGAATAAGGTAAAACTAGCTAAAAGTTAAAAGTAACCGGAAAGGATTAGGTTAGGCTACATACTAAAGATTGGACTTTACCCTACAGAGCGTTGTGAACAAATGTTCAATTCAACACAGGGAGTAAATAACATAGCATGGATGCGTGAGTGTGTAAATGGGCTGCACTCAACAAGGGATATGCCCTGGAGAACTAAAAAGTTGACATGGATCATGCAAATATGGACTCATACTCTTAGTCCTGGATGGGCATACTTATGGAGTTTAGTAGGCTTAGATCATGACTCATTAGGAACAAGTTACAATATATGCACGTGTGAGCGGCATTGCACACTTGTGTACGCACAAGGAGGATAGATAGGACATCTGCCATGCCTATATGTGGCGATTTGTGGCCATTAATCTGTGCATGAAGCACATCCAGCATCCCATGCCATAAAAAATATGTGAACTTCTGCTAGGTAATCAACATACCCAAGAATACACACATTTTCCTATGAAGATTTCGAGGTGGAAAAGAGAATATCCTCTGTAAGCTGGACCTAATATTGTAGGCGAAATAGCCAAATCAACAGACCAAAACCATTCCCAACTTTACGCTCATCATGGATCCATAATATTCCTACCATCTGCAAAAAGCCTACCATTAGAAGATTGTGCAGCCACTAATGCACTCTTCATGACAGAATAGAACACAGCTCCAGCACAATCAGCATGTTGAAGGCTATAAGCCAACCTGAAAAACAAGCATGGTATCAAAGTAAGTTAATTGTCGATTTGCAAAAGATTTGGACGAACAAAAACAAATCAATCAATGTAACCATTACAGAATAATATTGAAGTCATCTGAAATTAAATTAAAGAGAACTGTACGCCATAAACTAACAAAACTAGCTAATTCAAATAATATGGAACTTGAAACTACCTAGTCAACATGAGCAAGCTCGCGGGTGGGCAATAGATTATTAATCTAACACTGCAAGTTTCAATTAAATTAAATTACATTCTGCTGTTAAAGCCCCTTTTCCTCTTCTTGCATTGCCAGTAAGCTAAATTAACTACCAGGACAAAGCATATTGAAGGGACTTCCAGTTCATGTTCATATTATTTTCAATGCTTAGGGCCCGGACAGGGAAGATTGTTGAGGGCGTACTTTGGACTCAATTCAATTCAAAGTTTCAATGCCACCTATCCATACAGGTCCTTAGTATTTGTCAACTGCATGTGTCTGGTAGGAGAGGAAAGATCTTGCACCTGAGGCCATTAATCTCTAGGATCAAATTATCTCGATTAACACCACCACCTAGAGCTCGTTGGAATGTCTCTTCCACCTAACAGGGAAACCACTCAGCAAAACGGGCAACAAGGAAAGGAAGTATATAACATAATCACATGTACATAAATAACCTCTTTCTCAAACTTCAAAAAAGGATCATCATCCTCAACCGCACTGTCTGAAGAATCATCTTTATCTGGTAGAGTTGCATTATTGGATTCATCTTCTGACCCATCATCTTCAGACACAGCATGCTGCAACTCTTCAAGTTTTTCTTTAGGAATTGGGGCAATTGATTGTCTCCATTCTTCCAGCATCCCACTATCACCACTTGTCCATATGTAACCAACAACACCACAGGTCCCAGTCTAGTTGATGACATCATGAAAACAACCCTATGTGATTATAAAGATCATGGCAAATATATATGACCAAGATATAGTTCACTACAATAAACACCATAATTTCATGAATGTTCAAAACTAGATCACTGAGCCAGAAAGAATGCAGGGATACCTCGGACGTTCCTGACTCGTCTTCTTCAGAAGGGACAGTTGCTTGATCGCCATTATTCCTCATGTTGGAAAAGGCTGCAAAGAAGAAACCCAGTACACCAAGTACTTATGGATTCACAAAAACAAATGAATAGCGTAACATGGATAGCAAACAAAGCTTTAGGGTCTGCAGACTAACGTGGACTGTCAGTAACTGCAGAGTTGGTGTCAGCATACTCAAGTTCTTCATCGCTATCTTCGTTTGAAGGCTGAGGAAGTAACGAAACTTTTGACTGGGCAGGAACAACAACATTCTTTCCAACTTCAACCTGCATAATACAAAAACAAGTTCAGAATGTACTCAACATAGCAACTCATAGCACGAATACAGGATTGAAAAAAAAAAACAGATTATGTATTCTGCCACAGGAGGAAAGCATCTGCTGTAGTAATCTCAATACTGTAGCAACTTACATTGAATGACAGTATGCAACCAGGTTCAACAATAGCACCTGCTCTTAACTGGACACCATCACAGACTAAGGAGTTACTAACTTTGCATCCATCTTCAATTATGACATTGTCCCATATATATGACCCATTAATCAAAACGTTTTTCCCAATCTTGCAGCCCTCCCCAATAACTGAATTTAATACTTTGCACTGCTCTCCAATGCTTGTCACGCTGCCAACAACAGAATTTGCACCAATTTGTGCAGAATGCGACAATGTTACATCTGTTAAAAGAAATGCACAGTTAAGATGAACACAGATACTGGAAATAATCACCAGAAGAATAGCCGGAATCAATTCCTTTGTTTAAATACTTTAAAATTTGGGGGCTCAGCATGCCTAGAAGCATGAGAGATAGGTATATAAAAAAAATCCTTTTCAAAGCTAACTATATCTCTATTAGCTCAGATTACAAGACACTAAACAGTGCACCCATATCTCTAATTATCATTACAAAATTACTCACCTAAAAAGAGTTAACATGCATTCTGCCTATCATCATCATCATCATTGCAAATATACATTGGACATTTGGACAACATACACATGTTCCCAGAGGGAAACTTTCTATAATTTGACCTATCCTATAATTGCTTTGTAAATTGTTTCAAAGGATAAAATATTTCCTAAGGCCACAATCAAACTAAACATTTAGATTATTAAATATGTTGAATTAAGCAAATAGTTAATTGAAATATGGAAAAAAAATCCATAACAAATAAGAAAATTCTCCAGGATTTTTAGATATCTTGCTCTTCAGGAAGCATGAACCAAGGATTAGTCAATAGCAACTGTCCAGAAATAAACCTATTGTCAAAAATTCTATACACCGTATACCTGATGCCTTGTATATTCCCTGCCTATGAAGTCTACTTTCTGAGCAATCATGATTGCATATTACATCAGGCACCATAGGGTATGTCCACCTTTGGATTATATCTTTGCTCACGGTATCATAGCTCCTGAAATTATCAATCCTTGCAGCATACGCACAGCGTAATTCATGAGTATAAATTTTGTATCCCATAATCTGAAAGAATTGTTAGGCTATTAGTTTGTTGCAAAAGAGGCAAACATCATTTCCCTTTTCTTACTGTGGCCAAATAGTAGTGAATTGACTTACATCGTCGACTAGTAAGCCCTTCACGAAATGACGCCGAAGATGTTGGTAATCAAAGTTATCAGTGAAAAGACTTAGTACTTCTGGAGCGCAGATATCAATATAGCAGTCCTGCCAGGTTTGAAGATGATTAAAGAAAAGATATGCACAAGTGGACAGTACGAGCACAAACAAAACTAGAAGAAAAAAAAATAACAGTTGACTTCTAGAGTTTCAAAGCAAACCTCCATGTCATTATGCAGCTGGAGAGTAGGATTATTGGTCACTATATCCTTATCAATTGTAACATACAAGTGTGAGTTATCTGCCCTGTCCTCATAATAAAGCAATTCCTTTGTCTCAGGATCTACCGCCATAACAATTTCATCATTACCCAGACGTGTTTGATGTGTCAAGATAGAAGGTTTCGAATGCTTTATAATCATAGTCATAACAGCAAGTGGGTCCTTTTTCTTCCTGTCCATATGTTCCTGGAGAGCATCCTTCAAGCTCATATTGCTGATCGTATCACCACTGATGAGAACGAAATCTCCACGTATCTACAATAGAAGTGCGGGTTCATGAAACAACTGAAACTGCAAACGGAGTTATATGAAATCATGAGCATGTTTAGTGCCCGAGAAATAAATGAGTTCAGTTTCTATTTAGTGGCTTCAGAAACAAATACTACTATGCTTGTTTGTAATTAGGAGAAAATACTTCATGCTACTCTTCTCATTAGTGTCATATTATGGCTTTAATACATTCCTGAGTCTTCTACTCCCCTCTACTGAGGCAACAAACACTTGAGATCATTCACTGTATTCGACAAGGCAGCAGTCCTTATTAGTTGCTTAATTTACTTAAGAAACTAAAATGGCACCATAATTATGCTAGGTTTCAGTCTGAGACCTCCTGGCTATCAGTTGGAGTCACTCAACAGAAAGATCCAATGTGACAGTCATGTAAAAAGCTAAAATTGAAATACAGTCATGCCGAACACTGAAAAGTCTTCAAAATCAACAAACGGGGAAGCAGGATTAAAACTCACCACGCCGCGTTCATAGATGACGCGAAGCGCGTCGCCCGCGCTAATCGCGTCATGTGACTCGACGGCCGTGACGGCCATGCTCCCGGCTCCGGCCTTCCCGGCCCACCCGGACCTCTCCAGGTATTCCTTGACCTGCTGGGAGTGCGCGCAGCAGAAGACGAAGGCCTCGTCCACCCCCGCCGACTCCAGCCATGTGAGCGTGTACTCGATCATGGGCATGTGCACCAGCGGCAGCAGCACCTGCGAAGAGGCAGCATCAGAGCTCGCTCAGGAGGCTCGAGGTGGTTATGATGCAGGATTTGGGAGGCTGGAAGTACCTTGGGCCGCTCGAGGGTGATGGGGCGGAATTTGAGCGTGAAGCTGTCGGCGAGGAGGACGGCCTGGAGCGGAGGCGGGCGCGCGAGGTCCTCATGGTCGTCGCCGGCGGCGCCTCCACCCCCTCTGCTGCGGGACTTCTTCTGCGACATGATTGCTGCGGATGCGGCGGCGGAGTGGGTTCGGATTCGGAGGTTTAGGTCTGGGCGCTCTCGCTTGCCCGTCGGCGACGCCGTGCTCGGCTGGAGTCTGGACGGTAGATGGGCTCTGTTACACCATGGGCTTTTTGGATAGTAAAAGTTGCGACGCGTTTCCTTGGATGGGCCTGTCGAGTTTTCACAGGCCCATCAAAGTTGTCTCCCACCACCTGGACATCGGCCCAAAAGTAGCCAGCAAGAAGAAGCAGCAGCTCAGCCATCACTCCCTCGGTCCCTCACTCCCTCTCCCTCCCTCACCCTCCCACCTCCTCTCCCACTATAGATGTCCAAACGGGCCGCCCGGCTCGGCCCTGGCACGGGCCCGCCCTGGCCCGCTCTTTTCACGGGCCGTGCCTGGCCCGGCCCTATGTCCCTGCGGGCCGTGCCGGGCGTGCCCACGGGCTGGGGTGACGGCCCAAGCCCGGGCCCGTCGTGCTGTTTCGGGCCGGGCCAGCCCGACTTAGCCTGGCACTACAGAGCAGGTCGGGCCGCCCATAGCCTGCAAGGGTCGCAGCCACCTCCCCTGCTCAGCTACTCCGGCTCCCCACGCACCGCTGGCCCGCCGCTGCAGGTCCTTCTGCGGCCGGCGCCACCGCCGTGACTCGTCGTGGCCGGCCCCCGCGACCTGCAAGGAGTGGAGGGGAGGAGCAGCATGGGGCGGAGCATCTAAGGCATGGTGGTGGCGGCGGCGGATCCAGGCGACGGCAACTCGGGGGGGGGGGGCGGCGGCGCATCCAATACACGGTGGTGACGGCGGCGGCGCATCCAGGCGGCGGGGACGGCAAGCCGACAGTGCTTCGGGGGGACGGCGGCGGCGCCCGAGGGAGGAGATCGGGAGGGGAGGGGAGGAGCGACGCCTAAGGGAGAACCAGAGGACTGGAGGAGAGGGGGCGGGTGGCGCCGGCGCGGGAGGCATGGATGGGCGCCGTGTGCCGAGAGAGAGAGCGCGATGGTGGAGATCGAAGATGGGAGGGGGCGGCATGGGGCTAGGAGGCTGGAGATCGGAGATTGGAGGGGGCGGCAGGGGGCTGGGAGCCTGGAAGGCTAGGGGTTTTTGCCTGGTTTATATACATGGATGGTGTTTATCGGGCCGTTGTCGGGCCGGCCTGTTAACTCCGTGCCGGGCCGTGCCAGCCCACGGGCTGGGGTGGCGGCCCGGGCACGGAGGAGGTCGTGTCGTGCCGTGTTTGGGCCAGGCTAAATTTATCGTGCTTCGGGCGGGCCATCGGGCTGCGGGCTGCATGGACATCTATATCTCCCACTCCGATCCCTGCCTCGCTTCGCTTCACGTGATGTGCTGGGGTGGGGAGCTGCCTGCCGGTGCCGGAGGCTGCGGAGGAGCTGCGTGGTAGGTCCCGGCTGCCGGCCGTGATTGAGGGAACGCGGTGGAGGACATTGCGCGTGCTGGGGCGGCGGAGCCGCGGAGGGGAAGGCGTAACCGTACGCCGCCCGGAGGCTGCAGCGTTCCGGGAGCGGAAGAGCCACGCGGGCACGCGGGGAGCGGCATTGCAGCCGGGAGCGGCCGACCACGAGCACGGAACAGGTAGGGTGGGCCCACTTGTCGGTTTCTCATTTTCCAGATGGTACAACGGTTAGTGACGGATCCACACTACTAATATTCTGTCGCCTCTATTGCTCCCAAACAAACTCTCCCTGTCCAACAGCATCTTGGACTCCTCAAAATTCCATCGCCATGTCTGCCACGCAGTCCCTCAATGCGGCCGTGTTTAGTTCGTCGGTAAAAAGATTTTGGAATGGAATCTTTTCATATTTGAAGTATTAAACATAGACTAATTAAAAAACTAATTGCAGATTACGTTTGGAATTCGCGAGACGGACATCTAATTGATATGTCATTAGCACATGTTAATGTAGCATTACTGTAGCAATTTAGTGTCTAATCACGGCCTAATTAGACTCATTAGATTCGTCTCGTAAATTCCAGTCCATCTATATAATACGATTTGTTTTTTACCTACATTTAGTACGCCATACATGTGTCCAAACATTCATTTTGGATTTTGGATTTTGTAACTGAACAAGGCCGTACAGATTCCTTCAAACTGCTGCAAATACCCACAGGGGAGCATAAGTCCTCCGTCGCTCAGCTGCGCGTAAGTTAATTCTAAACAAACATTTAGATCAATTAAGCTGTTGAAATCAAGCATAGCCTAATTGACAGTTGAGTTCTTTTGCTGTAGCCCAAGGAGGTGATATCGTACAGGGCTCTTAGGTTGGGCGTCTCAATGCATGATTCTTGCAAGGAAAATGTACAGAAGCTGAGATTATATCAAGTAGCAACAATTGGGAACATCAATGTCGATGCCAACATTATATCGGCTTTAGTGGAGAGGTGGCGCCCCGAGACTCATTCCTTTCACCTGCCATGCGGCGAAATGACCGTGACACTGCAAGATGTAAGCTGTTTGTTGGGCTTGCCAATAAGAGGAAAGCCGATTACAGGTGTAGCCGATTCATATTGTTGGCGGGAAAAGTTGGAGGAACTCTTGCACAGAATTGTCCCTGAGAAGGCATTTCGGGTAAAAATGGTGAGCTCTTTTACGGTACCCAATACTACCTAATGGTGGTATGGTAGTATAACCGGTTTTTTGTTGTGGATAAAAAGGTAATTTGCACACAAATATATTATTTAGAATTCATGAATAACGTGAGATTAGGCTAGACAAAACATTTCATATATTTGATTTCATTTATTACAAAAATATTATTTTTTTGTTTCCGATCATACCCTTATACTACCTATGAATACTACCTATACTACCGTAAGAAAACCGGTAGTACAAAATTAATTTCAGCCGTCGATCTTTCGAAATAGGTCCTTTTTTATTACATACAAGTCCTTTCTAAACGGTAGTACAAGGTAGTATTGTGTACCGTAAAAGGCCTCGTTTTCAGGTCTTTTACGGTACACAATACTACATTGTACTACCGTTTAGAAAGGACTCGTATGTAATAAAAAAGGACCTATTTCGAAAGATCCGACGGCTAAAATTAATTATGTACTACCGGTTTTTTACGGTAGTATGGGTAGTATTCATAGGTAGTATAGGTAGTATATGGGTATGATTGGAAAAAAATGGAGGTGGCGGCGCGGGTCGGCGGCGGCCATGGGGAACGGAGGGCGCGGGCGCGGTGAAATGAACGCACGACGGAGGGCTCGCACGCTGCGGTCCAAATGAGTACAAATTACCTTTTTATCCACAACAAAAAACCGATTATACTATCGTACTACCAGTATGTAGTATTGTGTACTGTAAAAGACCTCTTTAACTTAAGGTGTAATCTCGACTGGTTATTCAGTGAACCCTATGTAGCCCAGATGTTAATATGTCACTTTTCTATGTTTTAGTTCAATGTGTTGCATTTTGTCGCTGCCAATACAATGGAAAAGCATCAGATTAGAGGATCGCCAGGGTAGATGAAGGGAAAAAGAATAAGACTAAGCTTTCTGTGGCACTCGTCCTAGCAAAGATTTCCTCTCTGTACAGATTGAAGACTGCACCTAGTTGCAAGGAAACAGCTCCCCCTTTCTTCAAGCAAAAGGCATATAGTCTTCAAATCAGTAGCGTTGTTTCTTTTAGATGAAAGAAATCCCTTACATGACCAGGTAGGCTCACAGGGAAAACCAGTGACATTGTTGATCTGCGGCTATGCCACAATTTATCAATGCAAATTCAGGTGGGATGCTCTCCTGATTACCATTCAACAAGAAGTTCCTGTGTTGCCCCAGACAACCTCTGTCTGCAGATACAGACATTTCTTCCATTCTCAGTCCATCCAAACAACTTGTTCAAAATTGTCTTTTAGTATGTGTCCTCCTTAAAAGATCTGTTGTGTTAAGTCTGTCTTTTAGTAGCAACAGGAAAAAAAACCTTTATTTTTTAGTTCAGCATGAACATTTTCAAAAGAAGAAAACCTGATGGATTTCCCCGGGCCTTTGATAACTCGATAAGCTTTAGCTGCTTTGGAAACTCCACTGCTCTAGATATAAGACTTATTATCATTATTCTCAGTTTAAGACACAAATGTTCAAGTTATTCACTGAGAAACTGATATTGCGTTAAAGCTTGTGTGGATAATAGCAAGTGAAAACAAAGCTTAACGACATTTTGGTTAGTGAAGGACTTTATAATCTTATTTTTAATAAATGACGCTGGGATGTACAAGCGGCCAAATTCGCCACGACCTGACCAGAGGCGCCAAGGCTTTTTACATGACTCCTACTAATCTTTCACCTTTTGTTTTCGAGAATGTAAATACTATACACTCGTAGAAACTGAAAAAAAAACATATACGCTACATTTGCAAAGTCCACTTTATCTATAGAAAAAACATTTGCAAAGTCCATACACGACCTCTCATTCTTCCCCTTTTGTTTTGTTTGCGCTGTTTTATTTTATATGTGGGAAATCCAGCGCATGTGCCTTGATTTACAAATACGAACGCTGCTACTGCGTGATGACAGGCAGGTGCCCCTTCTTCTGCATGCACACCACCGCCTCGTACAAGCTCTTCTTCAGCGGAGTGAACTCCACGCCCAAGTCCCTGGCCCTCTGGTTCGAAAACTTGTACGGCTTCGCCATCGTCTTCACACCTACGCATGCATACCAACAAGGCACGCACCGCACGAGTCAGCAACGCATCCAAACAACACGGATTTCTGTTGCTTGGCGACGGAATGGAATGTACGAAGCTTACTTGGCCGTGACAGGGTATTGGGGCAAGAGCTCTCTGAGCATGGCGACGAGCTGCGCGCGGTGCAGCACGGCGCCGACGCAGAGGTACCGGCCGCGCGCGTCGGCGCGCTCGTAGGCGAGCACGTGGGACAAGAGCGCGGCATGGCTATGGCGATCAAGAATGCTAGCTTTCTAGTGGGGTGTTTTTGGAATTGAATCAGAGTATCTGTCACTCTCTTGCTTCGAGCGTGTGACCTCGGCCTGTATGGATGGTGACCCGTATATTTGTACTCCCAGAATGGGATCGCTAGAGTACGCGCTGCCGCGAGACGTAGCCGCGCCGCCGCCGCCAGTGTATATATTCATTCAGCGGCAGGGGCACAGAACGCCGCCGATGGGTTTCGGCAAATCGGCCGGCGTAATAGCCGCATGATTTTCCGTCCTCCCGAGTCCCGATCACGAAGGCAACTTTGGCACGTCCCCGTACAGCCAGCCGTACTCCTTCGCTACACATGCTGCTCGATCCTCACTGCCGTTGAAATAGTAAACCAGTAGCATATTCTGTATTTCGAAAACGGCACGATGATTCAATAACCTGGTCGCAATGAGCTCATGACTAGTGGTGGTTCTTCTGGAGCTTGGCGATGGGGACCAAATGCCTTCAAATGTGATAAAAAAGAAAGAAAGAAAGAAACACATGTGCCGCTATTTTGAATGTTTATTTGAACCATAGTATGTGGCTACTTCAACAAGAAATATTCCGACTTACGCACATACATATGAATACGGAAACGTTGAACCAACTGCAGTCAAAGATTTAGTTTTTTTCCTGTTTATTAAACTTAATTAATTTTGCTAGCGGTAAGCAATCACCTAAGGGCGAGCACATGGTGTTTGCCTTCGAGCAATTTATAGTAATTCTCAAATGTTGATTAGTCAGATCGGTTGGGCTTCACCTATTTAGCTAATTGGCTTGTCACTTGTGTTTTGTCTAACTGCCTTTTGCAATTAAGGTGGGGTCCTAAACTGTCTCATATAGTTTTTATTTTTAGGGAAAGTCAACAACTATAGCAAAAGTCTGATTTTCAACTTATAGCTACAAAACCGGATAGAAAGGATCATCCAACTATCAAAATCGGACAAGTTTGGTCCTTTGGAGTGGTTTTAAGGGTGGTTTTGCAAATTTTTTAGAAACTTCTAAAGTTTCGATTTAATAAAAAAAATCATAACTAATTCATTTCAAATCATAAAAATATGAAATCGATACCAAAAGTTTTCTAAAAATGTTGGTTATTTGTTACTACTCTACTTACAGTAATTTACATATTAGTTTTTTGGGAAAAGTCTAATTTTAACCTCTAACTATGGCAGAAGTCTTATTTTCAACCTACAACTAAAAAACCGGATATGAAAGGCCATCCAACTGTCAACACCGGGCAAATTTGACCCTTTAGGCGGTTTTCAAGAGTTGTTTTCCATTTTCTAAAAATTCAAAGAGTTTTGGTTTAATAAAAAATTATAATTAATTCATATAAAATCATAAAAGTACCAAATTGGCACATAAAACTTTAAAATGTAATGTATCTGTCGATACTATTTGTCATTATTTGAATTTTATTTTGCCATATTCCTTATATTTTGCTAGTCAACATAAAAACTAAAAATAATAAAAATATATTTAAAATGTGGTTTGTGTTTGCTATATAGACATTTATGTCTTCTTCAATATTTGGTGCACAGGTTTTCCGGTTATGTTTGCAACTTATGATATCTTGTTGTGATGTAGAGTATATTTTCCGCTGCAGCTATTTTTAAAATATAAATTGCAGTACTTTTAGGGTGTATTTTAGCTATTTAATTAGTCATGCTATGAATAAAAGTACAAATTATAGCAAGCCTACTGTATAAATATAACTATATAAGTACACAATGATGTCTCTTCTTTAGTCATTTCTTGGGTGATTTTTTTATTGTTCATTAAAATGATTTTTTGCTGCATTTGACATAGGATTGATTGTATTTTGTTGGGTGTGCACGTGCGCAGAAAAGTCTTACAAAATGTGCGAATTTTTTTTATGATACGGCTGAAAAATTCATCTACCTATAGAAGCTTCTCCTTTTCTATTAGTTGATGAGAGGATTTTATAATTCTATTTATACTGTATAACCAACATGGGATTTTGATTTCTATACTATCCCTAGAGCAAAGGGCGTTTATATAGCTATATTACTCCTCCAGTAGTCTTCATACAGACAGATTTAAATTTTGAGTAACGGGAAGAGACACCCTGAATTCAAATGCTAACAAACAATTTTTTTTTCATTCTATATCTTAGTTGATCCATAAACCTTATTACCCATCACGTTGACAGTTTTACATGTAGGATGATGTGAAATAAGAATGCCTATACACACTTGCAGAATTTTTTTTCAAGAACATAACATATTTGAATAACTGAAAAAAATAAATATTAATATTTGCAATGTCCTTATATGATTGCATCATCTCTCTCCCCTTCACTTCTGTGTTCGTTTGCTCTGTTCATTCCATCTGTAAAATCCCCGCGTGCCCGGATTCTACAAGTATGCACGCCGCTGTTGCTGGATGACAGGCAGGTGCCCCTTCTTCTGCATGCACACCACTGCTTCATACAAGCTCTTCTTCAGCGGAGTGAACTCCAACCCCAGGTCCTTGAGCCTCTGGTTGGAGAACTTGTACGGCTTCGCCATCGCCTTCCCGTCATCCTCACACCTAGTACGCGTACGTCAGGTTTTCCGGAGTCAGCAACGACATCGCCCATCGGCACAGCTTGAGAGGCGACGGCAAACAGAGAGCTACTCACTTGGCCGTGACGGGGTACTGGGGGAAGAGCTCCCTGAGCATGGCGACGAGCTGGGCGCGGTGGAGCACGGTGCCGATGCAGAGGTACCGGCCGCGCGCGCCGGGCCGCTCGTAGGCGAGGACGTGCGCGCGGGCCACGTCGCGGACGTCCACGTAGGCGGCGACGGCGTTGGGGTAGGACCTCTTGGTGCCCATCAGGTAGCGCGCCACGTGGTTGCTGCTGAAGTTGAGCGTCTGCTGCAGCATGGGGCCCATGGTCATGCAGGGGACGACCACGGCCAGCTGCAGCCCTCGCGCCGCCGCCTGCTCCGTCGCCGTGATCCTCCGCCATCATCTTGGCGCAGCAGTACAGGTTCTGCGCATTGTTTCCGGCGCAAACACGGATCGATTTTGAGTATAAATTCGCCTCTGCAACTGGAATTTATGGATGAAGCAGAAACAGAGGATTTGTAGCTAGCTTACATCTGTCTGCTTGCAGAACTCGTAGTCGCTCCAGCATGTCTCGTCGAGGACGGCGTCGGGGCTCCGGTTCGGGTCCATGTGCACGGCGCCGTACGAGGAGGTGAACACCACGCGGCGAACGCCCTCGTCCGCCGCCGCGTTGATCACGTTCCGTGTGCCCTCCACGGCCACAGGCACGAGCTCCTGCAAAATGGTCGCACAGATAGGCATAAGTTAGCGCATGAGCAATGTCCGGATTAGCATCCGTAACAAAAAAAAATGTGCCGGATTAGTTAGGAGCAGAGGTTTGTGGAAACTGACAGGGTCGTTGGACACCGGGGAGGCGACGTGGAAGACGCCGTGGCAGCCGCGGAACGCGGCGCGGAGGGAGTCGTAGTCCAGGACGTCGGCGCGGCACAGGGTGAGCCTCTCCTTGGCCCCCTCCAGCGCAAGCAAGTGCGCGTTCTTGCTATCGGCTGCGCATGGAAATATTCAGGTTTAAAATTTATAACGTCTATGCAGCGCTAGTCTGAATTTGTGATGGCAGAATGAAAGAAACTGTACTCACCAGGGTCCCTTGCGGTTCCCCTGACACGGTAACCGCGCTGGAGGAGCTCCTTGACCACCCAGGACCCGATGAAGCCGCCTGCTCCGGTCACGCAGACCAGTTGCTGTTGCTCCTCACCATTGTTGTTGTTGGCCTTGGAATAGGACGACATGGTGATTTGTGCTCTGAGTTGCTAGTAGAAAGTGGAGTTTGGGATGGACTAGAGACCAGTAGTGTCTGCCTCGCTCTCTCTGTTGCTCTTGGATCGATCTTGTTTTCTTGTGTGACTTCTGCCTGTATGGTTCCCGCTCGTATTTATACTGCCAGGCATTACTACTTGTCACACAGAGAGACAGCACAAGAGGCCATGGTTTGGGGAGGCGCAACTGCGGCTACATTCCTTGGCGCGAACCATGGCATGGCGCCGACCCCGACGGGAGGTTTCCGGTGCACTCCTCCTCTCTGCTCATTCAGCGGCGGGAGGGGGGGAGGCATGCAGCACGAGGTCGCGCGCTGGCCAAGCAGCCGTTGGGTTTGGGCGAATTCAGGGGCGTCGCACGGTCGCAGCCGCGTGGAGAGCGCGCGCAGATGCGGAGATTCCGTCCTCGGGAGAGGGGAATCACCAGAGGCAACGGCAACTTTGGCACGTCCTGCGAGTCCAAAACCTGGAGAATCTCTTTTGCACTGAGCAAGTAAACCGGCACAGGGGTATGTTCTGTATTCCCAAAGTGGCACAGCTGACCAGGAGTTTGAGCCTGGAGTGGCTGGGGAGTTGACGGCGGAACTGCTTTTCCTGGAACGAACGGCCGGAAAAGTGGTTGCCGTTGAGAGGATTCTATGCTGCCCCATGTTTGAGAGCCGTGGACCTCTTGACGTCTTCCTTGGGTTTGGTGGTGCGCGGGAGGGAGGAGGATGCGACAAGCAACTCGTGTTTCTCTTCTCCTCCATTCCCACCACCACCACCAGCAGCAGAGACCAGGCCACCGGTGGGCTGCGCAACCGGCCCGCGCCATTTCTTGTGGGCGCCAAGGTCGGCAGTTGAGTGGAGTGGGTAAAGTTGCACACGGTGGACGAAAACAGTAGGAAAAAGTTCCTTTTACCTACCTGGACATGAGGTCGAGTCCGTGTTTCCTCCCTCAACCGCAAAACCAGCTATCTAGCCTCCTTCAAGTCTCAAACCCGTTCATTTTACCCCCCTCGCCGGTTTTGAGGGTGGTTTTGGCTGACGTGGCGATGGGCCCCACATGTCAGCGTGGGCCCCATCCCTCTCTCTTCTTCCTCTCTCCTCTTCTTCCTCTCTCTCCACCTCCTCTCCTCTGCTTCTCCGCCGGCCGCCGGCCTCCCATCCCCCGCGCGGCCGCTCGGCCCTGCTCCGGACCTCGCGAGTTCCGCCGGCGGCGTACTGGCGGCGCGACAGCTTCGGGAGCCTCGTGGCGGACCAGTGGAGCGGCTCGCTGCCGTTCCGCACCGACGACGCCGGGCAGCAGCAGCGACGCGGCGGGCACGCCCAGGATGGAGGCGGAGGCGGGAGAGGCCGTCGCGGCGGGCACGCACCTCGAGTCCGCGCTCCGGCGCGCGTCGGGGGACCCCGCCGCCCACGTCGCCGACTACTTCGACCTCGCGGCGGGCGCGGCCGGCACGGGCTCGGCGCGGAGGCGTCCAGGCGCTGGAGGCCGACGGGCGCGCGGGCCACGCGGGCGGCGCGCGGGCGCAGGAGGCGCGTGGGCCGGCGGCGCACGTGCCGGCGGGGGGCGAGCAGGCGCCGGAGCGCGGGGGCCGGCTCCGGCGGCGCGGGGGCCTGCCGGCCGGCTAGGCGGGTGCGGCGGCGCGGCGCGTGCGGCGGGGATGAGGCGGCTGGCGGCGCGGGGGAGAAGCCTGCGGGAGGGAGAGAGCGGGGGAGGACGGCGCGGGGGAGAGGGGAGGCCGGCGGCCGGCGGAGAAGCAGAGGAGAGGAGGTGGAGAGAGAGGAAGAAGAGGAGAGAGGAAAAAGAGAGAGGGGTGGGGCCCACGCTGACATGTGGGGCCCACCGCCACGTCAGCCAAAACCACCCTCAAAACCGGCGAGGGGGGTTAAAATGAACGGGTTTGAGACTTGAAGGAGGCTAGATAGCTGGTTTTGCGGTTGAGGGAGGAAACACGGACTCGACCTCATGTCCAGGGAGGTAAAAGGGACTTTTTCCAAAACAGTATCTCTTGCCGGCCCAATTGACTTACAGGTTCTGTCTAAGACCCAACACTGGACAGACAACACTATGCTGGCCCAATTCTGCAGAAGCTCCATCCAAGGAAAGAAATCAGCCTGTATGTGTGTGTCCTATATCTGAACTGCTAGGCCCATTTCTGCAGCAGCTCCTCAATTAATCAACTGTTGGGCCCGGTGATTTGCCTTCCAAGTCATCACAGTCACAGCAAAGACGGCAAATGATTCGTGCCCATCGTTCTTCTTGAAGACACACGGGCAAGCTCATTCTATCGTAAAAATCCTTTTTTTTTAACGCATTGGCACGCAGCGGAAAGAGGTACTAGGCGTTATAATAACCTCAACGGTTTGTGCTGCCTTTCCTGAAAGCATCGTTCTGCCTTAATTTATCTTCCATCTCCAGTCCTCCAGGTAATAGTTCCATAAACTTTCAGACACCTCTTCAACCCCGAACAGTTCAATCAGAGACGCAATGCACTACCATAGATTATAACCTCCTGCTTTTGCATTAAAAGATCTTTGGAATCATCTACTCCAGGCTAGACATGCTTGCGCTTTCAGACACCAGTGCATGCATGCACTGCCGAGCGCGCGAATCATCATCCGGCATCCCGTGACAGCTCGCAAGGACTAACAATCATGCGGAGGGGAACGATGGGCGCAGCGCAGCACCGAACAGCTCGAAAGCAACCCAGCCTTTCCTTTCCTTCTTCCTCCTCTGCCCTGGCCCCCCTCTCATCAACAGCATGCTGGCACGGTGGTTATTCCTCTCGACGCTCTCTGAGCAATCAACGGGGATCGATCGATTGATCGGCGATCTCCCATCAGCCCAGCAGAAAACACACGAGCA
Source organism: Urochloa ruziziensis (assembly GCA_015476505.1). Lineage (NCBI taxonomy): Eukaryota > Viridiplantae > Streptophyta > Magnoliopsida > Poales > Poaceae > Urochloa > Urochloa ruziziensis. Next base: position 7,823,419 of record CM027123.1, on the reverse strand, counting down.
AGCACTGCAACCAACGTCGCTTTCTGACGAAGCGTCACTGAACTGCAGCAGATACGCACAGCCAGGGCTCCTTCACCTTTTAATGGCACCCATGCTTCTGGGCAGTTGCAGCCACCACCATCCTCAACGCCATCTCACATCAGGCACATGAGCACCATCACCAAGACACCAACACAGGATCAATGCCCCGGTAACCTGCAGCAGCCAGCCAACCAAACGAGTCCGCATTCAAAGCAGAGCTACCGCCGCCGGGCTCGCCGCGCGCCTCGTCAGCAGGCCGATCGGTGTGATGGGGATGGAGCGCCATGCCTTTCCATGTGCCATCGCTGCCTTCCCTCACTGGATGCATGCAGTGAACTGCAGTGCAGCTGCTGAATGCTGCTCGACAGCTCCAGACCTCCGGTGACTCAGCAGCAGCTGAAGAAGAACAGTGCTCTGCTCGTCTTCCAGCTCCAGTTCAGATGCTGCACCCACAGGCCACAGGTCACCGAGTCTGCACATGGTGAGGATTCTGATCCAAGTTCTGCCGGTGCTCGAGTACTGATCCCAGACCAAGAAGAAGGTATCATGGCCCAAGCCAGGGAAGTCATCAGGTGGTAAAAGCGGCAATAATCCACACAGGGAAAGGGCGCAACGATGGCTTTGGTCAAAAGCCATGTCGCTGCAGAAGCTTAAACATCTTTGCCCAAAAGGGACATGGGCATGATACCTCATACCTAGATGGGCATCGAAAGAATGAAAGATCCTCTTTGCGATGCAAGGCATCCGAGCTCAACGATGCAGGCATGCAGCACGCTCGGAAGCATACTCTTGTGTCAAAGCAGAAGCAGGCATGGGGCGGGGAATGCGATGGAGGTGACACTGGGCGGGAACAAGGCGATGCACTTTGCCGCCTTTCAAGGGGGGAGTAGACACGAGCACCAATTTTAACGATTGTGACAAGTAGCTTCATGCAGATCTCATAAACCACAGGCATGCACCAGAGTTGCCTCAACTAATTTGGTGCAGAAACTAGTAATTAACAAGGATTTTCAACATATGAGAATGTAAGGATGATTATCTGAGACACAAACTCTCACTGACATGTCAAAGCAGAAGCAACTGCATCAGGCCACCACCATTTCATCCAAACTGGGCGAACGATTTGATTTGGTGCATTCAACATACAACCACCGTATCGCAACAATTTACTGAACTTTTACAGCAGCAGCAACCAACATTTGCCTCAGTACACACATACATAAATGCACCAAGCCGATCACCCGTGATCAGCGCTGGAAACCACTGCAGCTGCCCATGAGGGAGCAGCAATTGACGAAACAAGATACACGCTCATCACAGACAGTGCAAGGATACCGAGAGATCACATGGCCAATTAGCCCGCATTGAACTTCTGGCATTAATTAATCGATAGAGCAACCCCAAAGAATTAACAAATAGTACTAGCATCTGACACCTCAAGATTGTTAAACAACTCGACTGAACTCCAACTCTCCAATAAGCTAATATAATACTTATCCATTATGTCCACAGACTCTGTATTTACATCTAAGCACACCAAAGAACTACTAATAAGTTTTTGCATCATATCATGGACCCAGAACGCCAAACCAAAAACTCTAGACAATTTAAAAGAGGAAAAAATATAGATGAATAAGTACTAGAGACAATAACGAATCCAACTGAGACACAGGTATTAACGCATATTGACGGGCGGCGGATGAAAGAAAAATTGGAAAACTCCTTTGATCCATGGGCGATGAGGTGGTGAGGTAAGCTGCGGTGATCAGGAGACGGTCGGCTTCACAGCCACCGGCTTCGCGGGCTCTGTGCCGAGCACTGCACCCGCCGCCGACATGCCATTGACAGCAGAAGGATACTGGGGAGCATGCTGGTGTAGTAGATGGCGCGGCCGTTGCTGTCGTACGCCACCTGCGGGGCCGGCGCGTAGGCCGTCGCGTTCGACACCGCGGGCGAGGGGGCGGTGCCGTTCCCGTTGGCGTTGGCATTGGGCGGCGCGACGGCGTACACGGCGGGGAAGGAGGTCGCACCTGGGGATGCGGTGGCGGCGAAGTAGCCATGGGGCGCCGGGATGAAGAACACGGGGGCGTGGTCAGCGCCGGAGCCAGGGGCGACGGACGTATACCTGCCCGGCATCTGCAGGTAGGCCGTCGCAGGAGGAGCGGATGACGGCGGCGGAACTGGAGGCTTCTCCGGGAACTTTGGAAGGTAGTAGTCCGAGTTTACGGGTGCGGTAGCTGTGGCGGGAGGGTAGGCGCGGGTCAGGGAGTCGTCGCTGCCGTTTCTCGGGAGGACGGCGGGGGTGGGCGCCGGGGCGGCGGCGGCGGCTGGGGCGGGTGCTGGCGCTGGAGGCTGTTGGTGGGTGGCGTTGTCGGCGACCTGCAGCTTCTCGAGCTCCTGGATCTGGCGCTGGAACTCGGCAGGTGAGACGACAGGGGAGACAGCGACGTGGTCCCCAGCGGGGTTGGGATGGCGGTCGTCGATTTTGGCGGGCAACTCGACGGGGACATTCTCCCTCACCGTCGGAGGATCGCCGGCGGGGTCCCTCACCTTCACTGCCGGGGGAGGCACGAAGCCGTTGTCGAGGCCGAAGAGGTAGTCGGGGCTCGCAATCACCATGTGCGGCTGAGGGGGCGGCATCTGCAGGACCGTCTGCGGCGGGGGCTGCTGGACGAACACCGCCTCCTGCTTCGCCTGCGGCGGCGACGACTGGTGCGCGAACACCGACTCCTGCTTCTGCTGCGGCGGCGACGACTGCTGCGCGGGCACGGGCGGCGGCGGCGGGGACGTCTCCTGCTTGGGCTGCGATGGGACGGTGTTGAGCGCCTCGACGAACCAGTGGCGCTCCGCCTTGGGCTCGAGGAGGCCGGCGGGCTGCGGCGGCGGCGGGGGCGACTGGACGGGAAAGAGGAAGACCCGCAGCCGGAGAGTGGATCCGCCGCGGCTGGAGCCGCCGCCGGAGCCCGGCGCGGGGCGGAGCAGGTGGAGGCGGTCGTACTCAAGGACGAGGTGCTCCAGATCCTCGTCGTTGGTGACGGAGACGAGCGCGTCGAGGTCCTCCCCAGGCAGCTGGTACTTGACGCAGATGTCCCCCAGGTTCCCGGCGAGCGCGGTGAGGCGGGCGGCGAAGTCGGCGAAGCGGAGCGGCCTCTCGAGCGACAGGATCTTGGTCTCGCCGTTGACGTACGCGAGCTGGTTGTCGTGGGGCCGCGGCTGGATGCGCCCCCCGTAGCTCACCATCAGCCGCACCTTCGCCGGCGGCAGCGGCGGCGCGTGCCCGGCCGGCGGCGCCGCGGTCTCCGACCCGTCGTGGTGCGTGTCGTCCGTGGCCGCGGCGGAGTGCGGGGACGAGTCGCCGGATTCAGCCATGACGGCGAGCGGCGGTGCCTCGGCGCGCGGCGGCTAGGGTTGGGTGGAGAATTTCAGATTGGAAGGGGGGCGCGGGGGTGGGGGAGAAGGGAGGTGTTATAAGGTAGGTGGGGCGAATGTGATTAGCGGCGGGTTAGGGGGTGGCGATGTGATTAGCGGCCTTCGCTGGGATTCTGGAAGGGTGGCGGTTTCGGAGGAGGGGTTTCTTGACTGGGTAGGGTGGCGTGGCGTGGGGCGCCGGGATTTTTGGCGGGCCTGGGCTCTCGCTCTCGCGCTCGCCTCGGCTTCCCTTCCTTGCTTGCGTCGGGAGGCGTGTGGGGACAGTTGGGATTGAGGTGTCCGTGTCAATTGTGTGTGTTGGTGCGGTGGGCCAGGCTTTTCTTTCTTTTTCGCTTTTTTCAATTTCTTTCCATTAATCTGCGCTCTGCTTTGTGGAGGATCTTTTCCCCAACAACCTAGTTGGGACTTTTTTTGACGCCGTCTGGTTGGGACTTGGTTGGAAGGAATTGCTGGGATTATCCGGGGTATCAGCGGTCCACACGTCCGTTAAGGCAAGTAGCAATCATCGTTATTGCAATACTAACGTACGTACAGGAAATATATGCTGTGTATAAATTGTATGAATAGATTCAAATGATATGCGTCACAACAATTATGCATCCTGCACTACTATTATAAGTAATTATTACGTACTACTAACAACCATATAATGTCCCGAGTATAATAAAGAGATTCAATTATGCATGTAGGGCGGTACCAGTCAAGAATTCAAGATAGCTTACAATCAGTGCTATGCTAACCATACTACTAGTCTACTAGCATTAGCCATTAGGTATGACCAACAATATATTGCTACTATAGTCCGAGTCAAACCTTTAAGGTAGGGAAGAAACGGCCGCCTGCAAAATGCTCAAGTCTTTGTGTGGTCTAATATAGGGCAAGTAGTTTCGTTTCGAAATAGAAACCATCACGAGGTACAAAAATGTGTAGATGCCGCGTGGGAATTTTCGCGACAAGCAGCGGCGTAGATCAGGAAACGCTGGCCGTCGTGTCTAGATTTCATTCATTCATGGGCGTCGTAATTTTTTTTTAGCACGGCTCCGAGGTTGCTTTCTTGTTCGGTGCCAAGCGCATAGCCTGCGCCGCTCCTCCGGCTCACGGTGCGATGGCGACAACTGTGACCGGGCGATCGTCGTCTCCGTCTGGTAGCGCTTTACTATGACACTCACCTGTGTTTCCCCTGCCGTGTGCCAGCTCTCGCCTCGCTACCGCCAGACAGGCAGGCCGCTTGGTTGCGTCGCTTGCTTGGTCCTGGCGCAAGCGTGTGTGAGCTTTTACCAGCGAGCGCATGCCTGTTCGTGTGCTGGTGTACTGTCACTGTATAATCAGGTTCAGTTTTTTTCTTCACAATTCACGCGCGCGCGGGGGAATGGGGGATGCAGATGGAGTATGTATTATACGTAGCAACCTGATCTAATTCTAATCTACCTCGAGCAATCAGCCGGTTACTGCAACGCGTGCGCTCTCCGAGGCATGGTGTGTTCCATGGCCCATGGGCCATGGCACCCCGCACCCAAAGTTGCGCTTCCAACCGACAAGGAGCACTCCGCCGGAGCCGGCCGGCAGGCAGCGTGGCTGCCTTGCACGATAGATAGAAGAGGCGGCAGTGGCCGCGGTGGCGTGGCCACTGACGGTCGACGCACCAGGCCATGTGAGCAGGCGAGCTTCACTGCAGCGCACGCAGGTGGCGCTGCGCCCCTGCCCTGGCAACGCGCGGCGGCCCCAGCTGGTGGACCATGCGCTCACTGGCCAGTGGGCCGCTCGCGTGGCTGGGACTGGGAGTTAATTTTTGGCAACGTGTTGGGCGGGCGCAGCAGCAGAACCCGGTCGCGTTTGCTGGTCAATGCAAATCTGTGTGCCCATGGATGGCCATCCTTCCTGCCGCCGGCACGGGGCCACTGGCTCCTCCCACCCGTGGATCTGGCTCGGCGGCTCCGCGACGGCGAGGCAGGAGCCGGCCGGTCTCGGTCGCCCGCCCCCCGGATGCGGTTGCGGTTGCGCCGAGGGGATTCTGCTCGATCTGCACCGGGCTCGTGCGATTTACGACGGGTGGGATTTTATTGCGGGCGCTTTTGCTAGTGTCGGCAGGCGAAATTATCCTTTCCGGTTGGTACACTACCAGTAGCTCCAGTCGTACCAGCCGCTGCCGCTGCTGCCTTCCCAGATACTACTCCGTACTGCTGCTAGTCAGTGTCTCACGGAGATCACGCCTCGTGGCAGACTGCGTCTCACAGATCGCACCTCTAGATGTGCAAATTCGCTATGCCGTACTTACGTACGAGCATGCAAGAGGGAGGAACACAACCTTATGACAAATCTGATGAGAATTCGAGGGAGATTGGCTGCAGTTCTGCAGCTAATTAACGGACGTTTGCTAAACCACATCTGGACTTACAAATCTGGCGTTTAGCGTGGCTAAAACAGCAAGGCTAGCCGGGCGCATACAGCCAAAGGAGCCGTCAAATCTGAGGCCGCAGATGGTGCTGCGCACCGGTGGAGTTATTGACCTGGCCCTCTCTTTTCGGCGCGTCAATTCTCACGGGCACTTCTCCAACTCGCATCCACGGAAATGCTGCTATGCCCACAACTGGACCTACAGCATTTCAATGGCACTGGAACACTGATTGCGGAGCCTACCGGCACATGGCTTGTAGTGCATGAGTATGTTTTCTCTGGCTGTTTATAAATACTCATAATCACTCATTTTCTTTATCTGTTTTTCAGCCACAATGAACTTGTTCTGACTTATTTTATAATCTTCTCCCTCACAAAAATACTAAACAATGTGCATGTGATTTAATGTAATTTGGTATTGACGGTGTAAATCAAAATTATTTACCACAAGAAAACAAAAGCTTACTCCCTACTTTCTAATCCGTGATGATTAACATCGTGCTCGTGCACTTAATTCCTATACGTGAAAAGAAAAAAATATCAATCATATCATCTGAGCATGTGATCTACGTACTCATGGCTCGCTCAACTGACTGCTTATTGTTTTCCATTCAAAGATAGTTTAATACATACGTCCATGACTAAATTTATGTGACAAGCATTCATCTAGTAGAAGCAAGCAGGATAGGAGTATAATCTATTAGCAAGGCATGTGGCAGCCAGTTGGTAGTTAGCAGGCAAAGGGGAAGGATTCGGGCAGTTTTATAGATTTGATTAACCTGCGCAAGGAGAAGAGAGAACTGAGCATGTCTGGCGCACATAGATTGTTTTGTTTAAGCTCGATAAAATAATGATTAGAAGCCTTCTAATTGTGGTTCTAAGCCGCAGCACCTCTATTGCCGCGACGCATAGGCAATTGCAACGCTGGAAAGGATAACTATATATGTTTAAAAATGAAGGAATATAAAACATATTGCGCTAGCTGGGGTGTAGCGCCTACCCGCCGTTCTCAACAGATGATGTGTTATCACCCTAGATGGTGTGATCAAGTATGAACATTTGCCATTAAAAAAAAAGAAGTGAACATGCCATCATCTAGCTCTAGACGTGAAATCAAAGTCCTGTTTCTAAAAAATAATAAAGTATATAGTGTGAATGAATTATTTTTTAAAAAGCCAAGTGAAGGGATTATGACAGGTGATAAAATAAAATAAAAGAGATAAAATTGTTCGGGTCTGAGCCCGTGTGGGGCCCTTTCCAGTGTGCCTTTGGCCCCCTCCGGTGGGCGCGCGCGTGTATGATCCATTCCCGGTGAGCATGGTCCACGCCCCACGGCGGACCTGGGCAGGATGATGCGGCCAGGCTAGCGAGCTGGCACGGCGGTGAGCCGGTGAAGGGTGCTCTCTCTGGTCCCTCGCTTCGACAAGTAGGACAGGCAGGTACCACGCGTGTACTTAGCTAGATTTGTGCTAGCTTTTACCGTGCAATTGTCGAGTTTCTTTTTTAAGAAATGTTAACTGTCGAGTTACTTTCATGAGAAAGATTTTCATTTAATGCCCGTTGTCCCTTTTGAGAAATGGATGGATGATCTTGGCCAGTTTTTTTAGCGTCACTGTTGAAAGGGAAAAAAACGCATCACGTCAAAGATAATGATGTGTGAACAGAATTGTGGACGGAATAGGTTCCGCTTCCGGGGAAAGGAAGATATGCTGCTGATTTTAAAGGATGGGAGTCCACGTAAGTTAAAGCGGACCGAGGAGAGAAATACCGAGAGATGGAGATATTGGCACGTACTTTGTAACATGCACGTCCATACATATATGGGCATCTCATCTATAATCTCCAAGGAACATAGCAATGGAGATGTGATATATATGAGGGTAGCTATATATTTTTTAAGTGTCTAAAACTTTCTACACGCCGGGAAGCTCATCATCAGGCATCAGTGGGATTAAGTGTGAGTACACATCATGTCTGTTTAGGATACGATAACACACAGAATTGTGCATGCTAGCCTAAACATAGTTTTATTTCTGAAAAAAAAAGAAAGCATATATGTTTGTCAGCTGCTACGCTGTGCTTTCCAAGTTGCGTTATCCAGTTCCCCATTCCCTTGTTCAAACATGCAGCTAGTCTAAGTCTCCCTAGTCCTCTTATCTTACTTAAAACAGATAAACTGATTAGGTTTTTCCCTTTTTCCTGATCCAAGATAGACCGAGCACGTTAACAACGCATCTCGCCATTTGTCACTTTAGAAGCAACCAGACGTACGCTTTTCTTGCGGCGCCATCTCAGCTAATACCACATTTTTCCTCCCAGTACGAAATTGTTAATGCTCGAGGAGAGCGGTGCTTGACATGTTCAGCTGAGACCGACAGGCCTCTCTCTCCGGATTCCGTCGTCCGGGCCACACGGATCTGGCGACGTCGACGTCCCCTGATGGCCTGATCTGACGGCTAGTTTGAATCCCAATTCCCATCGACCGTTCATTCGCCCATGGTCCATCGCCGACATGCCATGGTGTCACTGTCTCACCGAACACGAGCAACCCCAGTTCTCACTTCTCACCCCATTTTTTCATCTTTACCCGGCCCAGAGGGCAACCTGACATCGGAGGAGTACTAGCCGTCCCGTGTACAAGAGGAAAAGGCCAGGGTTTGGGTCAGGGCACTGATGTTTGCCGGTTAACGTCAACCGTCTAATTCCCGGCAATCATCGTCGCTGTCTAAATTAACAAGGGAACGTAGTACTGCGTTTTCGAATGCATGTGGCCATCGCTACAGCTATAGTGACTCGGCGGGTGAGTTGCCCTGTTGGGTTAATTAACCGAGAGTGGTCAAGCACTCAAGATCAAGCGACGAGTTCCCCACATGCGCGCGAGTACCTCTGCGTGCTGCTGCTAGTGACTTGTTTAGAGACGACTGCATCGAGCCCCGTGGCACCGAGGGCACAAACTTTTTAGTTTTTACGGAGACACATGGCCTAGGTACACAGTGGGGCCTGTGAATGCGTGGCTGGATTAGTAAAAAGAAATTAAGGAGTACTACTGGCAGTGTAGTACCCTGACCATGTGAGGCTAATTAGATTGAGTTGGACTTGTAGTTAAGGTCCGTACGCCTCTAGTGACAACTACAGTTAGATTACTGCGTGGCAAGCTGGAATCATGCGATGGTAGATGCGGTTCTTGTCGTTGTCGGCGGTTACATGTAAAAATTATCGCTGCGGCTGTTGGCATTAGGCGCTGCAGCTCCCTGAGTCCCTGTATTGCTAACCAACCTGGACTCCTGGAGTGTCTGCTGAAGATGGAGTAAAAAAATTTGCAGGTATTGCCTCTGAATCTCTGATCGAACGCAGGGCTGCTGCTTGTGCCTGCTTGTTTGGAGCACTGACGCTTCTTTTGCTCAGAACGCCGCATGTCTTGCGAGCTGCGACGACACAGGAGGAAGGTCTTGTTCAGATTCTGACAGGAGCTTGAGAGCCCATGACAGATAGATGCTGGGTGCAACCGACCGATTCGGACTTGGACAGAAATTGTTCGTGAGTTGGCCCGTTAATCTTGTGGCCCGGTCTCGTAGGCCCATTAGCTTACTTCTTGGACAAATTAATCCTTACAAGCCCGCAGGTAGAACTTGGTCCAACTGGAACTGGAGCGGGCGTTTGTATCAACATGAACGGTGCTGACATGCAGGCATCACGTGCAATTGAAAAAAAAAACAGCATGTGGGTACAAAATGAAGCTGCTGCAGCATGGTGAAACGATCAAGCCCGAAGGCTGAAGTAGCCATTCAGAGAGTTGTGTCACGCCTGCGCTGCTACGACGTCGGGTACACCGTACACATGCTCATCAGATTTTCTCCAATGACGGGATAGTCGAGATTCATCAGTGCACATTTGCTGTGCTCTTCTCGCTTTGCCGGCTCGTTGCGCCGTCATTCCCGCCTTTTACATGTTACTTACAACTTGTGTGAGCGAGAGAAAAGAAAATTAGGTGAACTCATTGGCTCCACGTGTCCTCCCTATTTCGGCCGGGCGAGCCGTCGCGCTCCTCCCCTTGGGGACAAGCGCCCCCGCCCTCACCCCCAGCCGGCACGAAGAGGAAAGTGGCCCATCCCGTCATTTCCTTGGCCCTACCCTTGTGTTGATATCCATGTGGACCTTGTGCGAATGTGGGCTATCATGTTCATCTTTGTTTGTATTTATTACGTGTGGTTTATTAGCACTTGAAAAAAAAACATTTACAAATTTTAAAAATTATTGTGAATGTAGTCTTTGATGAATAAGCAGTTGCAAACAATGTGGTTTGCATATAAAAGAGTACATTTTGTTAGTGGTAAAATATGAATAAAGGTGGGTAAGAAGTAGGAATGCATGCGAGAGATCAGTTAGAGCTGCGTAAAGAAGCTGAACGCTGAAATGAAAAGGGGGGATTCAAATTTAAAAAGATCGCTCTAATGACAAAAGTAACATAACACTGCTCCGTAAGGATCATCAGTTCATCACTAAAAGCAGCGTGGTCTTGACGGGCAACAAACCACGATCCCCGTTTTTTCCAGCGGGGAAAGGAAGGAAGGGCCAGCAAGCAAGCAGCCTGGGGGGTGGTTCATTCTCGATTCTACGAGTATTTTTATAATAAACACGAGTTGGATGATGAAGATCTTCCGCACTCGCACGGCATCAGAAAAAACCTTGATGCCTTGTGCATGCGTTCGATTTCCGCTCTTGGTTGTCTGGGCATGTTCGACCACGACGTTCTTTCCCTGACAAAAGGGACCAGCATGTGTGGGTCCAGTGTGTCAGCGACGACGCATGCGTCGTCCTCGCCTCGACTTCCTTTTCACACACGGATTCTCGACGAAACAAGCGTCTACAGGCATGCGTCCGGCGACGCGTTCAGCCACCGTCCTGTGGGGTAAGCGGCAGGGACCTGGATCCAGTGCAGTGGTAGCTTCCACTGTAACTTAAGCAGTAGGTCCATCTGAAACATTCAAGTGGCATGCAACGGCTAGGATGGGAGCTCTCTTTTCCCTCATTTTCCTCTTTACTTTTTTTTTTGAGCAACATTTTTCTCTTTACTTATGCAGCCGGAAGTTCCATTTGTAGGAAAAACACACAAAGGACAGAATAGGCTTAGCGAGTAATTTTCCCTTCCTAGCTATGAACAGTATAATTAGTTAATGGCTGAAATGATAGTGGTGGAACATCTGGTCAAGTATACTAATCTTTAAGATTTTTTTTTCATATATTGTTCTTAAACCATAACATTCCTTTGAAGTTGTTATTCTTGATGTTTTGCAAGCTTCTACATGAATTAGGAACTGAGAACACTAAATGGCTCTTAGTTTAGTTTACACTGACCTTTTGTCACACTTAATTTACTACTTAGCGTGTGCCTTTTCTTGTTACGGTAAGTCATTCCCTTTTCTGCAAGTAAAAATATTCTAGATGCATGAAACAACAGTAACCTCTCAATTTAGAGAAATATATGTGAAGAATAATAATTACTGTTGAAATGTTTTTTTTAATATTCATTCCAGCATTTGAATAATTAAGGGCCACATCTTACTCAGCAAATAACTTGAAGCATGAGATGTGTTGGTTTAATCCTGAACGTTGCTTCCTCTCTGGATGGCTGGATCGGGTGGTACTGCTTACTCCCTCCGTCTCTAAAAGAGTGTCGTTTTGGGTGTGCGTGTCACAAGTTTGACTCGATTTGTAGAAAATACGTACAACATTTGTATCTTCAAATAAATTTGTTAAAAACTAGACTAAAAGATCTTCCCAATGATACTAATTATGTATAATAAATATTAATATTTTTTAATATAAAATTAATTAAAATAATTTCTCGGGAAGTGAGAAAGACACTCTTTTAGAGAGTGAGGGAGTAAGTTGCAGTGGAAACTACCACTGCACCTGATCCAGGTCCAAGCGGCAGGTGCGCACGGCCTGGGAGGGTGTCCGCAGTCCGCTTGCTACCCCAGCTGCTGTCGCAGGGGGCCGGAAGATGATGCGTGGAGGGACCAAACAGAAGAAGACACGACGCGTGGTACTATCATTGATCAGGAGGCGGCCACAGGAGACACACCTCGCTGCGCTGCACTGGCAGCGTGTGTAGCTGGTCCAAGCGCAAAATTATTTGGACACGACCGCTTGCGTGTCGCATTTCATTGCAGCGACGAAATCTTCAGGAAAAAAAAACTTTAAACTTCAGGAAAAACTTGAAACTGGTTTCAGAATGTCTCCTCATTTCTCCACCCTCTGATTTCGTTTCCTCGATTTGCCATCTACGGTAGTATGCGAAATGCGATAGCAGAGCAAGGATTGGGATTTTATAATGCGTTAGATAATGCTCATCCGTTTGTACATTCATTCATTCTCTTATCTTATGAAGAAGAAGAAGAAGATGTGAGCAAAGGAAGCTTTATAAAGCTACTAGAATGAACGAAGATCGATGCCTAAACGAGCTCCATCCAGAGAAGCAGAGGAGCATCATTTACTGGAATGGATCTACTGGCTACCGCCTCTACCTTTACCTACCTATTGGAGTCCGGGTTGGGGCCACTCGGGACCTCATGCTTGCTGTCGCCGAGCCCCGCCGAGTTCCACCGCCCCCGCGCCCGGAACCGCCGCGACCTCGCCGCGCCCGGCTGCGGGAGAGCGCGCCGGCCGCCGGCGGGCCACGACACCGCCGCCGCCGCCGCAATGGGAATCCTCTCCGTCTCCTCTCCCCGGCGAGCCGCCGGCACGAGCAGGAGCACGGCGCAGAGGAAAGAGCACAGGAGGAGGAGCTGCAGCGCGACGCTGGGTCTTCCAGTCCATCGAGCTCCTGCCATGCAAGAACCGAAGCGGCCCGCTTGCGGAGGTGCACGTCTTCCGCTTCGTCGCTCACCAGACGCAGCCAACGCCCATGAGCGAGCACAAGGGCAATGTGGGCGAGAGAGCTTAGCTAAGCGAGCTGCTAATGCGTGAGCGTGTGAGCTCACTCGCTTCAGAGTCCTGGCTCCTGGTCCTGGGTGATATTTGTGAGACAGGGAAGGAGTTATCAGGCTACAGAGCGGGGATAGCTCCAGAGGGCACGACGCGGCTGGCTTTGCTGAATCTCTCGGCAGGGTTTGTTGCAGGTGAGGCCACCATGTGCATGCAAAGCAACGGAGCAGGGGTGTGGCTTCTTATCTAGTACTGCTCGTAGTAGAGGCACACGCCACGCCTGAAAAAATAATACTACCTCCGTCCTAAAAAGAATGCTTGTCTGGAGAACGTGCCCGTTAAATTGGTTACCAAATTTCTACTAAATTGTACTTCATATTTGTGGTTTTAAGTAAATTTGTTAAAAAACTGCATTTAAAACGAATCTAACGGTATATATTTCATATCATAAATATTTATATTTTTTATTTATAATTGATCAAACTTAAGATTTTAAAATTTCTCGAGAAGCAAGAAATGCATTCTTTTTGGAACGGAGGGAGTACTAGCAAGGTGCAGTAACCCCATATGTATGTATCTGACACCATCATCACCATACATTGATGGCTTGTGGAACACATGTCCCTTATTCACTTAGTCACTAGTACTATACTGCTTGCCGTTGAGCACAGCTGCGTAGTATATCAGAGAATGTTTTCTCGGCAGAATGAGCGTAGAACTGTGGAGCACTGCATAGTAGACTGTTTCGAATTGTATAATTTTCTACTTGGAGCCTGAAGAATGTGGCTACATAAACCAGGCGGCGGCAGCCGAAAAGTTAAGTTGATGATGGGGGAGGGGCCGAGGCGAGAGCCCGGAAAGGGGGCAAAAGCGTGAGCAAGGAAAAGACGTAGGATGGCATCAAATCAAATGGAAGAAGCTTTGTTTTTGCTAAGGCTGTAAAGTGCCATGCAACAATTTGACGGCCATTGACGGAATATTGCTGCTGTTTTGCTAGTCGTATAGCCTAGACTAGCACTAAAGTAGTATGTTCTTCTTCCTGCTGTTAGTGTGTTATGACGATCCTGTCCTTAAGGCCAAATGAGTTTGGGCTTTCACATGCACGGCATGAACTATTCAGCTCTCAATTACGTACAAGGTCAATTATACTGATTATTAGCATACCCTAAGGGAAGGGAGTTAAGAACAAGGTCAATATACAGTAGCCGGGCATGTAAGTCCAAGGCAGACAAGCTTTTCCATTGACAAGCAGCAGCTGCCTTCTCGTGTCCCCAACGTGGCCTGCAATTGTCCCTTCACCTCACCCGTAGACCCTACACGACCCGCCAAAATAAAACTCGGCATCACACATCCAGACATGGGCAGCCGTCACTGTTCACCATGTAGATTCAGCTTAATTATCGCTCATGGGGGCCGGCGTGCTTCGTCCCGTGCAGCTGCTCCTCCTAAGTCTTACCATTCTACTAGTATGAACCATGATTGATTGCAGCAAGAGCAAAGCACACGTACAAGAGCATGCAGCAGCTACTCCGGTCTAATCGTAACTCATCTTGTCCCCATCCCGGGCGTGTACAGTGAGCTCGTGATTCGGAATGCAGCATACTAAACAGAGAATAAAACACATGCCTTCTCTCTGTTCCCTGTGACTGTATATGAGTCTTACTCGTACTTTTGAGTCTCTGATCGAGCGATGAGCGGGGCAACCGGGCTTTACGGGGGCATCATCAAGAGTCAAGGCTCCTTGTTATTGGAGCTCCACTGCGCAGCGTCTTTCTGCACATTGCAGCGCGCAGGCTTTTCCAATACTTTGAATACTCCGTAGGCAGAAACACACTTGTGCTTTGTAGGCCTTTAACTCATTTCCCGTCACAGATTACAAGCTAGCTACCCCTGCCCTACTAGGTTAGTAGTAGTATATAAGACCGAATATGCAGTTTGTCCTAAGCCCGTGTTTAGTTCGCGAAAACATTTCGTGAAAAGATTTCGGGTTTTGATTTTATCAATTTAGAAGTAGTAAATGTAGACGAAAAATATGGAAAGTTATATGGATAGGTTGGAAATCTCGAGACGAATCTAACGATGGTAATTAGAGGGTAATTAATCCATAATTAGCGGATGATTACTGTAGCACTACTGTTGCAAATCATGGATTAAGTAGACTCATTAGATTCGTCTCGCGATTTACAGTCTATCCATATAACTTTTCACTTTTTCGTTTACATTTAATACTTTATGCATCAAAGATTCTTCTTTGATGTGATGGATGAAAATATTTCGGGTGGGAACTAAACATGGCCTAAGTGTTACGCCTTAGAATAAAACACTACTCATGCCAGTAGGCTAGTAGAACAGGGCTCTGCCTTTTTGAGCAAGCTGTTTATTTGTAGTTTTAGCAGTAGCCGTGCTAAGCTGCTAATGCCATTATTGTGGATGGAACATGTCATGAAACAGCCTTCATGATTCTGATACCCACGAAGCTCTGTCAAGAACATGCGGATTCATCGTTGGAGCTGATAGATGATCATCATTCCGTCGTCTGTCAGGTTAGCCTTGGGGAAGCGTATTTAAATTTTGCGCCAATGACATGCGGAGGAAAAAAAGGTTATCAAAAGACGGGCATACGCGACCGCGGGGTTTAGCCTTTAAACTTGAATTTAATTAACCCTAGCTAAGCTTCGTAGATCGTGGAAAGGCTCCGATTGCTTAACACGGTTGCGATAGGTATGTCTTCTTTCGTTTTTAGCGATGACTAATTCACGGGGCTCGTTAGCTTTGCTGACAATCTGTTGATTTTAGTTGATTCTAGCTGATTTAATAGTGTTTTGTGAGAAATTTTTTGACTAATTTGGCTGATTCTAGCGGACAAGCGAAACGACATGAAAATTCTGAATAAAAAGAAAGACTTTTTAGGGACGAAAATAATATCACTGCAAAAAAAAAAAGAATCTAAAGCCATAAGCGCCCGAGGAAACCGGAGAGAAAAATAAACGGATGAGCCATGAGGAAGTGTACTTAAATATCCAATGCCATGCGGAGGAAAAAGGTTATGAAAAGACGGGCATACGCGCGCGGGGCTTAGCCTTTAAACTTGAAATGTTAAACCCTAGCTAAGCAGTAAGCTTCGTAGATCGTGGAAAGGCTCCGGTTGCTTAACACGGTTGCGATAGCTGCTTCTTCTTTCGTTCCCTATCGGTGATTCCTCGGCACTGTTCTTGGAAATTCGTTTTTAGCGATGACGAATAATTCAATCCCGACTGAAATTCTGAAGAAGAAGAAGATTTTGAGGGACTAAATAATGGCACTGCCAAAAAAGAAAATCTGAAGCCATGAGTGCCCGAGGAAACTGGGGAGGAATAAACAGATCCGCCATGAGTACGAGGTAGTGAGGCCAGTGGAGTCACGCCCTCATCTCATGCGCGGGCAGATGAGATGAGGGCATGAGGCAGCGGTAGCACGGTGCACGGACGGCGAGCGCCACCGGTGGGCTCGTGATGGCGTGCGCTGCGGCTGCTAGTGCCCGGTCAAGCTCCCACTCCGTGCATGCAGGGCAGCGCAGCCTTGCAGAGAGTGGACGCGGAATGCGGGCGGGGACGATGGTCAAAGCACTGCGAAGCAGCTTTACCTTGCTTGCTCGGCTCGACGTTGCTGACCTGTGGGTCCATGCAGTTCATCGGTGCCGTAGCGTACGGCGAGTCAGCGTGTCTCTCAAGCTACGACGCAATACAAGTTTTTTCTAGAATTACACGGTATAACTCAGACACTCACAACACGCATGCAAACTCACCCCTATGAACACACGTACGTAAACCCTACCCCTATGAGTACCTTCGAAGGACTGAGCATCCGGCAGATTTGAAGATTCCCGAAGTCACCATCGGCGCCTCGTTGTCGACGGGAACGTCGTTTACCACTTAACGCGTAACGCCGGTAAATCCTGAAAAATCCCAAGAAAAGGTGCGAGTATCAGGATTTAAACCCTGATGGGTAGCGTCCCACTGGACCGTCCTACCGTTGGACTACAAGCCAATTCGCACGACGCAATACAAGTGTGCAGCCACAGCTGCATGGATTTGATTCTCAATCGAGTCCCCGTCCAAAATACAAGTGTGACGACGTACCAAGAAAATAAACGTTGGCCCGCCCGAAACATGGGCCATTACGTGCCGCCCAGCTTCGGCCCGTTTTAGCATGTCGAGCGGTCGGCCCAACGGGAACAACTTTTCTGCGAGCCCAATCCAGGCCCATATCCTGCATCTTTTTCCGCAGAGAAATTTCCTGCTTTCTTCTCCACTCGGGCAACGAAAAAAAGAAGAAAGAAACCAACAAAGCGCTTCCTTTCACCTGATCAATCATACGGTCTCCGCGCTTTGCTTCTCCCACACGGCCATGCTCGCACGTCCTAGCTAAGCTCCGGCAAGATTTTTTTCTAGAACGCCATCATAGTAGAACGTAGCAAGATGCCACGTCCTAGCAATCTACCATGAACCTCTCAGCTCACCAACACCTGTCATGATTAAAGATGCCACGGCCGTATAACAAGATGCCAAGATCCAACGTGCAAGCACCAGCCGAGCCGTTCTGGGCGGGGGGGGGGGGGGGGGGGGGGGGGCCACCACATTACGTGACGCCTGCTCTGCCTCTGCCTGTGGCCTTCTGCCCGGAGAGGCGGAGGCGGTTGGGCGCCACGTCACCCTTCCGCGCGAGCAAGCCGCCGACTTGGTGTGGCCGCAAACCGCGCCGCACGGGCGTGACGCCCGCTACCGAATCTCCCCGTGCACCGCCCGCCCGCTTCGCTTCGCTTCTGTTCGGTCACGCGGCCTGGCGATCGGCATGCAAAGGCGCAGGATGACATGCGGGGCCCGCGACCCCCCACGTGTCGTCCTGCAACCACTTGTCAAGCCCCCCCTCTCTCACGCTTTCGCGTTGCTGGGTCCCGCGACTTTCGCTTGTTCGGTTGTACTGATGATAGCTTTGGAGCAGCAACACGGATAGCAGACCTTTCTCAGTGACAAGGCGATTTCTCTTTCCGAAAACGGCGAGTTCATTGATGTCACCCGAACCACGCTAGCTAGCTACATCTACAATGAAAAAAAAATCCTTATATAAAGAAGAAAATATATTCCTATGTAATTATGTAACACTTCAGTGGCACTCAAATTATCCATCGTGTAGTACAAAAGAATAATGAGATAGTGCATTTCCCCCTTTTTTTTCTCTCTCTCTGTACTTTTTAGCTCGTTTTTGTTTGCTCTGCCAAATTTAATTTTACAAAAAGCTTAACGGAATGCGAAGGCTTCGGGCACTTTCCCACACTCCCTTCGTTTTACTCTAGCATATCCGGAAGGCGTTTCACTGCTCTTCTAGGAGAGGTGGGCTGGGCAGCAAACAACTGCGCTCCACTCTCTGATCTTTCTAACCATCGGAACGAGTTATTGCTGGTTTGATTCAGAGAAGGCAGCTGCTTCCTCCTCGATCTTGCCTTCTTTTGGTGGGAGGACCGGAGGGGAAATTAAGGAGAATCGGCAGCAGAGAAAGCTCAGGAATTGCCTAATTGGTATGTGATTCTTCTTCTTTTTCTTTGAACCCAAGTTCTTGGATTCATGGACTGGTTTAGACTGCATGTTTGTGTATGTCGAGATCTTTAGGCAGAGAGAGAGAGGATTGCCAGCGCTTTATGGTTTCTCTCCCCATGCAGTCACCTTACCGATTCAGAGCAGCTCGGTTGATACTTGTACGACCCTGAAGGATGTGGTTCTGACTCCCTGCATGTGGTTTGGTAGCGTTGGTTCTTGGTAGAGAACCAGGATGGAGGGTAGTAATGGCCACAGCAGCAGCAAGAGCCTTGAGAGGGTGCTATCCAGGAAGGCTATGCAGGCTGGGAGCTCTGCCCCCTGTAAAATCTGGGTGACGGGCTTCCTCTGCGGCGTCTGCATTATGTATCTGTTCGGTGTTGCTCTGCCTCCGCTCCGAGTCCCTCAGAATCGATCGGTCTATACACCGCTGCGGCGCGCAATCCTCTGGAATTTTACATTGACTGAACATTATGGTAATTGCTCTATCCTGTTGCATGTCCGATGATCTCACACTCCTACGGAAACCATTTTTACTGCGGCATGCCTGAATTTGCCAACGCGATCCATCCTAAACAGAATAGACCTTTTACTGCTCTAGCGATTAATCGTTGCATGCAGTGCATCATTTATGTTCTTCAGAAGCTACCAATAACTGTACTGTTATGTGTCAGCTTATTCTACTGAAGAAAATAACTGTGGGTCCATACTAATTAAATAGCCCGATCTGAAACTCATGCAATAGCATTTTGCTGTATAATTCTCAATGCATTACACTTGTCAGTTTCATTTGTCTGCAACTTGTATCATTAGATAATTCAGGTTTCTCCTTTGTTTTGCTGTGTCCATGCCTGTCAACCTGTAACTGTTGTTCTTTGGAGCAGATGGGGCTGCAGCAACAGATGCGTTGGCTTCTGCACAAGAGAATATAGAAGAACAAAAGAGAAACAAGCACACCACTGAAGCTAGAATAGCGCAACTGTACAATGCTTGGAGCACTTTGCTCAACACAACCAGTGATGAAGTTCTGAAAAGATCAGAAGCGCCGCCGCCACCTCATCTGGATGACTGCAGGCTTAATGTAGAAATAAATAAACGATTGGACAGCTATGGTGACAATGGCACATTTCCTCAATGGACTTTATGGAAAGGGTCACTTGGGCTTGAACTTTTGAACCAAAAGTACTCAGAAAATGGAGATCAGTATAGACAATATCCTCCTTGGGTATGCAAACTTGCCTGAACGTATAATTGTTTTGTTAATGTTGCACAGGCAAACTCTAACGAGGAATTAAAATGAAGATTGTAGGATCTGATGAAGAAAACTACCCATTGACCAGACTAGTGCAGAGAGATATATGGATGCACCAGCATCCTTCAAACTGCAGCGATCCAAGCTTGCGGTTTCTAGTAGCAGATTGGGAGAGGCTACCTGGATTTGGTATTGGTGCTCAACTCGCTGGAATGGCAGGACTTCTTGCCATTGCCATAAAAGAGAAAAGAATTCTGGTCACAAAGTACTACAACCGGGCTGATCACAATGGCTGCCATGGTGATAGCACTCTGTTTGCCTTGTGGATTCTGATTTAATACTAAGTGCATTGCTGCTTGTTATAGTTATCCTGCAAACACTGAATTTTTGCTATATTTTAGGTGCTTCAAGAGCTAGTTGGTCTTGTTACTTTTTTGTTGAGACATCTTCAGACTGCCGCAAGCGGGCTTTTGAGCTCATGCAAAGCAAAGCCTCTTGGGCTGATGGATCTGTAAAAGTGAAGGAGAATTATACCTCCAAGCAAATATGGGTTGGACACATACCTAGGTACAATTTCAGTATGTATCTTTTTTTTAAAAAAATTCTGAAGTGTAGCGTGTGGCATACCCCCACTGTCCAGGGTGGTAGTATGTGTTCAGCTCTTTATTTGTTCACCTCTTATGCTTTTCAGACTCCAGATGTTTGCTAGTTGTCCAAGAGATAACTAGAGCTACTTTTGCCTTATTAGTTATCCTTGTCTGCTACTATTTCTGAAGGAATGCAGTTTTGTAACATTTCTTATTACTGTAGAATGTGGGGGGAGCCATGGAAATATTTGCAACCGACAACGGAAATAAATGGAAGATTGATTATGAATCATCGTAAAATGGATAGAAGATGGTGGATAGCCCAGGTTCGTATGCACACGATGGTTAATATGTTAAGCGATACACAAAACAGAAGTTTTAAATTATATAAAGGCAAACTTACAGGCATCTTCTTAGATGGTAATCAATCAATACCCTCCTACCCCTAGTTATACCTGTCTTGTTGTTTGGATCTCGCCTTTAATATAACCTCCCATGCAGGCCACAAGGTACCTAATGAGGTTCCCAACAGAGTACATGTGCGGGCTACTGAATGTGGCTAGGCACTCTGCATTTGGTTTGGAAGCAGCAAAGTTGGTTCTCGAAAGTATTCAGAATGACACACCAAAGGTTTGAATAATTTGAAAACTAATTTGTCTTGATCGGTCAGTGTGGTGCACCAAGATTTGTATGAATAATCATTCAGATATGGTTACATCAGAACCAATGGCATCATTATTTTTTAAAAAAATAATTAACTAAAAGATTTACGCATTGCAGGTTGGCACTACTAGAACCAAATCTGACATCGAGCGGCTTGTGTGGTCAGACCACAAACCATATATACCTCGTCCTCTTCTCAGCATGCATGTAAGGATGGGAGACAAAGCTTGTGAAATGGCAGTGGTTGGCTTTGAGGAATACATGGAGCTGGCTGGCAACCTCCGCAGACGCTTTCCAAGTCTAAAGAACATCTGGCTTTCTACTGAAATGCAGGCAAGTCAATTTGCTCATCCAGTGTAAATTATCTGTTAAGTTTCTGCAGTGGGATTCTTCTTTAGAAAACGCAGTGGGATTCTTTAAAAAAAGATGAAGGTTTCTGCAGTGTCAGTCTAACTAGCTGAATTATCTAGTAAGTATTTTAAGAGGAACGATGACATTCAACTTCTATTATAATTCTGTACGCAGGAAGTTATCGACAAAACTAAAATATACTCTGATTGGAATTTCTACTTCACAAATGTGGCACGCCAAGGTGGTAATATGACCATGGCACTGTATGAGGCCAGTTTGGGCCGTGAGACTAGCACCAACTACCCCCTTGTCAATTTCATGATGGCCACTGAAGCAGATTTCTTCATTGGAGCCCTGGGGTCAACATGGTGCTACCTCATTGACGGGATGAGAAACACCGGAGGAAAGGTAATGTCCGGCTATCTATCTGTGAACAAGGACCGGTTTTGGTAAGCGATTGAGAGGCTGGAGTGCCCCATGGATTGTCTTGTAGCTCCACTAAATAGAGATGCTGTGGTGTTAGTTTGCTCGTGTACAGCAATAGCATGAATGCACCCTCTGAGAATCTGAGAAGACATCTTTAGCATGAGACTTCAGGACTAAGTAGGCGAGCTGTACTTTGTTATATCAAATCAGGTCCATATCTTTTGATCTGGTGTCCACTGAAAGCAAGATATATTATCACTTCTCTCTTGGTCCAACTTATCGCGAAAAGAGGATGCACTTGCTCTTTTCAGTGGCATGCATAATGTCGATGATTGGTACATGAGAGATCCAGTTACTGAATTTTTCATACTTGTTGTTGATAGCAAAATTTGCCATCTCAAGATTACCGGTTCAGCCCCTCAGAGGTACTCAATCGTAGTGGTTTGTATGTACGTGAGTGTCCGTGCCTTTATTGGGATTCTAAAAAGGCAAATTATGATCTTACTGGTTGGGAAACTGGCGAGTTGTCGTTTGATTTTAGTTCGGTTCGTGGTTGAATAGATAGCTGAATGGAGTTATCTACCTCTTGACCTGTCCGGAACAATGTTATCCTAAACGTTAAACGGTAAACGTGTCCGGAACAATGTTATCCTAAACGTTAAACGGTAAACAATCGGTCACCCACCGTTTAGCTCATTATACGGACTAAACGGCCAATTAAACGGATTAAACAGCCATTAAACGGGCTATAAGGATGATTAAATGGACACAGTTAGGCACCGTGTAGTGTTTACACGGCGTGTAAACGGGCTAAACGGCCGTTTAGGCGAACAATGGTCCGGAACGGAAATAACCAGATCAAGGAAATCCTTTGGATTCACTCATTCCCGGCCCAGAACAGTTTCTGGACCTATTTCGATCCGCAACAAAATGAGGTCTATACAGTACCGACCCAGGTGCAGGCTAAGATAGACCTCAATCTGACTGCCTGTTAGCTTTCATCGAAGCATGCGATGGACCGGAGATAGCTAATTTTCAGCAGACCGATTGACCGTTGTTTGTGCTCGATTCGCTTTTAGAGCATCCAGGAGCAACACTTGTGCCTGTTCAAGCTGAAGTATGGATACTGGCTAAGCAAAAAAAGACTAAATCTAGGATGCAATGGAGAGAGTAGTTGTAAATAATATCCACGGGACATGTTAGAAAAAATTCTAAAAAAATCTAAATCAGAAATATCAAGCCATCCATCTATAGAGTCATTCAATCTATTACATTTTCTCATAAATTTATAACAATATCTATATCTATCAAAATTATTGGCTCTTGCAGAAGTAGGAGTTGATGCCAATTCATAGGTACCATCGTTGATTAAAAAAAAGGGGCGTACCCAGTGCCGTAGGCTCCCGCACTATGCAGGGTCTGGGGGCAAGTTGTTTAGCGCATGGCATTTTCCACACATAAATGTGTAGAGGCTGGGGCTTGAACCCTGGACCTTTCGGTCATAGGCGGTGAAGCTCTACCACTGCACCAAAGGCCGCCCTTTTTATAGGTACCATCGTTGATTCCAAAGAAATTTTCCTTCAAGATCGTCAACACAAATCTTTTGAAGCAAGAGGTACGGTGCATCTTTCTTCGATGGTTATGGAGTCAGAGAGATGGACACAGCCGAAATCAAAGAAATTTTAAATCAACGCAAGATAAGAACATTTTACTCAATCTTTTGAAATACTAGCAGAAGGGCACGTGCCGCAGGTACATGTTTCAAAAAAATTACTAATTTAGAGATATAGTTTACATGGACTATTTAGATTAATCTAGAGCGTTCGATCATCGTAAAATCCGACGGTGTAGGCTCAAAGTTGGGATGTAGTCAACATGGACTCTTTAGATTGATCTACAACGGGTCGTATGATGCGCGAGCGCGCAACCGGTAGCGGGATAGAGTTCTCGATGAAAGTACTCTGGAATGACCTAAACTTTCTCTTCCCTATCAATCATTTGATTTCTTGAAGATTTGACGGTAAGATCTCCATTCACCGTGGTCATTGAAGATGGTGAACCAGGACTCCAAGTCTCCAGGCAGAGGATAGAACGGCATGCACGATCACTGGTCTGGTTCTGAAACAATCTTTTGGATGAAGATTCAGTGAACCAGGCTTATGTCATACATGCGAAACCAATATCAAGTGGGTCATTTCTACACGGAGAAAGGAGTGCTGTAGCATGTGCCCAAGCACTCAGAGTTGTGCTATATTGATCATCTTTATCCAGCCCTCTTTTCCATGTCATCCTGGAGGTGGTACTGGTTTCCCTCTCCTTTGGTTCTCTCCCCTAAAGATGCACCCAAGTCTCTAGTGCTTCTGCTTGCAATTCTTGGCCAAGAATGACGCTCCAGTTCCTGCTCGGCCCATCCATCCATCCACTGCTGGTGAGAGGTAGATGATGACCTGAAAGTGACCCTGTAACAGTACCCTGAAGAAAAAGATGAACTGCTATGTGACGTACGTAGTAGTGATCGACTGCAACCCATCAGAGGGGCAGGTAGTGGCCACGAGCTCAATGCATTTCAGCTTGCTCCCCACTCGAGGGAGTGGTGAGATTCCTTTCGGATCCCATCAGTAATGCGGCAGCTCCAGAGAGGGCTCCGCGCACGAGCAATGGCGCTCGCGGCTCCCGTTGCTCTTGCGGTTCGGTGGGGGCGGCTTTAACCCGGAGGATCCATTGACCTTGTGATTCAGCTTGGGATGAGGGGAAATGCAATCCGGATTCAGAAATGGTTTTTCATGGGTGGAACTGTGTGGAGTGGATGCCGATGCATGGAATGGAGCTTTAATTTGCAGCAGTAAAAATGCACTACTGCATCGCCCGAATGGCAGTGTTAGGTATCAGGAAGTATATTCTGCCAATTACTACCATTTGGATGCCATACTTATCTGAATTCTGATGCTGCTCTAGAGGTTCTATAGTAGCCTAGCAGTGCATCAGGAAACCCTAACTTCCCTTATCTCATACATTGTTCTGAATTCATGGGAGTAGTATGATTGTAGGAACTCCCTTTTTCTCTCTCATCAAGGAAACTAAAGGAGAAACTGACGTCAGATGGCAAAGAGGAGGCGAATTGCCGAGTTGGTGATGGACTGATGGCTAGGAGGCTTTTGGGCACCCTGTTGAGCGTGTAACAATGCTCTCGTGATGCATATGGATCATGTCATTCAGAGATGCACCATTGTCCCTCCCCCTAACAGAAGTCAACTCCTTAGTGCATGAAATTCATTTATAAGGCCAAACATGATGCTGACAAAGCATTGTAAACTAGCAACAGTTGCAGTCACCATGTACAAAACTCATGGTCAGCACAATACATATGACCAGCGCATTTCTGGCGAAATTCTGGTTCAACCTGGACTCTGAAACTGACGACCTGCTATGAACATCTCCATCCCATATCTGACCGTCAGTCAGTCTGCATCTCATTCTCATCTCATGACACGCACAAAGAAAAAAGGTAGGAAACATGAAAAATAAAATAAATATATATAAATATGACGGCAAAAATAAATAAAAAGAAAAGGCGAGGGAGGAATAAAGAAGAAGGAAAAAGGTGGCTTCTGTGGTTTCTCTTTACAGCTGAAAACCGCTCTCGTGCGCCCCTTTTCCGTGTATCATCAGACCATCTAAAAGCAGGAGGAAATTGCTCCGGAGAAATTTGTGATGATCGCAACTAAACAACCAACTGATAAGGAGACAGACGTCAGCGTCCACCACTTCAGGCCTGCAGTGTTTATTTCATTCTGACGGGCCTCTGAATTAAGTACACGCCCTGGCGGAATCACCATCACTGTCACAGCTCGTTCATAGGCAGGCAGGCAGGGATTGCAAGTTCCTGAATGCCCTTTTTCTACCATGCAAATCAAATCGACAGATCATTTTGGGATCGAAGAGATTTGGGATTCAGAAATCTGTGTGATGGCGACCTGTTCATACCCACTAATTCCCTCTTTGCTTTCGAGTATCAGTGTCCATAAGCTGCAGCAGCAATTGGAGATCTCTGAGCACACCAGCTTGTGCACTGCCCACTTATGGACCTCGGTTGTCTATGCATTTATGCATCATTATAATCTGTTTTTAAAAGTGGCAATCGCCTCTGCCTCCACTTAGATCATGTATATGTGCAAGGGTATAATAACTTGAAGAGAAAGGTTTGGTAGGGGAGTATGTGGTATAGTACTACTTGTGAATGCATACAGCAAGGTTGGCATTAATGCAGCTGAAAGTAGAAAAAGAGTAGCATTCACAATAGCCTAGATTAGGAAAACGCCAACCATGATAGAATATGCTCTTCTTTTCTGACAAAATGAAAGCAAACTCAGTGACGATCATTTAAGATGACACTATGCCCTTTTTATATTAAAAAAAGTAGTGCTAAAAGAAGTTAAATTATTAGCTTGGTCCATGTATCAAAATTTCCACCCTTTTTTTCCCTCAAATTTCTTTTCGTACACGGCATAGTATCTATCACTTGGGGCTTTTCCTAAAGCATAAACGGCGTCGTGCACGAACAAAACCTTCTTGTTAGTGGGACCAAAACAAATTCAGATGGAACTTACTCGGCAAATCTACAGAATTCAAGTGTGCATCATATAACCATGCTACCTCATGATCTCAATTTACAGGTATGATAAGCTAGCTATGAGAAAACTAGAACAGAAAGAACTTGCAGCAAAACTGACTTGATAGATAGCAACGCAAATGTTAATTTTGCTCGTTTGAAGATGGATTTGGCTTTGTGTGATGGAGCCCAACGAGCCTCCCATCAATCATCGTTATGAATGCTCCTCTATCGCTAGCTCCCAGATACGTATGAAACTCTCCCGGATCCATGCAGGTTATCCGGTGAAAAGATGCACGAGTACTCAAGATGCGCATTCTTAGGTGGAATATCTTTAAGCACGCAAAAGCTCATGTACTTACGTGAAGATTACAGACACTCTAGTTACTACGGTAATATATTTCGAATTGACATACACCGTAAATAAATTGGGGGAAAATTTTGGACCCTCAACTTTATGCATACAAAAGTTCATGTCACTGACAAGCGTCTCAGAGTGGATGCTTTGTTCGCTTGGCAGAACTGGGCTGAAAAGTCTATTGATTGGGCTGATTCAATAGTATTCTGTGAGAAAAATAATTCGCTAGGTAGGGCTGACAAGCCAAGCGAACAAAGCTGACAATATTTAAGTAGTGCTCATGCTTCTCATCTTGTTATTATAATGCAGTAATCATGTGCATAAGTTTGTGTACAAATGGCTTTGCTCCATCGTTTAACCTTGCATCCGAATCACGCACAGCAATATTTAAATTGAGTTTTAATTCATCGTTTTAAAGGTTCATTTCTATCCACGATGAATTAATAAAAAGTGCAACCAAGAGAAAGCTGTGTGCAATTAGCCATGGAATTCATTCTTGGTGCTTCCTGAACTTACCCACTACATATATGCGCACGAAAACAAGGCGTGCACGAGTAAAATTCAGACTCACCCAACATTGTTAATAATGAATAACAAATCTAACTATGGACATGATAGGTAATAGGCTCTGCTGTCCTGTAAGCCTAAAATAATGGAATAAAGATGGCAATTAACCAATGATTAGCCTAAACATGGACCGTACCAATACAATTCAACACCAGCCACATAGTGGGGTGAAGCTTTAGGATCATACTGACTTTTCTCTTGTATTTGTGTAAGCATTGACCAATAGGGGAAGGCTTAGGGGAAGAGAGAGCACTAATGGCTGCAACATTGCAATGATCTTTCCATTCTGGAAAAAGGGACGCCCCTCAACCCCTCTTTCATTTTAGGTCACATTTGTGCTCGAGTGGACACCCATGAAATGGCAACAACAGCGGCAGCAACACCAACAACAACAGCCACAGCAGAGGAAGGACGAAAGGTGCTTTATTTTTTTTCCATGGATTCATGTTGAGGAGCATTAAGCCCTGGAAAAGGAGGCGTTGGCCAGTGTCTAGCACCCTTGGTGAGGTTTCTTCAGAATTGTTTATGCTATCTCTACAAGCCTCCTAAGGCACCTTGAAGCTTTTTCTCTGGTTTGTGCTCGGTGACTAGGTTTCATGAAACCACAGGATGAAGATTCCAGCAAAGAATAGGAGCGAGAAGTGATGCATGCGGCGTGCGGCGCCTGTGCCAGTGTGCCGTGTGCATCCACGCTTGGGCACTTGGCTGATGGGCAGTTCAGGGTTTTGACCCTGGCACAGAGCAGCTGAAAGGTGAACAGCATCCTGACGAAAGACAGGTAGAGATGTGCTTCCATAACTGACACCTGATCTTACTATGCCTTCTGATCATCGTCAACTACGTAGTATATATCAGGCATCGGCCAAACAGGATAACTCCAAAAGTTTTCACAAGGCATGTTTGAAAATTGAAGAAATTGAAAGCATACTCGCATTTTCACCAGAATTTCTCTTTCATGAATGGACTTTTTTCTAAAGAACCTGAAAGCTACAATATATGACTTCAGGACTGGAACCTTAGATTTTATAATTTAAGTTTTACTTATTAGGGAGAACAAATCATTTGATGAAGCTGAAATTATGTTCTGCAAAAGCACTGGAACCACAACTGTAGTTACTGGCGGTGTAAATTATATTTTTGAGTTTCAAAAGAACCACTTTGAAGTCACAAGTATACTCTCACAAAGTAGAGCAACAAGTTCCGTAGATTAATTTTTTTTTTATAAACAGATTAATTTACTTTTTTATAAACACATTACAGACGCACACGATTAAACACAACCCTACAAATACTGCGCCTACGGGTGACTACTCACTAGACCGATTAGATCTTAATACTGAAAAAAAATCACATGTCTTTTCTGTGGATTTGATATGATTGTTGGTGGACATACTAGTCATTGGTTTATTCTCCCTTGTTTCAGTGTTGACTTGACTTTTCGTATGCTCGAGCCCTAATGTCAATATGGTTAATTAGAGTGGTCCTATGTCTATGCGTACTTATGTGGTCATTAATTACTGCAGATGTGTCTGTGTGTCGTCGCTTGTCGGTCCTATGAAATCAGTTCTAGCATTTCTGCAACCGGCTCCCGAGATCAAGATGTCGTAATTCAGATTCCGTCACAAAGAAACAATTTCCTTATAGAAGCTTGTATCTCAATAGTTGTATCTCATTGGTCTCTTCACACGCCTTCTAATTTGCAGCCCTATCAGATGCTGGAACCCGGCATGGATATATTATACTGACCATATTTCTTTACTATAATTCTCTGTTCGTTAGTCTTGTGTGATGAAGTACCTTTCATTTATCGTGTCTTTTTTTAACCTCTCGTTCACAATATTTCACTATATATGCGTGTTACTGAGAGTAGCCACCCAAAACAACTGCTGGGCAAAATTTCTACACACCAAGCACATGTAACAGAGAGTGAAGAAATGACTAAATTGATAATACAACACAAAAACGTTTTGCATGTTTGATTTTACGGTTGACTACGTGGGCAACATATAAGTATATATTGCACACCTCTTATTCATTTTTTTTCTTTTTCGAAAGATGAAATCGTTCTTTCTTTCATAACTGCAAATGTGTGGGTAGTTTAAAATCTATTAGATCCAATGGTCGTTGATGTAAGCTACTCCCTTCGTTCCAAAATATATTCATTTGATTTTACTTTTTTTACCTCAAGTTTGAACGCTCGTTTTATTCAAAAAAAATTATGCAAAGATAGAAAAAATTTAAGTCATTCTTGAAAAACTTTTACTAATAAAGTAAGCCACAACAAAAGATGAGCAGTCGAATTTGGACTCGTCTTTTTTATTATTTTGCACAATTCTTTAAATAAGACGAGTGGTCAAATTTGGATAAAAAAGTCAAACGAAATATAATTTGAAACGGAAAAGATACATTTTTAGACCACCAAACTGTTTGTCGGATTTTTTTTATATACATTTTTCAGCTTTCTCAAACCCGTCTCGTCCAAATAGTACCCGTAAGATGCCGTGTAACCATCTTTTTTTTCTGACCGAAGGTAGCCATCCTTTTTTTGAGTGTGACTACATGAGGCTTAACGCCGCCGACCTGAACTTTCATTTGGATATGCAAGCAGGCCATTCATGATTAGATTTGTGAAAATGAAAGCAAGAGGGGAGATTAGCCTACAGAGCACACGTAGTCTACAGATTAGTACAGTACAGGGCTAAGAGGGGAGTACAGCTAAAAAACGAATCATTAATCCCCGCAAAAAGACCGCGTGTGTCCTAGACTCCTAAGTTCATATGGCCCCGTACCGTATGCACAGGGGTACGTATAGTTGTGAAAAGAAAGCTGGAGTGCTGGACCCATTCGTCAGTTGGGCAGAACGGGCCGCATGCATGCGCTTACTTTACCATTTGCCGCTTTGCGCTATTATTATTAACATTGCTGTCGTCCTTGCTCTCCTTAATCAGCCATTCAGCCTAGTACATACATCATATATACGCTTCAAAAAAACATACATCGTATATACTCGTACGGTGAGATTATTATTAATTAGTAAAAGTGCACAACGACGTATTATACATATAGCAAGATAGATGCACCCTTAAGTTGGCGACGAGGTTTCTTGAGATTGAGAGTAGTTTGTTTAAGGTGGTAGCGTGTTTAGGATATTTAACTTTTTATCATTATAGCGTATGATGACTCCTCAGATACCACTATAACAGTTGGCAATACATATTTACCACGCAATAAAAAAAGCTATACAAAATTACCACATTTCACTCGTGGCACGCCACATACTCATTCCACGTGGACTTGGAATGAAGTTAAATATCCGTTTATTGTTGGCCCTTGGAATGAAGCTTTTTGTGCGTGCATGGTTTGTGCTGGGTGACTTGGCTTATCTACATATGAAAGCACGGATGCGTTTTCGAGAGGGATGATCCACTCCGCAAATATCGATCGAAACTTGAACCCTTGTATAGGTATGCTATTATATTCCAGCAAACAAGAACAAAACTGCTGGGCAAAATCTCTACATGAAAACACGGATGGCATTATATATATTTCTTTACTATAATTCTCTGTATCGTGTATCGTGTCTTTACCTCTCGTTCACAATATTTCACTATATGCGTGTTACTGAGTAGCCACCCAACAAAACTGCTGGGCAAAATCTCTACACACCAAGCACAACCTGTAATATAGAGAGGGAAGAAATGTCTAAACTGATAGTACAAGACAAAAACGTTTTAGCAGGGTTATTTTACGCAAGCATATATTGCAGAGTACCTCTTATTCATTTTTTTCTTTTTCGAAAGACGAATTCATTCCTTTTTTTTCATAACTGCGAATGTGGGTAGTTTAAAATCGATTAGACCCAATGGTCGTTGTTGTAAACTACATTTGAGTCCACCAAACTGTTTGTCGGATATTTTTTAGATTTTTCCGCTTTCTCATGCCCGTCTCGTCCAAATAGTACCTGTAAGATGCCGTGTAACCATCCTTTTTTGAGTGTGACTACATGAGGCGCCCTACGCCGGCGACCTGAACTTTCATTTAGATATGCAAGCAGGCTATTCATGATTAGATTTGTGAAAATGAAAGCAAGAGGGAGATTAGTCTACAGAGCACACGTAGCTACAGCTGAAAAACGAATCATTAATTGCCGCAAGGGACGAGTTAAAAAGACCACGTGTGTCCTAGACTCCTTGCTAGTTCATTGCCCCGTACGTAGTTGTGAGCTATGACTGACCTGAAAAAGTCTCATAGGAGAATAATTTGTTATACTGGTTCTTCAATAGTATTCTATGAGAAGAATAATCTGCTGGGCTGGGATGATAAGCCAAGCGAACATGACTACTTGAGCTGAACAAGCCATTCATCAGTTGGGCAGGACAAGCCGCATGCATGCGTTTACTTTTACCGTTTGCGGCTTTGCGCTATCAACATTGCGTCGTCCTTGCTCCTTAATCAGCCTTGTGTATAGATATCATATATGGTACGTAAGATTATTATTTATATTATATATATATCGGAAACAAATTAAATGTGGTATGGAAATGGAAGGGATAGCAAGATAGACGATGCACGTACCGGCCCTTAGGTTTTGGTGAGGTTTCTTGAGAGTACTCTAGTTTGATTAAGGTTGGCACCATGTTTTATTGTTGGCCCGTCGTGGAATGAAGCCTTTTGTGCGTGGTTTGTGCTGGGTGACTTGGCCGAAAGAACGGATGGGCGCGCATTCCAGCAAACAAGAACACAGCAATGCAAGGAGGCCGGGTTTGTTTTGACCCTTGCTCAAGAGCGCGGCCAGAGACGTGATGGAGAGGTAGACACAGGTCAGCAGCACACGGTGCATGCAAACGGTATCAGGTTTGCTAGCTAGCTTGCGGTGTTTCCCGTCATATGGTCCACTCACGGCAGCAAACCAGCAGGCATGGATCCTTCCATAACTGACACCTGGTCACGCCCTCGATCTTGTTGTGCTTTTCCCGTCACCATCCACTAGCCAGCAGCTGTATCTGGCATCTCGATCGGCCGCCAAACTACACAGGGTGGCGGGCGCTCCAAAAGTTTCGCGTGGCCTCGCAGGTTTTCCGCTTGGCGCCGGCCGGGCATCCATCACCACACCACACGGCGCCGCGCGCAGAAACCGAAATCGAGGCGAGCGCACGCAACGTACGCAATGATGATGCGGCCGCTGCGGTGGCGGCCGGCTGGCCGACGGCCGTGTAACGCGGGCGCACCGGCCGGCCTGGCTCCGGCCGTGTAACGCGGGCGCACCGGCCGGCCTGGCACCGGCCTGGCCATGCCGGTGCCGCAAGCAGGAGACACCGCCTCCGCGCGCGAGGGCGTGTCAGGTAGGTAGGCCCCGCGTGTCAGGGCGTGGCCGGGGAGCAGAACGGGAACAGGGGGCACGCATGCCCACTGTTGCAGTTCACGTCGTTGCGCTGCTTGTCACCGTCTGGGTGGTTAGATCGAGTTCCTTTTAACCTGTTTTGCCCGTGGACCGGAAGCTGTACGTTCTTGATCTCAACGTGCACGCACATACTCCGAAAAAAAAAACACACATGTTATGAATGCAGCCGTTCTTCATCAGGTAATAATAAACCAGGTTTTGTTACTCTGAAAAGCTAGTGATCAGGTCGCGGCGTCATGGCCACGTCAGGACCTCGCCGCCCTCCACTGCACCACAGCACCGGC
Organism: Urochloa ruziziensis; assembly: GCA_015476505.1. Classification (NCBI taxonomy): domain Eukaryota; kingdom Viridiplantae; phylum Streptophyta; class Magnoliopsida; order Poales; family Poaceae; genus Urochloa; species Urochloa ruziziensis. The sequence continues at coordinate 7,790,580 of CM027123.1, read as the reverse complement.
TGCCATGCCATGCATCTGCTGACCTGCACGCGCCTCCCAGCGACGAGCTCCCCAACTTGCATCCCGCGCCCGGCCGGCTTGTGCGATCCAACCGGGCGACGCACAAAACGTGTAAAAAAGCCAATGACCCGGTGGTGGTGGTGCACTGCATTTAGCAGGAGGATTCAGCAGTATTTTACGGCACTAACCCTCCCGAAAGTATGCGCTGCTTTGATTAATTTGCCGCGACGCAACCCCAATTTGCAGGGCCGCTCATGCAGGTCGATCTGTCTTTTTTGCCAAAAAGATGCGGGGTGAAACGACTTGACGCGGCCAGAATGCGAAACTGATCGGGCAATTACTATATTTATAAATATATTTAGGGATTTTATTTATATATCTATATGTGTGCGGCATTGTGCGAGTGAACATTAATTGCACGCTCGATCTCCACTATAAGCAATCCCACAGGCCGGCCAGCAGCTTCCTCCTCTTTAGATTTCTCCCCTTTACTTGCCTTTCTCTCTCTCTACCTAATATTGTCATCTGCTTGCTACCACTACAGCACTACTCTCTCTCTCTCTCTCGAGTTCGTTTGCGCCTCTCGATCTCCTTCTATATAAGCAGGACAGCGTTGCTTCCGCCATCACCCCTGCCCTGTCCCTGTCTCCCCGGCGCCTCGACCCTCCGATCCACATGTGATCGAGCGAAATATACCTCCGGCAACGAACGGCAAGGCAAGAGGAGATCGAGGGCTCGGCCGGTGGTACATACTACAAATACGCGCAGTGGCGGCAGGCGGCGGCGGTTGCGGAGGATGGTGAAGTTCTCGCGGGAGTACGAGGCCAGCATCATCCCCGAGTGGAAGGCCGCCTTCGTCGACTACAAGTGCCTCAAGAAGCTCATCAAGAGGATCAAGGTCGCCCGCCGCGACGCCGCGCCGCTGCTGCTCGCCGCCGGCGCCGCCACCGCCTCCGGCGTAGGCAGCTATGGCTTCTCGGTCCTTGACCCCGTCCGCGCCCTCACCGCCCGCTTCGCCGGTGGCCGTGCGGCGGCAGCTTCACCAGTACGTGTTCTGTGACTGACTGTGTGTTACCATCGATATATATATATATATATATGATCGCTCTCCTCGTCCCCCCTTGTTGGGCCGTAGATGTACGTCGTCTCGTCTTCCGGGCGGCGAGTAGAGAACTAGATCGATACGGTGTCGTCCAGTATTTCTGACGCGTATTGCGTACGCCGATACGCTTGGCAGGAGGAGGGCGAGGAGGAGAGCTTGGAGTCGGATTCGGGGGAGCTCGTGCGAGCCACGGATAAGCATGTAATCATCAACTCAATTCTATCTCAATGGATTGAAGCATATTCATGCATGCCCCCAAGAATATCATTTTATTTATTTATGTAGTGTTTATTTATTTATCCGCTTGCTAATAAAACAATTTATTTATCTATTTATTCATTCATTTGCGCGTGGTTAATTGAATTTGCAGGAGCAGGAGTTCCTGGAGAGGGCGGACGAGGAGCTTAACAAGGTGAACGAGTTCTACGCGTCGCAGGAGGGGCAGCTCCTGGAGCGCGGCGAGGCGCTCATCGAGCAGCTCCGCATCCTCGCCGACATCAAGCGCATCCTCGCCGACCACGCCGCGGCGCGCGGCCGCGGCGGGAGGGCGGCGGCGCTCGGCCGCTCCGCCTCCATGCCGCCGCCCTCCATGTCCCCCTCCCTCAACGGCTCCAGCGGCCGCCACCTCCTCTCCGGCCTCGCCTCGCCGCAGTCCATGTCAGGTAGGTGCAACCGACCAACCGCAGCCACGTCACATGAACCCCACCGCTGGGTAGCTACCTTTTTTATTTGCATGCATGGCCGTTTTTTGGCTCCGCGAGATCGATCGATCGATCGATCACGTGACCGATCGAGGCCGACCGGCTGACGTGGCGTGTGTGTGAATACGCGTGGCAGATGGGAGCGTGGAGATGCAGCAGGCGGCGGTGGCGGAGGGAGCGGCGGTGGCGGAGGAGGTGATGGCGGCGCTGGAGCGCAACGGCGTCAGCTTCGTGGGCGGCGGGATCGCCGGCAAGGCGAAGAAGGCCAATAAGGACGGGAATAAGCAGCTGATGGGGAGGGGAGCGCTGCTGCAGCTGCCGGCGACGGTGAGGATCGACATCCCGCCGACGAGCCCCGGGAGGGCGGCGCTCAAGGTGTGGGAGGAGCTCGTCAACGTCCTGCGCAAGGACGGGGCCGACCCCGCCGCCGCGTTCGTGCACCGCAAGAAGGTGCAGCACGCCGAGAAGAACATCCGGGACGCCTTCCTCGCGCTCTACCAAGGCCTCGAGCTCCTCAAGAAGTTCAGGTACTGTACCTTTTATATGTATATATATATATTGCGCCAGTTGGAAATTTGGAGTGCCGTCACGTCAGCCGCGTGTTCATCTAATCTTTGCTGCTGCGCTCGGATCAGAAATCTGAAAACACAAACCAACACCTGCTCTGTTTCCGTTCCATGATGCATCTGGCCTGATTCGTTGTTGACACGATGCAGAGTGAGTGGTAGAGCTCTGCTTCTGATGACTGATGAATACACTCTGTATCCATCCATCGTCCATGTATTATAAGACGCATGCTGTTCTGCGGCACGTGGACACCGTTGGTATTAGACATTTACAAGATTTTCAAATTTCGGCCGCTTTGCATGGATGGAGCGGCCAGCATGTGTGTGGTGGAATCACGTAGGACAGCCATGCACTAACCAAGGAGATGGAAGGCGACACCAATTACTATTTTTTAAAATTTATTGAGCCGGCAGACAACAGTAGTTTGTTTTATCAGACCTGTCACCACCAGTCCTTTTCTCCTGTAGTTAATCGTGAGACCTTTTGTTGTGCGGTGCTGATGGATTCATAACCCTCCTTTTCCTTTTTCTTTTGTGTGGCATATCTGCGTGGATGGATACAGCTCTCTCAACGTGAAGGCTTTCACCAAAATATTGAAGAAATTCGTCAAGGTACCGTCTGCCTGTACCACTCAACTAGCTACGCATATATGTGCTTTTTTGAAGTGGATGGACTAGAGGAAGAAAGAGAGTAGACAACAATAGGCCAGAATAAAGTAAACTTTTGTACACTTCAAACATTCAGAGGATTACAGGCCCTCGTGTTTAGAAAATTTGAAAAAACTGTCACAGGTTTTTAAATGCATAAAAAATTAGTGTAAAAACTTATAAACAATAATCATGTTTTTGGTAACATGCCATGACTTGTAATACGAAGAATTCAGATACACACTACTGTATGCGTTTCGCTTTCTGCAAGTGACGAGAAACACTGTGACTCTGCATTCCAGGTGTCCGAGCAGCAGCGCGCCACGGACTTGTTCTCAGAGAAGGTGAAGAGGTCGCCTTTCAGCAGCTCCGACAAGGTAACCATCGTCTGCATCCTTACGACGAACACGCACTACTCGTCTGAAGAAAACTAACTTGGAGAAGTAATAACCCTGGTCGAGCAGGTGCTTCAGCTTGCTGACGAGGTGGAGTGCATCTTCTTGAGGCATTTCGCCGGCAACGACAGAAAGGTGGCCATGAAGTACCTCAAGCCGCAGCAGCCCAGGAACACCCACATGATCACCTTCCTCGTAGGCGAGTAGCCGCAAAGATCGAATATGATAGATCGCCTTCTCAATTTTCAGAACCCATATGCTTAGTCTATATGTATCCTGACCTCATTCTTCATTGTGTTTTCAGGCCTGTTCACAGGCACATTCGTGTCTTTATTCATCATATACTCAGTCCTAGCCCATGTCGCCGGCATTTTCTCTTCTACCGGAAGCCCAGCCTACATGGACATAGTCTACCATGTTTTCAGGTCAGTTCTGAAGCCAACATCACAGGCTTCTTCTGATCATGCATGGACGATAACTTTCAGATATACTTTACGAATTAATGATAAAACAAGGATGCAATTTTACCTTAAATAATATAGTTTCGGCCTTTCCTTCTGCAGCATGTTTGCACTTATCAGCCTGCACGTCTTCCTGTACGGCTGCAACCTCTTCATGTGGAAGAGCACCAGGATCAACCACAACTTCATCTTCGATTTCGCCTCCAACACTGCGCTGACACACAGGGACGCCTTCCTCATGTCAGCATCGATCATGTGCACTGTCGTCTTATCGCTGGTCATCAATCTGTTCCTCAGGAACGCCGGCGCAACCTACACCGACGCATTGCCCGGTGCACTCCTACTGGTAAGAAACACAGCCATGGGGAAAAGGGATAAGTGTTGTGCTGCCACACGCCCACACATGTATTGATCTCAATTATCCACCCTCTGCCTCTGTTTTCAGCTGTCAACAGGGGTTCTGTTCTGTCCATTCAACATATTCTACCGATCCACGCGCTACTGCTTCATGCGCGTCATGCGCAACATCATATTCTCACCATTCTACAAGGTAAGGGCCTCAGAATTATTTTTCCCACTTTGCAGAAAGTTGGAAATATTCATCTGATGAGCAGGTTGCATTGCAATGCAGGTTCTGATGGCTGATTTCTTCATGGCTGACCAGCTAACGAGCCAGGTAAATTCTTAGCCTCATGCTACAATTTCATGGAGACTTCCAGAGTTACAGTGCAGGTTCTTATGAGTTTAAATGGTTCTATTTTCCAGATCCCACTACTAAGACACATGGAATTCGCAGCATGCTACTTCATGGCAGGAACCTTTAGGAATCACGCATATGAGACCTGTACCACCAGCTCACAATACACACACCTGGCCTATGTGATTTCCTTCCTACCTTACTACTGGAGAGCAATGCAGGTACAGACCAAATCTCAATGTGAACAATGTGTAATTCTGCAATTGGTAATTTTTCTGGATTAATGCTGATATCTGTTATAGTGTTTAAGGAGGTACCTGGAAGAAGGTCATGATATCAACCAACTTGCTAATGCTGGTAAGTATGTATCAGCAATGGTTGCAGCTGCTGTGAGGTTCAAGTATGCTGCAACTCCGACACCACTCTGGATGTGGATGGTCATCATTTCATCCTCAGGGGCCACCATTTACCAGCTCTACTGGGACTTTGTCATGGACTGGGGCTTCTTAAACCCCAAATCTAAGAACCTATGGCTCCGGGATCAGCTCATCCTGAAGAACAAGTCCATCTACTATGTTTCCATGGTACTATACCTTGTTCACCTAATTTTCAATACTACAGCTGATTTAGGAAATCCCAAGTTCAGTAGCACTAACACCCTTACAACACAGATGCTCAACCTTGCGCTGCGCCTAGCCTGGGCCCAGAGTGTAATGAAACTCCATCTTGGTCGGGTGGAGTCCCGCTTGCTGGATTTCACACTCGCTTCACTGGAAATTATACGACGAGGACATTGGAACTTCTACAGGTAATTGAAAAATGAGTAGAGCAGTGCAAGCTTCGTTCCGATTTGGTATGTTTAGTTATAACCAGATGTATGCTGGATCGGATTGCAGGCTGGAGAATGAACACTTGAACAACGCTGGAAAGTTCAGAGCAGTGAAGACTGTCCCATTACCATTCCGCGAACTTGAAACTGACTGATAGAGACAAAGATAAGAGCTGCTGGCATGTTCCCAATATGAAGGGAATTTAGGGGAAGAACTCCAGGAACGAATGCACTGCCCCAGCTAATGCTTGCGCTACAATTGGTGTCTAAGGGATAATAAAGTAATCAGAGAGCATTACTGCACAAGACCATGATGTTGCAGATTTAAGATGGAATAAGCTCAGATGGTGCATTGTAATGAGGGTGCCAGGGCACATAAACATGAGGCATTGTGGTCAAGGAAAGATTGGCTGGATTCCTTATTGGTCGATTGAAGAGTGTTGTGTCTTAATCAGCTAACAAGATCTTTGTCAATAGTTATGTATGTATCGAATTCATGCCAGAAAAATATTGCATGGAATTGTAATCTCCAGGGCGTCATACATAATATGAACAATGTTTCCGTAAACACAAGTTACAACCGAGTGATCAGGACGAACATAAAAACATGCAAGACTGACAGTAAAACGAAGGCACAGCAGAGTGAGAACAATTGCAGGGGTAAAAACGAGATAATATTGCTAGTACAGTGAAACTGTGAAAGCAAGATGCTTGACACAGCAGATGACACCAGAAGTGAACCATAAATAAAGTACATATATTACATGACACATTGCACACAAATAAACGATAAATAGATAGCTACGACAAGTACCTCCACTGTGCTGGACGGTCTCTTGAGACAAGAAGAACCCTTGATGATGAGTAATCAAATGTAGGACAGTACAAATCATCAGGACCAATAGCTTCTCTCACTCCAATGGTGTTTCCACGGTCAAAGCTACAAGTTGGCTGCATGTCTTCCTTAAATGTGTCAAAGGCAAACAGCCCCATACCACAAGCAGCCAAGACAAGGTTTGAGTTGCCCCATACTTGAGTTATCGCAGAGTGATGGAAATGAGCATTGAACTCTGGTAACTCGTAGGTTGCAACAAGCTTTCCCTTTCTCAAAGAGTATTGCTGAACTCGTGACCTCAACCCCCCTTTTAGTTGCAGACGTCCTTCTGTGCTGCCAATAAATACTGAGTCTCCACGTGAGAAGATTGAGTTTGCTGTACCACCATGTCTTGCTATTTTAAGACCAATGCCAGCAGGTACTCGAAAATCGAATACATTAACACTCTCATGCGTACTGAAAACGCCATCATTTCCTTCCACCTCAGATGAACTAACCCTGCAAAAAACAATACAAGCAGAACTTAAATGATTTTACCAAGGCAGAAGTCACAGAGTGGATTTTTGTAAAACTCATTCAGATACTTCATTACAGCAGAAGATAATTGTTGCTGTTAATTACTAAGAAACAGAATTATTAGGTTTCAATAGCATAAGCTGAGGTCAACTTGGCAGGGTCTTAAATACAGTTAATACTGGGAAATTTATATGCATGTGATGTGAGATTTACTAATTTACCTTTGACGCACTCCGCCGCCCACCTCAGCATCAGTGTTATTCACATGAAGGCAGTACACTTTCTTACCGGAAGAAGCAACAGACAGTAAGGGTTGTGGGTTAAGCGAATTCACATCCCACAGCCCTATTGACTCGCTTCCTGCGATTACTACTTTTCCCCTGCTACGCCATTGTAACGGGCTGGAGTATTCCATTCCTGTTACTGGATTGCTAACTTCCCATTTCATCACTACATCACCATCACGGATATCATAAGCTGTGACCATCCTTTGCTTGCTAGCAGTAGAAAGCAGGAGAGGTCCACAGGGTTTATACCACCATTGTTGTGTTTCTCCATTTGACAAGGCAGAGCTAGATCTTGATGAACCTAAATTAGAGAGAGGTCCAAGAACAGCCCTGGTTGGTGGAGCAGGATCATGAGAAGCCTCCTCCTCAATATGAAATGCTTTCACTTCTCTGGTATAGTAATCCCAGCTGCAAAACCCAGGCTCAAATGCATTGCCAGCTGATGCAGCAACCACATATCTACCAGAACATCCATCTACACCCGGGGCGCGAATCAACCAGCAATCGCCCCACGTGTTATTCGATACCATGCTGGGAGGCTTGTACTCAGATTTGAACTGCATCAATACAGCTAATGCAATCAGCACTAAAGTTAACCCAACTAGCCTACAAAAAATAAAAACAGAACAAACAAAAGCAGTAGATATCCAAATACCTCGTGGTTTGCAATATCATAATAGGAGCATGTGCCATCACCATGAGCTAGAAGAACAGCTTCCCCCTCCGAAACAAACCATCCACCAGTAGAAGACTTGTTTCCTATACCTGATAACTGATCATTGGAGGACTCCTCTGTTTCCTCCTGAATCATCATGGAGGGCTTGTTTTCTTGCTCATCAAACTCCTCTAGCTTCTCTGTAGCAAGCAATTCAATCTCCTCCTTGTGATTGGGACCAACTGGATTCTTTGAGCTACCTTGGCTGGATGACTTGCTGGTGGCATCTGCTACTTCACATATCTTGTTCTTTTCCAATTTCTTAGCACGGCGGTCCTTGAAGAAGTCATTTTCTTCACCATCTAAAGAAGCGAGAAACTCCATGGCTATACTGTTCTCATCATCTTCAGGGTCAGGGGCAGCAGGTACTGTTTTTCCAGGAATAACCTTCTTTGTATCCACAGATGACTCCTGGTGAGTAGAAGTCAAAGATTTACGATCCCTCAACAATTTGTGATGTGGAAAGAACCTTGCCTCTAGTTCATCAGTATTCAACCCTTTTCCAGCATGCTTCAGGCCACTTGGCTTGACAACAGTGCATTCTGCAGCCCGTTCAGCATGGGAACTTTCACATTCACTGCTATCTGCAGTACCTAACTGTATCTTATTATCATCCTTGACATGAGAAATCGCCTTCTCGATGGCAGTGATTTCCTTCTGAATATTTGACAGGATCTGCTTTGGCTCATCTGGGTTGTTCTCATCAAGCATTTCTTTGGTTTTCTTGATATCAGTAGCAATCTTCTGAACCCTTCCTTCCAGCGCTGCTAGTTTCTCATGAAGCTTGCTTGGGTACTTGTTAACAGCAGACACAGGTTTAGCTGACCTTCCCTCCCCAGCTGCAGCCGCTTTCTCAAAAACTCTAATCTTGTCTGCCAATTTGCCTTTTTCTTCCTGCTTCTTGCACTCCTCATTATTCTTTTGCCTGGTCCATCGTTGCACCAGGAACATCAATTGAGTCCACCACATGGACAGTGAATACTGGGATGACAGAACCATTGCCTTCCTCATCATTCTTCTGGGTAGCACAAAAATCTGCACCATTGGAAGAAGCTTCTGCTGAATCAACATTTTTTTCAGGGATCACCTTCACCAACTTCATATTGAGCCCCTCTTTTCTCCTACCAATTTCTTCACCTATCTTTGGCTTTGAATCAAAGCCCTCTCTTCTCCCACCTATCTCTTCGCTCTGCTTCTTCATATTAGCACCGGAGATCTCTGTTTTTCCTTTTATCTCATCACATTGCTTCAGCACATTTGCACCAAATCCATCTCTTTTCCCGCTGATCTGCTTGGCCCTTGCATCAAAGCTCTCCCTTTTCCTATCAATGTCACCAGTCTGCTTCGGCTTGGCATCAAGGTCGTCCTTTTTCCTGCTTATCCCATCCAACCTCTTGGCCTTCGCATCAAACCCCTCACGTCTCCTGCTAATCTCATCACTTCCAGCACCACCACTCCCTCTCCTAGCCTCCGAGACCCTGGATCCAACAGCACTTACCGACCTCCTCCCTTTCTCTACAGAAGAAGACCTGATCCCACCACTCACGCTCCGCCGCAAGCCCGCGTCCGCCACGGGGTCCTTCCCAATGGAAGCCCTCCCCGGCAGCACGGAGGCCCTGAGGGTGGAGACGAGCTTGGAGGACTCCACCGAGCTCTGGATCCTGCTGGCCCGCGGGAGCGACGACGTGGACCACCGCACGGCGGCGGTGGGCTTGGCCGGCTTGGACGTGGAGTTCTCCTTGCCGGCGGCGGCCGCGGTCGTGCGCCGGGCGGACGAAGAGATGGAGAAGGGCTTGGGGGTGAGCGGCCGCGAGGCGCGGCCGTGGCCGTGGCCTTGCCGCCGCCGCCGCGGTCCTTGAGGCGGGAGGACATGGCGGGGTGGTGATGCAGGGCTAGGGTTTGGGGAGATTTGGGGGAGACGAGACAAGAGGAAAGGTCGCCCTGATTTGGATTTGGGAATGGTCGATTGATTTCAGATTCAGGGGGAGGGGGGCGTTTCAAATTTCGAAATCGTTCGGGCGGGAGCTTTTTTTAGGCCCGTGGTGCCCAGCATCCTGCAGTTTGCGAGGTAGGCCCACATGGAAGGTACAGAGGGGGCCACTTTATTTTAGTCAGCAGACAGAAGAGAATTTGACCCACTGATTGACCAGTTTCATTTTGCCTTCAGCTCCGAGTGGCATAAAAATTGTGGATCTCATAAAATACGTGTATACTCTGGATATAAATAGTTGGATCATTAAGAAAAGCATAAACTTCTGGATATTCAACTAAATAAAATGAACTTATAACAAAGTAAAGGAATAAAGAAAAGGATTGTACAAATTACCAGAGGTGAGGATATGGACGAAGAAAAGGATGAAGAATCAATGCAAACACTTAGTGGATAGATCGAATAGAATAAACTTAATGGTCAAGCATCTATGAGTGCTTCTTAGTGTGTTTTTTTTTTTTTTTTTGGGGGTAAGGATGCAAGCATGCGACAGAAGTTCAGAACCCTCTTACAAGTGCGCATCTCGCTCCTTTAATTCCGAAAAAAGGAAAAGAGATACAGTGATGTGGATAGAGACATGCAAAATAACTCGGCTTTTTTTTCTTTATAAACCAAGATCTCAGGGTAAAATGCAACGTGTCCAACATCAACAATCAATCTACTAGTATAGCTGATCATGAGCACTACCGTTATATTTCTACATCACGGGGTCGTTGTCAACTACAGATGATCTGCCTACTGTAATCAGCTTGGACCTTGGAGAAGGCAATGCAAATAAAGTGATCTAGTGCTACGTAGAACCAAATCACCAAACCTCTCTCCGCGATTCCCTTGGAAAGACATGGGAACATATACTCTTGGTACACATCAGAGACTCTTCTAGCAGAAGAATGGAGAAGGAAATGGAAGCAATCAACGGCAGCAGAAAAGAGATGGAACAAACAAGCATGTGCATTGAGCTTCCTCTTTGCGAGAAAATCGCTGCATATTTGTAATCTTCCTTACAACAGGGGGAGGGGAACGCTACAGTCCCCTCAAACACATTTTCAACAACAACAGGGCCATATCATCATCAAACATACATCCAGCAAGATGAAAACGGAGGGGGACAAAAATAGCACTGACTGAATTACAGATTAGCGGGGTATAAGCCATCCTGTACGTTCTCAAGGAGATTCAACTCCGATCCCATTGCTACGCCGCTTCAACGCTCCAGGCACTGCATCAATCTGCCTCGGGCGTGCAGCTGCCATCAACTAACATCTTAAGAATGCAAAGACAACTTACTATGCTGGTGAAAACGTGCTTTACTCCTCGAAGCCATCCATCATGGGGTGGTGGCCGCCTCCTTCTGAAGTGTTTTTCGTTGACTGTTTTCGGGCTGTGCCCCGCCTGCTCTTGGCTTTCTTTGCCTTCATCCTCCTCTTCTTCTCAGTGGCGTCAACCCAGGTATAGTCAGAAGGTATGTGGAATGGATCGACCTCATCTTTCCAATTCCGGCTATCACCGCTGTCACTGGACTGCATACCTCGGCCACCCTTTACCCACGAATACCATGAGCCAGAACCTTCTGATTCTTTGGCTTTTGCATCCTGGAACTGTGTCGGACTTGAAGGTGGTGTGGCAAACTCATCTAAAGGCTGTAGTTCTTCAAACTTCGTGAACGTCACAATGACGCGTATCGTTGGAACTATAGGGATGGCAATCTGAAATAAGATGCTACACAAGATCAGATACCACTACGCCAAAATAGACATTAACGCCTGAAGTGTATCATCCACGCTAATAAGAAAATACCACTCAGAATGCCCTCCAAGAAATAAAGTGCAAAAGGAGCTATTCATGAGAGTACAGCACAATTACAAACTGAAAAATGCGAGCTCATGCAATCCATCTTTACTATCATTTCACACGTCAAAATAAAATGTGGGTGTCCCAAATATAAAAATGTGCCAATTGATTTAGTAGCCTGTTCTGAAAAGCTATCAAGACCCAAAACAGTACAAGATGGGCAAGTGGGAGATATAACTTGGCTAGTTGGCTTCAGACCAAAATGCTAAAACGAGCTGCATGAAATAAAAAATCAAAAAAATCACAGACTAGGAACAAAGCAGTGTTCCTAGGTCAGCCATAATAAGATACCACAAGTGGTGCCATTTATAAGGAAAGAGTGGTTAGGAAATGTCATATATCATCAACTACCTTTTGAGCTCTACGGTCAGGTCAGTAGGGAGCAGTGGGGAATTAGTTTTCTGGTTGTTTGGGATAGGACCCCACTAATCAAGACTTGAATGGAGGAATAGACAAAGTGGGTGAGTGATAGGGCGGCGCAGGAGAAAGTTTGAAAACACCAACAGGAACTAGATATCTTTTTGGCAGCTTCTGAAATCTGCAAGATTATTGAACTGAGATGGTGGGAGCAGCCAACCACTAGCTATTTTTAAAGAATTTAAAGTTGATTAACAAAGTAGCAAAGATGTAGCAAACAGATGAAAAAAGAAAAGAAAGAAAACATAGCTCAGGTTAGATTCTAGGAACCAATATTGTACTGTACACATGATAATTTGCATACGGTATTGAAAAATGGTGGCATACATCTAATCAAAACAATAGTTATCTGTGTCGCATGTTGACTGTTGAGAAGTGTAAATCTCAATAGTGAAAAATTTCTGACCTCTACTTATCCCAGGAGGCATGATGGCCAACAGTATTAGTAGCTTAAAAGCAAAGCAGTGCATACTTAGCCCCTCTATGGTTTCTTATGAAAGTAATAAGGATCATAGTGCACAGTGACATTGTATTTTCTTTCCAAGCAGGCAAGAGGTGGACACCACATCTTATGATTCTGTCCTTGGTAGTGCAAATAATTGATTACAAGATGTGCCAGTTCTACAACATGAATAATATTTTCTTACAGTTCCTACCAAAACAATACTTTCTATTTTTTAAAACAAAAGATCCTAGGAAAAAAGAACAATAGTAGCCAATACATAATGTAAGACTTGAAGAAGGCTATTCACAATAGTGACCCAAACAACATGATGCATAAAATCAAGCAGAAGTTAACAAGTGGAAGAGCAAAGAAAATGCACAGCAGCTGCAGGCTGCAGCTAACAGGGTGTTTCAGGCAATCAGCATGGAATTTCAGACTACACACTAAGCAAACAGTTGTTGGAAGTGATAGTGAAATTAAATTCAGATATAACAGAATATCTTGGGCAGCAAAGAGCCATAGTTAACCACTCAAGAAGATTGAAAATAATAGGCATGCAATTTGGTTGAAAAATCAACAAGATGCAATTAGTTGGAAATTTGAACTGGGATGGTACATGCTAATATAATCAAGTCGCCAGATGATTACCTTGACCGGAAATGTGCCGGTGGGAAGCTTGGTTGTCAAGAGTTCCCTAAGCCTCCTGACAGCCTTCACTTTATTTGCTAGGACATCGAGCAGAGGGATCAGTTCATCTGTCTTCAAAGGGAAATCTGGTGTCAACCACAACACTGGTCTTAACCCCTTCTTGTACTCGCTTTCATGTTTAAGAGATTCGCCTGATGAACCACTATTCTTCTTCTTCTTGCTGCCCTTCTCCTTTTGCTTCCCTGGATCACCCAATTCATCCTTACTACCCGCCTTGGATGGCTTATCGTCGCTCTTGGATCCTTTCTTGCCACCCCAACCAAACCACCCCTTCTTATCTTTGACCACACCATTTGAATCCATATGATCGGCCCCACTGTCACCTTCCTCGCCCCTCTCCTCAGATTCCTCTTCGTTGTTCCCCATCCTAAGCGCAGAATCAAGCTGCTTCCGCTCCTCGGCTGTCAACACTTCATCTAACTCAGCATCAAGCTCTGCGCCCCTACCATTCTTCTCCTCCCCATCCATCGCAAACAGCTCCTCATCTGTCATTGCCCCTGGCACCCGCCTCGACTTCACTGTCACTAGAACATTTAACATGTCATACACCTTGGCTTTCCATTGCCCCACGGATTCCGACCTCTCTTGCCGGCGCCAATTCAAGTGTGGCACGAGCTCCGCCTGAGTCACGTCGATCCCAGGACGGTACATATTCGTCTTGGACATCAATGCCACCTCATGTGCCACCTCAGACTCTGTTGGCTGCACGCCCGCTCCCTCCAGCGCATCTGTAATCTCCTTATCCTTGTGAGCCAGGACTATGAGAGAACCCGGGTGCAATTCCTTACCCCCAGCATCCTCAGGCCTGGCACCATCCCCAAGAAATAGGAAGGTCTGATCTGAGCGCTGGATGCGGAAACCGTCGAAGCCAGCGAGCGTCATGTCGGCCCGCAGCGCAGCCCCACGCTTCCAAATGCGGTAGGTGTCTGAGGGGGCGATGCGGCCGATGAAGGGTATGACGGACGACTCGAAGTGGAAGGAGATCTCCATGTAGAAGTCGCGGATGCGGTTGATGGAGGCGAGGATGCGCGGGAGGCGGCGGCACCACTTGGCCCATGCGAGCGGCTGGTAGTGGCGCGCGATGATGGTGGCGATGGCCTCCTCGCGGGTGCAGACGGCCTCCTGGAGCGCGGACCAGCCGTCGGCGTTCTGGAGCGACCAGTCGGCGCCCGCGGACATGAGGATGTCCGCGGCGACGGGGTCGCGGAGGCGGACGGCGAGGTGGAGCGGGGTCTCCCTCCGCGGGACGTCGCGGCGGTCGATGACGGCGGAGACGGCGTCGGCCACGGCCTCCCCCGCGATGGACTCCTGCTCGGTGGCGACCTCGCCCGCGCGCGGCAGGCGCGGGAGCCCCGCGACCAGCCTCCTGAGCGCGGCGTGGTCGCGGCGCGCCACGGCGAGGTGCGCCGGGCTGTGCGCGTACTTGGACACGTCGTCCATGGCGGGTGGGCGCGGGGGGCGGGAGGGGACGACGGGTGCGGCAGCCTCCGCGCACCCGAGGGGACCGTGGGCCCTGCCGCGGCCGCCGGCGCGCGCTCCTGGCTAGGTCAGGCGGATCTGGGACGGAGGTGTCCCGAGGGGCATGGGTGTGCGGAGGGGAACAGATCTGGCGCGGCGGGGAAGGGCGGCCGGGATCGCCGCGCTCCGGCGGCGCCGCCGGCGGGGAGGGCGCGGGGCGAGGACGAGCGGTGGGGAGGGGCGAGCGGGCGGGCGGGGCCGGAGGAGGAAGTGGTCCTCCTATTCTGGGGCCTCGAGCCGCAGTTATTTTCCCCCTCCTCTCTCGCGCTCGGTCGCTCTTGCTCGGGGTCGGGAGGAAGGCGAGGGTGGAATGGGTCTCTCCTCTCTCTCTCTCGCTCGTCCTCTTCCCTCGTGGCGCGGCGCGAGGAGGGTGGCTGTGGCTGTCCTGTGCTGTTCCCGTCGTCCCTCTCCCGTTCTGTGGAGCCGAGGACCAAACAGAGCGCGTCCCGTGCCGTGCCGTGCCGTCATGTGTTGTTGATGAGCTGACATGATCGGCTCTCATCTCATGAGCAACGTAATTGTGAACTTGTGACTGCTACGCAAGGTAAGCTGCCATTGACGAATGATGGAGATCGGCATGCAGCAAGTGCTGGTCCTGTTCCATGATGCGCTAGATTTGGTCGCTGGCACTGCAACTGGCCAGCTGCCAACTTCAGCCTAGGTCACGAGATCTTTTCGTGAAAAGGTTTCGGGTTTTGATTTTACCTATATAAAAGTAGTAAATGTAAAAAAGGTGAAAGTTGTCTAACGATGGTAATTAGAAGGTAATTAATTCATAATTAGCGGATGGTTACTGTAGCATTACTGTTGCAAATCACGGATTAAGTAGGCTTATTAGATTCCTCTCGCGATTTACAGCATATCCATATAACTTTTCACTTTTTTCATCTACATTTAATACTTCATGCATCTAAGATTCTCCTTTGATGTGATGCGTGAAAAAAATTTTAGTGGGAACTAAACACGGGCCTAGGCAGGATTGGTGATGAATAGGACATCCGGATCAGGTAACTTTTGACCCCCATTATTGAGGTTAATTAACAATCCTGGTTAACTCCGCCCGGAACCGAACACCAACCCACTTGCTACGTGGACATGCATCACTGCAGTAAATAAATGTGACATGAAGTTAACAGGTATTATTGGTGGAGGGTCAGCAAAAAATGGTAGTAGAGTTTTGCAGTGTTTCGGAAATTGACACATCAGGGCATGTACCTATCTCGTGGTCTCCTTGGCCGCCGCATCAGATGTTATCCCTGCAGTAAAGAAATGTGATAACATCTGATACCTATCAAAGATCTTCTTCATTTTACTTCCCTTTCTTGTTGTTTAATTTTGTCGGATGCCATGATACGACAGCAAATGCTTTTAAGTCGTAAATCATACTACTCTTATCCACTACTTCAATTCCGATTCTCCCTGACATATCATATGCCCCACTCGTGCAACGTTAAAAAAAAAGGTTGCACCCCTCAGAACCTCCTCGTGAGAAATTCAGAAACGGCTCCCCCCGGTAAGATGTACTCCTACTCATGTACCCAAATTCTTACAGAAGATCCCAAGAACAAAGCATATCCGGAATCTACACGGGGATCACGGACAGATACCTAACAACAAAGACCCCAATCCATCTTGTGTTCTCCTCTCCTCACACCCTGTCTGAATGAAAATAAAAACAAAGAAATGGAGCTAGTAGCATTAAACAACGTGCATGTCGCTGTTACAGCAATTAGCCCCATCACAATAACCTACACAAATCAAGCGATCAACCAAACCACGAGGAGATGTGAGCAGCGTTGAAGTCGCCGGTTGTTCGGCAGCCCCCCCGGAGCCGTGTTGACGCAGACAAATCCTCCCCTCGCGCCCGAACAAGAGCAAGAGGCGAAACCGCGAAAGCGTCCGGGTCAACAATTCACCAGCCGGTCCGTCCAGCAGCGCCGGTCACCGGACGAGCTCGGCCTCGGAGTGCAGGGCGGGGTGGGCGAGCGAAATATCTGTTTGGGTTTTGGGTTGGTGATGGTGCCTGACGAGCCGAGTCGCAAACTTGAGCTGTGCGCTTGGCTGCACGGGATCAGAGATTGGATGCTTCTGTCCCTTGCCCTCGATCTCCTGCTGCAGGGGCACACAGCTGGAGCGAAATGGCGCCATTAGCTCAGCTCTTACTGTTCCTGTGCCCCACTCAGTTCCGTGCATCCAGATAGGGTGCACTGTTTAGAGGAATTTTTACCGCGCTGCATTCTCTGGAGAATAACAGCGACAATGCACCCTGCATTCCCTATCTGAAAAAAAAAGTTCAGAACCTGAAAACTGAAAATGCAGTCATCTGTAAAACAGCATTACTGCAACTGCCTTACTGCAAATGCAAGTGTTCATCTTCATTCAATTTTTGATCAGGCCGAAGTAGAGCTAAAGATTACATTGGTGAGTGGGAGACACAACAGCCAATCCATCTCCAGTATTCTCCGTACTACCATACCCTGCAATGCGCAGTACCTCTGTTGCTGCTGATCCAGTGATGCCGCCACTTGATCTCTACTCGCTCTCTGGGATTTGAGAGATGCGCAGGGAGAAATTAAATAAGATTGGCGACCTGCCCTTTTCCAAAAAAAAAAAAAAAAAAAAGGATCGGCGACAGGTGCGCGCGCGGGCCCATTGCATGGCGATCCCTGCCCGTGGCTGGTCCCCTGAGAGCCGATGCTAACCTCAGCTCAGCTCATGTGACCATGCATTTCCTTCCCAAAGCGAGCTGATCGGCCAAGGTTGCGCAGCAGCAGACAGCGAGGAGCCTAAAGCTTTTCAGAGGCCGCCCCTGTTTAGCTGGGATTAATTACGCAGTAAACAACCTTGAGCGGATGTGTGTGCGTGCAGGCGGCATTTCTCTCTGGAAAGGTTGGAACGTCATGATGCCATGTCGTGGTGTAGTGTCAAGTGTCCCTTGATGTCTTGTTTTATGATGATGATGATGATGATGATGGCTTACGCGCTGATTATGCCGGAGCCGATGCCTTGATGGACTGCTAACGAAAAAGGAAGCCGAGAGAGAGAGACAGAGAAGAGGGAAATAAAAGGCCTTTCTTGGGCTGTATATTATGCCATAAATCGAAGGAAATGGATAGGGCCTGTTGTGTTGTACACAGGCCTCTTGGGCCAGCCCACGTCACCGCAGAGCGTGTGCGGTTTGAAATTTTTTTCCTGGCAAAAAAAGCTTTTCCCTTTTCTTTTATTTTATGGCTTGATTTAATTTTAACAATTGGTTAATTACCGATGAGCTGGTAACAAACAAGATCAGCACGCGCCCATCCGGCCATCCCCCCACGCTCTCCAAGTCGCAGAATCAACCAGGCCGAAGCCCAACAACCAATCTTTAAGGCCCATGCTTGCCCGCTGCGTAGTCCGTTTCAATTTTCCAAGCACAAGATACAGCCGTTGAGCTTTCCAATTCCAGCACCGCTGTCCTCAGTTGGCAGCACCACACGCAGCCGTTGAGCTTTCCATTGCTGGCCTCGAACCAGCCGGCGGCGCGCATATATAATCGGCAGCGAGTGTATCTCCCCCAAAATCTTCCATAGATCCTCGGAAATCTTAGAACTCCTCACGGCAAGATCCTTGGCGATCTCCGGTAGATTTTCTTCCATGTCGTCTTCTACGGGCGCCGCCGGCAGCAGTATCAACATGGAAGCAGCTGATCAGCAGCAGCTAGAGTACGGCGGTGGCGGGAACAGTAATCCAAGGAGGTGCGCCGCGTGCAAGTACCTCCGGCGGCGGTGCGCCCCCGACTGCGTCCTCGCGCCCTACTTCCCGGCGTCGCAGCCCCGCCGCTACGCCGACGTGCACGCCGTCTTCGGCACCAGCAACGCCACCAGGCTGCTCCAGGTTTCTTAGCTGCTGCTAGCTAGCTAATTACGACCATTTTGCATCGTGTTTGTGTTCACTGAATGAATATTTAGTGTGTATTTTAGCATTTATAACAATGTATAGCTTTCTTTCTGTGGTGTGTTGCAGAGCTTGCCGGTGCAGGAGCGAGGACGGGCGGCGGACACGATGGCGGCGGAGGCGCGGTGGCGGGTGCAGGACCCGGTGTACGGGTGCACGGGGGTCATCGACCGCCTGCAGCAGGAGATCCGCGCCGTGCAGCACGAGCTCGCCACCACGCGCGCGCAGCTCGCCGCCGTGCACGTGCGCGCGGCGCGCGGCGGCGGCGGCGTCGGCACAGCTTCTGCGCATGCCGCCTCCTCTTCCTCCTCCTCCTCAGGCGCCTCTTGCTCCCCCAGCTGCTGTTTCGGCGGCGGCGGCAGTGCACGGCGGCCACCGTGGCAGCGCGCACGGCGAAGAAGAGGAGGAGGATGAGGCGGCGTTGATGGACCCCGACGAGTTCCTCGACCTCGACGGCCGGTTCTGATCGAGCTAAATTTGCCCAATCGATCAGAGAGTGCATGCGCTAGCTTCAAGCTCTTCCATTTGGTCATAGTTCTTCCAAATCAAATCGAAATAGTGTCTGGCGCATGCAAATGCATGCATGTCCGTGTATGGCATGCCACTGTCCCTGTGTCTGGAATCGAATGCCTTGACATATACAGGAGGGGGGACGTATACATACAGAGCGCACAGGCTGACTGTTCCATAAATTCGCCCGGTCGGTCGATCAAGAGCTCAAAGCTTCCATTTGGTCCCTAGTACTTAAATCAAATCGAAATACTAGTGAATAGCAATTGTATTGTCTGGCGCATGCAAATGCATGCATAAATGTCCGTGTGTATGGCTATGGCATGCCACTCACTCGGTCTCTGGATTTGAATGCCTCGACATATACAGATGGGGAACTATAGATGTCTATGCAGCCCGCAGCCCGAAAGCACGCCCGAAGCCCGTTCATTTTGGCCCGGCCCGATGAGCCCCGTGCCCGTGCCAGCCTGGCCCGCTAGCCGTGCCAGTGCCTAGGCCGTCACCCCAGCCCGTGGGCTGGCACGGCCCGGCACGGAGTTAGCAGGCCGGCACGGTACCGGCCTGCAAACTCCAACGGCTAGTAGGCCAGCCAGCCCAGCCCACCAAGCAACAGCCAGGGCCCAGGGGGAGCGGGGTATATAAACCCCCGGCCGGCAGCCGCTCCCCCATCCCAACCCTAACCACAAATCCTCCGCCCCCTTCCCTCCCCTCCGGCCCCCGCAGCCGTCTGCGTCTCGCCTGCTCCTGCTGTTGGAGGTACGACCATGGGCCCACATGGACACATGGATTGTCTCTAGACAGAGTCGTACCAGGCGTGAAGAACACGAGTAGAGTACTGCAAGGACTCTTCTCGATATGAAAACTAGTCGTATGACTTGTAAACTGCTCGGATTGCCTTGAAAAGCACTCTCCGAGTAGTAATTGGTTAGGATTCTACTCGAAACCGACCTTGTAACCCTGCCCGCTGTGTATATAAGGCTGGGCAGGGACCCTCTCCAAAACACACGATCCCAAGTTTCCCAACAGAGAGACATACAATCAATACCAATCACCACACAGGACGTAGGGTATTACGCCTTCTAAGCGGCCCGAACGTGTCTAAATCCTGAGTCTCTTAGTCTTTGCGTTCCTGATCTCGGCGAAACCCACCTGAAACTCTACTATCTCGGGATACCCCTCGGTAGGATCGACGGTAGAACACCGACATCTGGCGCGCTAGGTAGGGGTTTTCCTCGAAGATCCCGTGGAGAACGCAATGGTGACCTACATTCAAGCTGAACCGCCTCAGGAGGGCACAACGTTCCACTTTGGCTCGTGGGTCTACGTCGCCGACGGCTCGGGTGGCTTCTACAACTACTACGAGACACCTGTGGAGCTGAAGCAGGAGCAAGCGCCCATCGTGGAAGATTTGGCCGAACAACTCGGCGAGATCACACTCGCAGACCTAATCCGCGGGCAAGAGTCCGAGTCGATCACGACTACGGAGAAGCAAACAACCCTCCCACCCCAATTCCCGTTTGGACTCCGTAATTCGACCCACACATATTGTGAGGCGTTACAGAGCCAGTTCGACTCCGTCATGGACTCGAAACGGGACGTCCCAGTCCGAGTCATGGCAGGACACGCCAACTCTCTGAGCCAAGCGGTCCCCGAATGCCACTCGGACTCGGACGAGGAGACACTACAAGACGATGGCGAACACGACCTCGTGATCTACGCCACGCCTGAAGGAAGATTAGTCTACCAAAGAGACAGGATCCCACGGGACGTCTACGAGTCCCGCCAGATCTTTGTACTCTTTGGGTCTGAAGCTACTGACGACCTGCCGTTCCAGCACGCACGCATAGGGATGAAAGCGGATCGGATCGGAGCGGATAATACCTTTTCCACATCCTCATCCATATTTTTTTGTCGGATATGGAGCGGAGCGGATATCTTGCGGATGCGGTTACGGATGCGGATTTTTTCGGATGTCGGAACTGGTGCGGAGTCGGAGCGGTTTCGGAGCGGATGCGAATTAATATAGTCGGATAATATATGCTTACATATAGTTTTTAAGTGACAAATAATTTCTAAACAAAACTATAATTTAGCAACGTAACACGAAAAATACTTATCTTTATGGTTCATGAACCATGACATAGTTTATGGGTGTCTCGTTATTTGAGCTGAGCTTGATTTGTAGTGTGGTGACATGGTGGGCACGTTAGATTAGTCGGATATCCTATTATAAGCCTCGGATAATCCGCGTTCAATTATCGGATAATCCGTATCCATCGGATTTCGCTTAAACCATATCCTACTCCGCATCCACACACAATCGGATTCGGATTATCCATATCCGCACGGATATAAAAAATACTTCTCCATATCCGCAAAATACGGATTCGGAGCGGATCGGATGCGGAAATTATCCTCACCACTTTCACCCCTACGCACGCACACTCACCCCTATGAACACACGTACGCTAACCCTACCCCTATGAGCACCTTCGATGGACTGAGCATTCGGTAGATCTGGAGATTTCCGAATTCACCATTGACACATCGTTGTCGACGGGAACGTCGCTTACCACTTAACGCATAACGCCGATAAATCCTGAAAAGTCTTAAGAAAAGGTGCGAGCAGTAGGATAGGATTTGAACCCTGGTGACTGAACCGAGTGGGTAGCGTAAGGCCTTTTGGGCTGTATATTGCGCCTTAAAATCGCAAGCGATGTATATTGCGCCTTTTGGGCTGTTGTGTCTGTACTAGGGGTGAAAATGGTGAGGATAATTTCCGCATCCGATCCGCTCCGAATCCGAATTTCGCGGATATGGAAAAGCATTTTTGATATCCGTGAGGATATGGATAATCCGAATCCGATTGTGTGTGGATGCGGAGTAGGATATGGTTTAAACGAAATCCGATGGATATGGATTATCCGACAATTGAACGCGGATTATCCGAGACTTATAATAGGATATCTGACTAATCTAACGAGCTAACCATGTCACCACACTACAAATCAAGCTCAACTCAAATAATGAGACACCCACAAATTATGTCATGGTTCATGAACTATAAAGATGAGTATTTTTCGTGTTGTGTTGCTAAATTATAGTTTGGTTTAGTAATTATTAGTCACTATAAAAACTACATATAAAAACTACATATAAGTATGTATATTCGACTATATTAATCCGCATTCGCTCCGAAACCGCTCCGACTCCGCACCAGTTCCGACATCCGAAACAATTCGCATCCGTAACCGCATCCGCAAGATATCCGCTCCGCTCCATATCCGACAAAGATATATGGATGAGGATGTGGAAAATGTATTATCCGCTCCGATCCGATCCGTTTTCATCCCTAGTCTGTACACAGGCCTCTTGGGCCAGCCCACGTCACCGCAGAGTGTGTGCGGTTTAATTTTTCCTGTAAAAAAAGCCTTTCCTTTTTCTTTTATTCCATGGCTTGATTTAATTTTAACAGTTGGTTAATTACCGATGAGCTGGTAACAAGATCATCACGCGTCCACAAAGGGATTCACTAATTGACGGTTCCAGTTGGCCATGGGTATTTAAATCTGAGTTTCGAAGCAGCTGAAATTGATTTCAGATTAGATTAGATTGCAAATTGCAGCATCCAAATGCTAATCCCTCCCTCGAACCGCTTCGCAATTATACAACGACCTCACGCGCCGCAGATCTCGTGATCCCACCGCGCGACGAGGAGCTCCGCCTCCATCACCGCGCGTCCCAAATCCTCCTTCCCCTTCTACCTTCTTCTCCTCCAGCTTCAAAACGAAAAAACACAACCAAGGCTACCGTTACAGCTGTGCCCAGCTCCCAACGGCTACTTCCTGTTTCAAATCCCTTCCCTTTCGCCTCGGTCCTCCATTTCACACCTCTCCCCCTCCGTCTCCCCTTCTTCTTCACAGATTTCCGCGAACCCTCAACTCGTTCGTCTCCGGATCCACCAGCCCGCCCCCAAATCAACGCCTCCCGAAACCCTAATCGTCCAATCCCCCCACCGATGGCGCCGCCCACACCCGCTCCCCGGCCGGGGCCGCCGCCGACGCCGCAGGGGGCCGGCCTCGCGACGCCCCTCAGGACGCCGGCCTCCAAGCACCGCCTCCAGTTCCCCGCCGCCACCCCGAGGAACGCCCACGGCGGCGGCGCCGCCACGGAGCACCCGGTCGAGGTCATCGGCCGCATCCGGAATCTCGCCTCGGGCGGCGCGTCGGCGCTGGAGATCGCGGGCGGCGGGACGGCCGTGCGCGTGCGTGGCGACGCGGGCGGGTGCCGTGACTTCACCCTCGACGGCGTCTCCGTCTCCGAGGAAGAGGACCTCGAGGGGTTCTACCGCCGGTTCGTGCGCTCGCGGATCGAGGGCGTCCGTGTCGGGGCCAAGTGCACCGTCATGGTGTACGGGCCCACGGGGTCCGGGAAGAGCCACACCATGTTCGGGTGCGCTAAGCAGCCCGGCATCGTGTACCGCGCGCTCAGGGACATCCTGAAGGGAGGTGGAGGGGGTGAAGGAGATGGTGCTGGCGAGGATGATGCCGGATTTGGGGCCGGCCTCTTCGTGCAGGTCGCAGTTCTCGAGATCTACAACGAGGAGATCTACGATCTACTCGTAGGAAGCGGGGCGAATGCCAAAGGAAACGCACCGAAGGTGATTTGCGCTGATTAATTATTTTCACATGCCATGATTTCTTTACAAATTTGCTCCAGAATAGGTAATTTGTGATTTTGAGTGTGAAGCGGTGAATCTAACCTGAAAGAGATATATACCAGTGTTAAAACTTATGATGGCAAAATTTGTAGCGAATTGTAATTATGATGGATGAACTAATTATTTTATTACTATGTTGGTAAGTCCCATGGATTGATAATGAAGTGTTCATAAATCATAACATGAGTTGATGGTCATGCAGGCGAGGCTAGAGGTGATGGGGAAGAAAGCCAAAAACGCTACTTACATATCTGGAAATGAAGCTGGGAAGATATCGAGAGAAGTTTCCAAGGTGGAGAAGCGTCGTATTGTCAAAAGCACGCTTTGTAATGAGAGGAGTTCACGGAGTCATTGCATGGTTGGTTGGTTGCAGGCTTTGTTTTTTTCTTTTCACACCAAGCTGTTTACAACTGACATTTTGGTTTTCTAGATTATCCTTGATGTCCCGTCAGTGGGAGGAAGGCTAATGCTTGTTGACATGGCTGGATCCGAGAATATAGAAGCTGCTGGACAAAGTGGATTTGAAGCCAAAATGCAGGTGTGTAATGCTAGCTCTACCAATTCTGGTACTTCTGTAGGATCTATTTGTTCTGATTGCATGACGAATAATGGCTTCCATGCAAGAAATTACTCTGTATCATACTTCATTTAATATTTACTCTAGAGTTATTTATAACTTTATATTTTGCACACTATCTTACCACATTATTATTTTTATCACTGGTATTCTCATATACGACCACACCTTGAGTATGCATTGTATTAAAAGAAAATCCCTTATAATACTCTCATTTGGATTAGGCATGTCATCTGCGACACTGTTATTTTTCTGCAGACTGCAAAGATTAATCAAGGGAACACTGCTCTAAAGCGAGTGGTCGAGTCTATTGCTAATGGTGATTCCCATGTCCCGTTTAGAGACAGCAAACTCACAATGCTTCTACAGGTACTCTACTCTAAACAAAATAACTCATCCATACAATGCCTCCTTTTGTTACGATGACCTAAATTTTTCCTTCATGGGATTTCAGGATTCATTTGAAGATGATAAATCAAAAATACTGATGATTCTATGCGCTAGTCCTGATCCAAAGGAACTGCACAAGACAGTTTCTACGCTGGAGTATGGTGCTAAGGCAAAGTGTATTATCCGTGCTGCTCATGCTGCAACACCGAGGGACAAAATGAGCTCCGAGGAGTCATCAACTATGCTCAACTCAAGAATTGTAGCGATGAACCAGTTCATCTATCAGCTTCAGAAAGAGAACAAACTGAGGGAGAAAGAGCGCAATGAGGCCCAGAATGTGTTAAGGCTGAAGGAAGAGGAGCTAACACAACTGAAAGCAAAGCTGAAGCTGATAGAAGGGAAGGAAAAGGCTGACAAGGAGAATGAGATCAACTCAAAAGTTATGGAAAAGACCCAGACATTGAGGAGTGAACTAATGAAGATGGAAGAGGCGATGCTTAGGCAGCAGGAAGAGCTTGTTGCACTAAAACAGCGGCTGCACGAGGTTGAGCGTGAAAAGGCCTATGCGCATCAGCCAGTGCAGCAGGATGTCATTGGAGGTAGATTGCTGGCACGTCTGTCAGAGATGCCGGCAGGCTTTGATCAATCAATGTCAATGGTCATGTCGATGGAGTTAGACATGGGAGATCAGCCACAAGATGTCAAGGTAATAAAGGAGGATACTCGCCAGCAGGGCAATGTATGGAATCACACAGCGACAGCAGGTGTTTTCACTGCTGCTGTGATGCAAAATGATGAAGTTAGGCTATCTGGGTATCCAGAAAAGGCTGTCCTAAGCACCGTATTTGAGGAGGGAGATGAAGAGGATGCAGAGAGGGACAGTGGTCTTGATGAGGAGGTATGCAAGGAGGTTGTAGAGGAGAGCTTCCAGGTGGACATGACACAGCACACGCTGACTGAGCCAGATGATCCCGCAACAAGGAAGCATCGGATTGAGAACATATTTAGGCTCTGTGGGAACCATCGTGAACTAGCTAAGAAACCAAAGATTCAGTCACCAGCAAAGCAAGTTTTTGGAGATGCCAAGAAGTCACCAGCAAAGCAAGCGTTTGGAGATGAAAACAAGGAACCATCAGCATGGTCAGCTACAGAGACCCCCATGTGCGATGTCAAAGTGACTGACAGCCCAGTATCTTCGCAACTTTCACCAATTGTATGCCAAGTTGTAGATGAGCCATTTTCAGAGCAGCTAAAATTGTGCAGTACAGTAGAACAATGTGATCAGAACAAGGAAATAATGTTGCTGGACAGAAGGAGAAGGACGGCCTGTTGGAAGTCTACATTAAATGGGAGTCCGGAAATCTGATCAAAGGGCTGAAGTTACTGCAGAATTCGTGCCTTTCAGATTTGAGAAAGCTGATAGAGGCTCACTTTGAAGAGACAGGCAGCAAACAGGATCACCGATTCACTTTCCTCCTCCTTGGGGTACGTCATTCAGCTCTGTCCATGTCATGCTTTCATCCAAGTGTTCTGTGCTATCCATTTCTCGTCGCAATGGCATTCATCTACCACAATATTCTATCTTGGAAAACAGAAATGATGCAATGATTCTTCTAGAAACATGGCATGGAAAAATGAATCTCTTGCCAGGTTTTTTTTAAATAAAAGCCGTCATCTGTCTGAACTTTAATTCCCCCCTTTTCCCTGATAAAAGCTCATTTCTATGTCAATTAGCCAAGAAAATCATTGATGATAGCAAAAATGCACTGACAATAGCCTTACATATATATCAAGAATAGCACTAACAATGGGTCAAAACTGTGGATCTCTGATTTCTGCAGGATCCTTCTGGTGCTCCGGTGTCAAGAGAGAAGGAAGCGTCCGTGCTGATAAGCAAGTTGCCACATTGGAACAACCAGCCGGATAGTTACCTGGCCTGCCTGCGGGCGGCCAAGAAGCCGACGGTGGATCACATGCCGTTCAGCCCGCTGGACAGCAAGCTGAACTCGGCCGTAAATGACGCCCACCTCGCCGGTGCGCTGTCGCCCAAGGTCGTCAACCAGATGAGTCCCAACTACATCCGGGAGCTGAGAGCTTGAGCTCCGGTATAGTAGTAGCAACTAGCAAGGAGATCGTATTTGTTGCCCGTTGCGACATGATTGTTTCGTCTATGTATTATTATCGATCGCTTAGTTTCTGTAAGGTTAGATTGCTACAGTCTGGTTTCCCAGCCGGAACTGTCCACCCGTGATGTAATCATGTTATTCTTGCACGGCCAGCTGGAGGAGCAGCTTGCAGAGCTGTTCCGGAACGCTGGGCGTTGTTGGACCTGTGGCCATGCATCTGTGACCAGCGAGATGCGTTTGAATAGATCAATTTGTGCATGCCTGTTTTGCCTTGCTGGTTCTGAACTTCTGATAAACCTACTGCATAGCCATCGCATAACTACTGATTATGTATTGACTGGTGAGTATAATTGAATTCTGAATCAATTTGTGCATGCCTGTTTTGCCTTGCTGGTTCTGAACTTCTGATAAACCTACTGCATAGCCATCGCATAGCTACTGATTATGTATTGACTGGTGAGTATAATTGAATTCTGAATACCTTTTGTTCATAACTTGAGTTACTAAGTACTACCTCCGTTCCAAATTATAAGTCGTTTTGGTTTTTCTGATGAACCTAGATAAACGCTATGTTTAGATTCATAACAAATTCTATGAATCTAAAAAAACCAAACTGCTTATAATTTAGAACGGAGGAAGTAAAACCTTAAACGTATTTTGGATATTTGGTGACTCCGCTAGCCCTTTCTTATAGTTCATTGGGAGACAGAAATAGAGGAAACAAGCTTGGGCCTAAAAACTACGAAGTGGGGGTCTGGGAGAAATGGAAGAAAAGCCCAAGCCCAGCAGTTGGTGTCCGTGGGTGGGCTATTATTGTGTTAAACGCTCCACGCACACAATCAGGCAGGTGACGCGGCGAGCACAGAGCCAGAGAGCCGTGACCAAACGTCCCCACCAACTCCCAAAGCCTCCCTAAAAATGAAAGCGAGGAGGAGAGATCGAGCGAGCGAGCGAGGGAGAGAGAGGGAGAGGGTTGTTCAGATCACCAAATCGGCGGCGAGGCGGGGAGAGATGACCGGCGAAGGGAACGGAGACGAAGGGTGGAGGCGGACCGGCATCGAGGTCAGCGCCCTGCAGTTCGGCTACGACGGGCAGCCGCCGCTCTTCGCGCGATTCAACCTCCGCATCGCCCCTGGCTCCCGCTGCCTCCTCGTCGGCGCCAATGGATCAGGTATACCTGACCCTAATCCCTCCTCTTGCCGGCGGTTTGTCTGATGGGTCGGACTGTATTATGTATGTAGGTTTAGGGGACGAGGTGGGATTATGTTTGCGACTTAGGATGTCCTATTGTGATATAAAGTAGTTTGCAATCCCATATTTTTAATGTTGATTAGTGTGTGATTCGTTGTTGTTTATGATGGGGATTGCCTGCCGAGTGCCGAGCTTCTCACACCCAATGGTCCCTCTAATGAGGAAATAGCGTTGTCCGTAGTGTCATCCTTGAAATTATGGAATTATGCAGTCTGGTAGTGTAGCCTAAGCAATGTTATGCTTGTGACGTAGAAGCTGAATGAAGTAACAAATGCAATTAAGCTAACTGAATGTAGCACCGACTGCTGCTGTTTTTGTATGAACCACTTTGTGCTACTTCCTCACTGTTCTTCAGTGTTGTGCATTGCAAACATGTATGTGCACCTTCTGCCTTTCTTTCTTATGGAGATCAGAAGGCGTGATATAACTTTAAATTGGAATTTCCATTACCATCTCTAGAATTTGTCCGTTTTCAAGGTTGGTGTTTAACAGGAGGGAATTCCTTATCCATTTAAGATAAATTTTATGCAATGTGTACATATGATCCATGGTACACCATGTAGCGCTTTGTAGTGAGATATGGTTCTCAGCTTTGTTGAGTAATTTTGTGTACAGAAGCTTATGCACGTACTTATGCAAATACTCAGGCAAGACCACACTCTTGAAGATTCTTGCGGGAAAGCATATGGTTGGAGGAAGGGATGTGGTCCGTGTTCTTAATGGTTCAGCTTTTCATGATACACAGCTGGTGTGCGATGGTGATCTTTCCTACTTGGGGGGTTCTTGGAGCCGGACTATTGGATCAGCTGTAAGTTGACTAAGTCCCCTCACTATTTTCTTGCTTTAGAAATTAGATACACTGTTCAATCTGGTTCAATTCCATCATGATCAGTGTTTGCATAAATACATTCTTCCTCGCAAATGGATTTTTTCCACTTCGGTCATTTTCCATTTAAAAGGTTAATCATTAGAAGATTCCTTTTTACCCACACCATTAATTAAAAATGGCATATGCAATTTCTGTTATTTGTGGAGTTTGGTAGATGCGAATGCACAGTAACTCTTGGTCTGCACTTCCACAAATCCTGTTGTTTTAGTGCATTATTTGTTTAGCAGATTCTCTGTGTCTCACATGCAAGGAAAACTTTCTCAGGGTGATGTTCCGCTACAAGGTGACTTCTCAGCTGAGCACATGATTTTTGGAGGTATTCTATCACATAGCTCATCATTTGAACATATCCCATACTTGAGGTTCCTATTGACAGAAGAGATCATGTGTATCGCATACTCCTTTGTCCAATATTTTTCCTTAATCTAAAAAAACATACTCCTTTCTCCTTGAATTGAAACCCCTGACTGCTTCAATCATCTCTTCTAGATAGCTTCCTGCTGGCATTGGTTTCTGTTTAAATAAATGTTGCCTCCAGATTTATACATTAGTTTTATCCCTAGTATAATAATGCCTTAAGCTAGATGATAGGCACTAAAATCAGCATTCCTGCTAGTAGAAAATCTTTAAGCATTCATGCTGGTTAGAGTACATGTAAACATTTCTTCCATTCTCTACTCTTAAATATGAGCAGTTGATGGGGTTGATCCTGTTAGGCGAGAGAAGCTTATTGATCTGCTAGACATTGATCTTCAATGGCGCATGCATAAAGTTTCAGATGGACAGCGCCGCAGGGTGCAAATTTGCATGGGTCTTCTTCATCCATACAAGGTGATGTGTTCCTAACTTTTTTGTGGATTTGTTGTTTAGGCATCATGATGCTTAATTTACTATTGAATGCCACCTTAATGTGGTAGGATAAGAACTATAGTGCAGGAATTATTATTTCAAGGAGAATATTGAGGCAGAAGTCTTTTTGGTAATATCTGACAAAGTAGTGCTAGTCCATGCCAAAGAAAAAGAGATAGCTGTCTTGCTTTGATTATTCCGAATTTCCAGTAATTTTTCAACAAGTATATATTCGTTTGTTTGGAAGGAAAGAATATTCCTCACCTTTATCTGTATGGGACATCTTTGGTAGTATAAGGGAAGTTCCCCACAATTATCTGTATTATATGCTTTGGGATTATACGGTGTGAAATTCTCGTGTTGGTTGATGCATATTTCTCATTTATGATTTTGTGATCATTAGTTGGCGAGAGGTACCCTCATGGTTAACTTACTATAAGTTTGTCATGGCATTAAGACCTCTGAAACCATTGCAGGTGCTTTTACTTGATGAAATCACTGTTGATCTGGATGTTGTGACCAGAATGGACCTCCTTGACTTCTTTAAGGAAGAGTGCGAACAGGTCCAGATTTAATCTGCTATAGCCTTTAAAGAAACTGTTATAGCTTGTTTAACAAAGCCTTTCCCGTTCCATATCATGAAAGTTCAATTGTTCATCACAGAGAGAAGCCACCATTGTGTACGCCACCCATATATTCGATGGCCTGGAGACATGGGCTACCGACATAGCGTACATCCAGGAAGGCGAATTGAGAAAATCGGCAAAATACTCGGACATTGAAGAGCTGAAGAGTGCCAAAAACTTGCTGTCAGTGGTTGAGTCATGGCTCCGATCAGAGACCAAACTCCCCAAGAAGGATCCTCCACGTTCTGAGACCCAGCCCAGGCGCTCCTCGCCGTTTGATAGTTCTCCTTTCCGCTCATCTCGCCACATGGCATACTACCGTTGATGATTTGGCAGCCTTGCGCTTGCTTTTGTGCCATTTAGTCGTCTTTTTTGTTTGTTTGTTATATTTTCTGCTTCGCTTCCTTGTATACAGCAATATATCTGTAGAATAAAAAGTTAGCTTTGCTCCTGTGTTGACGATGAGTACAGTAGGTGCTCACCACGTTCATCAATGTACTGCTTTTCATAATCTTATACCAGAAGCTCAGTCTCTGTCGCTCTCAAAGGAGGCTTATGTATTCAGAAAAGTTTCATCCCCATTTATCACGAGAAAGTAATGTGTACCTGTACGACTGTATCCTGATGTATCCACCTTGTATATATGTGCAACACAATGCAATCCAAATCCTGTACAGGCCTGTTGGGTGCACAAACTTTTCAACTAATGCTGGCATTGTTAGATATGGAGAGTGAAATTTGGAGTGTCAGCTGGAGATGCTCTTGCTTGGTCAGCTTTGGCTAACAGCCGCTAACCTACCACCACCCTCCGACGCCTTTCTTTTGCCTGTTGTGCTGGCTGCTGCCGCATGTGCTGGCCCGGGATGATGCCGCGTGAGTCCCGGGCTGCTTGCTACTCGGACGCGCTGGTTGTCTGGTCGTGGCTCCCCCACCGCTTGGCAGTTCGCCTGCGCTTTGTTTATCGCCTGCTAATCTTATCTGTTAATGCCTTCCGTTCCCACATGATTGATTACACCGGGAACACGGCGATGTGCAGGCGTTGTCTCTGTCGATACCGCCGTACTGCCGTCCATGTCTGATCCGCTGCCGGCCATCTGAGCGTGCATGCGTCTTGTGCAAGCTATCATTTTGACTTCACTGGTGATCACCGGCCTTGTCCAGTGATGGCCGGAATAAGCGCTGTGATCCGCAGGCTGTTTCTGCTTAGGATGACACGACACTTGGGGGGGAACACCTGTGTTAATCTCATAATCTAATGCGTGTTTAAAAAAAAAACAATCTGTTGATTGAGAGTTGATTTCCTTCACTGGACGTGTTGACTTTCTACCCAAATTCTTGATCAGCTTTACTGGCGAAGTCGTGTTACCTCGGCCGTCGGGCTCGGACCAGATCGAGACGACTCTGTCTACTACAATGCACGAGGTCACGAGTAGTTTTTTTTTTTCCCCTTTTTTTAACAAAGACCACACGAGTACTCTTAGTTCTTTGGTTACTTCTCTTTCTCGGCCGAAGCGTCACGAGGAAAACGCTTCGATTTAGATTGTAGATAAACAAAAGCATCGCAGGACGCAAGCGACGATAAAGGGGTTTTGCGTGGAAGCATCCACCGTTGCCGTGCTCCGCCGTGCGTCGCCCCCGCGGGCTACCCAGCCGGATGCCGCTGCGCTGCCTTTATTTACCGGCCACGGCGCCACGCCACGTCCCGTCAACGGTCAGCTCTCCTGTCCCGTCCCACAGAGCTGCTGTGCCCTGCGCCGTCCGTTTATCTGGCCGGCCGTGCCGCCGCGGCGGTCGTATGCGCGCTCGATACGATACTGTTCGTCGGATGTCTCAGATCGACGGCTGGGATGATCCGGCCGCTCAGATATTCCCGTGCAAGGCAGGGGCACGGGGCACCCCGCGCGTGCGGAGCGGCGGGGGAGAGAGGAGGAGTGTCAGTGTGTGTGCCGCAGAACTTGTCGGCCGCTACCTAACCATCTGGGCCCACATGCAGGCTGGACCCCACCACGAGACTGCGGTTTGCTCCGGTATAAATAAAAGGCTGGCAAATGAAAAAGGAACTGGCCACCACTTGCGGTGCCTTTCGTTTTCTGAAAAAGAAAACGGCCACGTCATTTTATCTAGTTTCTTTAATCTAGGACTGGTGCTGGGGTGATTGCCTAGCTGTAGGCGGGCCCCCAGGGCACACGAAAATGGAGCAAATATCCGTGCACAAATGGTACTGGAACGTACCCTTTCCTTCTCCTTGCAGAAAGAGGAAAATGCGTTGAGCATGTCTACTTGCTTTTGTCGTCGATTCGCACATACATGCGTATAAAAAATGTGCAAATAAACAGGCTGTGCGTATTATAATACGCCTGCGCGTGATCATACGGTTTTTTTTCAAGAAAAGAAAGAAAGAAAGCGCGTAATGGAATTCTAATGGGACAATACATGCAA
Organism: Urochloa ruziziensis; assembly: GCA_015476505.1. Classification (NCBI taxonomy): domain Eukaryota; kingdom Viridiplantae; phylum Streptophyta; class Magnoliopsida; order Poales; family Poaceae; genus Urochloa; species Urochloa ruziziensis. The sequence continues at coordinate 7,757,589 of CM027123.1, read as the reverse complement.
AGGTGCAGGTCTTGCTCAACCAAGCCTCGATTCCTTGGTAAAGGCAGAGAGGATTGGACACGAGTGGTGGGCGACACATTTAGAAAAGTAGACGAAGGCACGAGATGGACAGCGTTTTCGTTGTCTTATGAGAAATGGAAATATGCCCGTTGTTTTGGTTTGACTAATTTAGGTTTGTTCAACAGCACGGACCTCAACTTGAGATACTCGTCTCTCTATCTATTATCTACTACTACGATATTATAGTATATAGAGTGGGGAATACTTCATCGAAGAGAGGAAATTTGTGCCCTTTTATATTTCGTTTTGAAAAAGAGAGAAAAGTTGTGTTAAGGAATGACAGAGTTGCCATTTCTACGGAGATTCTTTTGATAACACGGTCAATTACACTATCACTACATTTAGATCTTAAAACAAACAATGAAGGTTGATTTTTTTTTAACAAACAACGATTGATGAGTTGGCTCTACCTAAGCGGAAGCAACACTTCGCACAGCTTAATCATTGTTCTACTACTAAGCGTGGGAACATACTTTCTATTACCCGTAAGTTTAGGAAAGAGAATGCCCGAGAACATATAACCTGACTGGCTAAGGAACTTAAGGCATTTGTCATGACCATTTTCCTAGAAATGAACACTTATTTTGCAAAACAGTTGCCAATTTTTTTCTTGCCTCATTCTTGAAGCAACACAAAGCGAAGGGAAATTGTCCTTTTCCATGCTAGGGAGCAGCTTAGCGGCACGAAAGAAAGAAAGAAAAGCCCATCTCAATGAGTGCGAGCACAACCAAAAAAACAATAAAGCGCCGGAAAAAGAAAAGAGCAACCGAACAAACGAAAGATGGGCGCACCTGTCCAATTGCTCGCGCGAACCTGCTCCCTGTTAATCAGTTTGTTTAACCGGCCGGTGTCTATTTACTAATCATCATCATCATCCCCTCCCCCGTCATTTCCCTTCCAGGTCTCCTCTTCCTCCGTCTTCGTCTTCTTCTCATCGCCTCCTCCCCCTTCTTCCCCTATCCGCCGCTTCCCCCCTCTCTTTCTCTGCCCCCCCGTCTCCCGGCGAATTCGCTGAGAGGGCCAGGAATTTCACTTGGAGAACGGAGCCTTTTTTCTATCTGTTTCTCCGGGATCCGCGACCCGCTGTTGATTTGTTCGTCCGTTCGGCTCGATTTAGATTCGTTCATATATTCGTTCCTGCTCGCTCGATTGGAGGTAGGCGCCGCCCAGATTTCTCGCCGTGCCGTCTGGATCTGGTCTCGCTGAGCCCCGGTCGCCCGGAATCCCGATTCGATTGGGCCCCGCCCGGTGCCGCCCCGCCTCGGCTCGCTCGGATCTCGTCGGACTAGGGGGAAGAGAGGCTTCTCGATTCGTCTCGGGGCGAGATGGATCATGTGGTCGGGGGCAAGTTCAAGCTCGGCAAGAAGATCGGGAGTGGATCGTTCGGGGAGCTCTTCCTCGGTGAGTTCTGTGCCTATGTCCTCTTTACATATTCAGAAAAAAAACCATGTTTTTGTTGTGTTTCTAGGGAGAAATATGCTAACTTTGCTGCTGTTCTTGCTTGCAGCTGTGAATGTGCAGACTGGAGAGGAGGTCGCCGTCAAGCTGGTATTGGATTCTCTCTGATTTGGGTGCAGTTTGTATTCGTTAAACATAGCTTGATAAAATTTTGCTATGCTGGGCTAGTTGATGATAAGATCACAAGATGCAAAATGTAGAGAAATGGAATGTCTGTGTCAAATGATGGTCCATTGCTACTATTTGTCAATACTGTTAGCTGTGGGTTGGTGGAAACGTTTGCCATTGATGTTGCTTTTATTTGACAGGAAAATGTGAAGACAAAGCACCCACAGCTTCATTACGAGTCGAAGCTCTACATGCTTCTCCAAGGAGGAAGTAAGTTAATGCCATAGAGCCTATAAGTCCAGTTAGAATTGTGGAATGACACTTTTTTGGTTAGCTGCTTGCACAGCCATGAGTTGGGTTGACCTTTTTGTTCCCCTTTGTTACAGCTGGCATTCCACACTTGAAGTGGTTTGGTGTTGAGGGGGAGTATAATGTGATGGTGATCGATCTTCTTGGGCCTAGCCTTGAGGACTTGTTCAACTATTGCAGTAGAAAGTTCTCGCTGAAGACTGTTCTCATGCTTGCTGATCAAATGGTGAGTGCAGATTTCTTTCTTTTTCAAACTGCTTATTATTGCAGTTCGTTTCTCAGCTTAACTGTAACTTAGTTGTCCTCTCTGACTTTCTTTGTGAATTGCTGGTGTTCATACATTCCTTATTCATGTTTCAGATTAACCGGGTTGAGTACATGCATCAAAAGGGGTTTCTTCACCGTGACATAAAGCCTGATAATTTCCTTATGGGGCTTGGTAGGAAAGCCAATCAGGTTTGATCCTATAGCTGAGTTTAACTCTAGCTATTCAACTTGATACGTCAAACATATGTTTTAATATGCGTTTTGCCTCTTGAATGCTTTGCCTGTGCTGTACTATTGTGGTCTTCGTGATTATGGTAGTTCTTCACAATACAGTTATTCTTTTCTTGAGAAGGACCAAAAGATGTTATAATGGTGAAACATGGGTTGGCAGTTTGACTAGTGCTTGATGTGATTTGTTTGGTTAATGGTGGTTTCATTATCATTGTTCTTTTTGTGAGTCCCTTAGCTCTATAGCTGGCAATATCATCAATTCGAGGAAAACACTTCTTTTTTTAGAATAGAGATCTCTTGGTTCAATTCTTCGTGAACTTAACTGGGTTTTTTGGCAGGTGTATATAATAGACTATGGGCTTGCAAAGAAATATAGGGACCTTCAGACTCACAAGCATATCCCTTACAGGTTGGTGAACACTACTATTCTGAATTGCTAAATACATTTCACATCCTAATTTTTGGCCTAATTCTTCTTCTGATGATCGATTTAACCTCTGATCAAAAAGATAATACTGCATATGGATATCTTTCCTTGATTTTCCAGCAAAAAAGAATGAAGTTATTTGCGCAATGATAATGATGGAATTACACTGTTCATGTATCGTTAAGACGATCTGATGCTCATTTCACTATGCAGAGAGAACAAGAACCTCACTGGAACTGCACGATATGCAAGTGTCAATACCCACCTTGGCGTTGGTGAGTTTCTGACATCATTTTGTTGAATGCTTGACTTGAATTTTGCCTAATCTTAGATTTTACTTGGATGCAGAACAAAGCAGGAGAGATGATTTAGAATCTCTTGGTTATGTCCTCATGTACTTCCTTAGGGGCAGGTTAGTTTGTCTTATCCAACTTTTCATCAGGCTGATTTAATGTCCCATGCTCATGCTTCTGTGAATAATTTGCATATCATTGATCTTTTTGCTCTTTGAACAGCCTACCATGGCAGGGGCTGAAAGCAGGAACCAAGAAGCAGAAATATGACAAAATCAGTGAGAAAAAGATGCTTACTCCAGTGGAGGTAGATCATGGATCGAATCTTGTTAAGTCATTATTTATGTGAACTACTGTAAACATGCATTCATATATTGTTTGTTATGGGTTAGGTACTCTGCAAATCGTATCCATCAGAGTTTATCTCCTACTTTCACTACTGTCGTTCACTGCGGTTTGAGGACAAGCCTGATTATTCTTACCTGAAAAGACTATTCCGTGATCTCTTTATCCGGGAGGGTACGGTTTTTGAAATAATCTCTTCCCTTGTGCTTTTGTTCCTTTTGTCGTTTCCTATTTCTAATGGTTTTACTAATGCAGGGTACCAGTTTGATTATGTGTTTGACTGGACCATTTTAAAATATCCCCAGATAGGCTCCAACCCGCGGATGAGGGTATGCAATCATCTCTTGTTTCTGTTTGACACACTGCGTATAGTTTATTGGACTTACACAATCACTTCGTCATTGTTCAGGCAAGTGAAAGAACTAGTGGAGCTGCTGGACCTTCTGTGGATAAGATTGAGAAGATCCCAGGTTTGTGGTTCTGCTCTGGAAGTTGTGTAACAAAGCTATGATACAAACCAGACATCTGAACAGTAAGCACCCTTCTGAGCAGGCGAAGCGTCTGGCAGGAGGAATCCTTCTGGTTCTATGAACCAGAGTGACAATTATGCACAGCGGCCACGCGAGACCGTATCTATGTCACTGAAGGAAATTGTAAGTTAAACTTCCCTTGACCTCATGCATGCTCTATGAACTTCAGGGTACTATTCACTGTCATATGTATCATGAAGGTTAACCATGCACGACCCATTTTTTCTCAGATGCATAGCACAGACCGATCTGGGGAAAGGACTGTGGAGAGACCTCGGACATCCTCTCGTACAGGCAGCGCATCACGGAGAGCTATTGCATCAAGCAGCAGGCCAGGCTCATCTGTGGAACCAAGTGAGCAGCCATATAACCGGACAAGCAGGTTGTTCTCTAGCAACAGCGGCAGTCGTCCATCTAGCACCCAGAGAGTTAACCCGTCACCAGGCGAGTCAAGGGCCACCTCCCTTTCACGGGCAGCAGTTGCGAGGGGCTCCCGTGATGAGCCGCTCCACCGCAGCCTGGAACTTCTGTCCCTTGGTGGTGGTAAAAGGAAATAGTGGGAAGAACAGAGCGGCATCTGTGAGGCGGAAAGGGAAGAATGCTCTGTTTGCGACTCTGTAAATGACAGGATATCACCTCCTATTTGTCAACAGTTCCCCTGGGGCATCCCATAATTTCGTAGTGCCCCGGCCTGTTGTATCATTGCTTCATAGATAGCAATAATTTGTTGTTAATGTGTGTGTGGCTGTTGCGTTAGGGCCAAGTCCTAGCCGTGTTATGATTAATTTAGGGGTGGTCAAGATTCACATATTTATGTTTCTTCACCCTTTGCTGGACTTGGCGACTTTTCGTCCCGAGACAAGTGCTCGTGCATTTCCCTGTTGAACTCTGAATTTTCTCATATTCAACAGAAGTTGATGAAAGGGATTTCTTGTATGAACTTATTGAACTGCTCTCTTTGTTACATGTTGCAGTGCCATTCATGATGGCCGCTATTCTTTTACTGGCTACAAGCATATCTTGAGAGTCCGAGTGACGTGCCATGAGTACCTTCTGACGTTCGCCGCCGGCGATCTTTGCACGGTTTCTGGTGTGCCGTGTGCGTAGTGTGTCGATAAATCTCTCATCTCTGGTTTCCTCGTCCGTCGCCCCCGGGCAGGCCACATGAAAGGGCCTCCACACTCTCTGGCCCACATAGGCTAGAGATAGTGGGCCGTGGACTTGTAAGCCTGTAAGGCCTGTGAAGCCCATGAAGCCCTCACGCACAACGCTAGCCGCCCGCACAGAGCAGAAGGAGACCCATCCGCCTCGCTGTGCCGGCGACCAGGGAAGAGAAGTAGGCAAAGTCTCACTTAACCCTAGAGGGACTGAGGGGGTTCCTAACCGGCGGCGGCGATGGAGGTGGTGGCGCTGGTGAGCGGCGGCAAGGACAGCTGCTTCGCCATGATGCGGTGCCTCGACTACGGCCACAAGGCAAGGCCACGCAGCTTCACCCGTCCGCCCACCAATCCTCCCCTCGCTTCATTCGTGTCTCATGAAACGAGACTTTGTTCATTTGCTGTTGATCGCAGGTTGTTGCTTTGGCGAATCTTATCCCCCTCGACGACGCCGTAGATGAACTCGACAGCTACATGTACCAAACCGTATGCACTTAAACCCCCTCGCTGGCAGTTGACGCTTTAATTCGGCCATTTGCCGCTGATGTTTTGTTTACTTGCTGATGGCCGTGCTTGCTGTTGTGATCGGGGAGATTTCAGGTTGGGCACCAGATTGTCGTGAGCTACGCGAAATGCATGGGCTTGCCTCTCTTCCGGAGGCGCATTCGTGGATCCACAAGGCAAGCTTCTACCTCTGCAGACATTGTGGAGGCCTACTGTTGGAGTATTCTACGAATAATGTGGTTTCATCAATTGAACTATTGCTGTCCGTAGGGATCAGGGGCTTAAATATAATGTTACGGCAGGAGACGAAGTGGAAGATATGTTTGCTCTTCTGAGCGAGGTTAAACGGCAGATTCCGTCGATCAGTGCTGTGTCGTCAGGTGCAATTGCATCTGACTACCAGAGGCTCCGGGTTGAGAGTGTTTGCTCAAGGCTGGGCCTGGTCTCGCTGGCGTATTTATGGAAGCAGGATCAGACTCTGCTCCTAGAGGAAATGGTACCATGGAAATCCAGTTTCTTTGATAGCTGTCTGAACTAGGCACAAAAGAATTGTCACTCACATTTTAAGTGTTGTTTTGGTCTTTATTGCTTACAGATAAGAAGGGGCATCGTGGCAATAACTGTAAAGGTACGCATGTATCCATATGTGTACATAAATTAACTCACAATTGTTAAGTGTCTATAATTTTGGGATAACCCATTTACAGTAGTGACTGATTTCTTGAGCTTTGTAGGTTGCGGCACTGGGGCTGAAACCTTCTTCTCACTTAGGTAAAGAACTGGCTGAACTTAAGTGCCATCTGCTCCGGATGAATGAGTATGTTTCTCACTGCCCAGAACCTACCATATGCGTATCAGTCTCTTCCCCACTTAGGAGGATTAATGCTAACATAGTTGTTTCTTGTTCGTAACTTATGCACGTTTTCTTGAGCTGAGCTGAACTTATGTCTTGGTTGAGCTTAGGTATTACTACCTCCATTTTTGTATAGATGACATCTCTGACAGCTAGTTCAGTGTTATTTAGCCTAAGTTTGCAGCCACCGGTGTCAAATAAAACAAAACGGAGGTAGCATCTTCCTGTAGTGATCACCGATCAATGACCGAGTAGTTTCCAGATATAAATGACAAGAACATAGATCGTAGTTTTGCATTATATCCTTATCTGCATGATTGTTTCCCATGATTCTCTAAGCAAATAATGGAATCAATTTTTTGGTCTATACACAGCTTTTAATCTCTCTGTTTTCTTATGCCCTATTAGGAGTTATGGAATCAATGTCTGTGGTGAAGGTGGAGAATATGAAACACTAACTCTTGACTGCCCTCTATTTCGTGTAAGTCGAACCTTTGAGGGGGCTAACAGAAACCCTGATATAAGTTTAGAGTAGACTAACTATCGCGTCACGAGGCATGGCTTTATTACTATACTCTAAACTTTCTCATAACAAAAATTAAGAATTGATATAAGTTTTTATACTGAAATTAATGAAGATTTTTTTTATTGTCGTTGATCGATGCCAAATATTTATTCCCTAACATGCATGCATTTACAGAATGCAAGAATCGTTCTCGACAACTATGAAGTAATACTCCACTCTGCTGACTCCATTGCTTCTGTTGGAATACTTCATCCACAAGCGTTTCATCTTGAGCACAAGACACATCCATCTGGTACAATTGGGGATGGTCCTGTCACTCAAGAGATTTCCAGTTGTGTGCACGAGGTCGATGAAGTTATCACACACACTGATGTGGAAGAAAAACAGACCTTGAGTCCAGCTGTTGATGCTCACACCAATGTAGACCTATGCATCTCAAAGACAGGGAAGAATTTGCGTTCCATTGGCTGTTGGATTCAGAATCGCTCTAGAGCTTCGGAAGGTGTGTATTTTCATCCTAGGTTATTCCGTTGACATTGATCTGTTCTTTACTCCACCTGATAGTGATAGGAATACCTCATTACATTATTTTTTTTCCTATTGCATCAATAGGCCTGAAGTCAGACCTCATAGCAGTTTTGAGCAGAATTGATAATCAGCTCAAGGAAGAAGGGTTAGGCTGGGTGAATGTTTTATATGTTCACCTCTACATTTCAAACATGAAGGAATTTGGATTGGCCAATGAAGTTTATGTCAGCTTTATTACAGAAAAGAAATGCTACCTGGGTGTTCCTTCACGCAGTACAATTGAATTGCCATTGGTTCAGGTTGGGTTGGGCAAAGCATATGTGGAAGTTCTAGTTTCAAATGAACTGAAAAAGGAGAGTCCTACATGTGCAAAGCATCTCCTGCTGGGCTCCTAGTTGCATTGGACCTTATAGCCAGGTACAATACACACTTATTGATAGTGCCATTAGTTTGTTGTATGTTCTAAGATCGTCTATTATCTTACAAATAAAATAGACCCTCTAAACTGCGATATTATTCCATTCTCTTGGGAATGCAATACAAGGTGTTGCTTGTAGACTGTAGAGTAGTTGCATGACAACTAAACTTAAATCCTCCAGAGAGTTTTTGTTCTTTTTGTGTAGATGATAATTTTAGGATGTAATATTTGATCTACTTTCTTTTAGGCAACACTTTATGGAGAGATTTTGTATATGGCTGGTCAGCTGGGGCTTGACCCTCCTACGATGAAGCTCTGTCCTGGTGGTCCAACAGCTGAACTAGAATTAGCTCTACAAAATAGTGAAGCTGTGGCTAATGCATTTAGTTGCTCTATCTATTCCTCGGCAATACACTTTCTGGTGTACTGCTCTGCACAGTTGACATCTGATGAGAAGGAAGAAGTTGAACAGACATTGCAGAGTTCTTATATTACTCGTTTGGATTGCTCAAAAACTGGATCGTATCCTACTGTTCTATATGTATTTGCACCAGATCTTCCAAAAGGGTATGCATCTCTTCGCTTCTATATATCAGGAAGAAAGTGACGTAGTTTGGACTAACATATTTGAAACATGCAATAAAGTTATATTATTAACTTCATAAGATGTTTTTTCTTTTAATTTTGCAGAGCACGTGTAGAGATAAAACCTATTTTATATGTACCCACCGATGATGATGGAGTTGCAACCAACGAGACGGAGACTGGAATTATGCAGCCAGCACCAAGCCAAGCATGGAGTGCACAATACTCTGGCTTGCATGACTCATCTTGCCAGATCCACACAATTGGTGGGAGAATTTGTTCTGCTCTGGTCTCAGTCACAAGTGATATTGCATCAAAGATATGTTCTACAGCTGGACAGCTGTACCACACTGAGGAAAATTTGAAAGCTATGGCCAGATTTTGTGCTTTCCAGATCGCAAAGATCCTGGTGGATAATAATTTTTCCTGGGGCAGCATAACGGTATGTTTGTTGCATAATCACACTACAGTTACATTCATATCCTAACCAGAATTTCTGGATTGAAATTTGCAGATGTTGAGGTTCTACTATTCGGTAGATCACTCAGTGGCAGCGGATGCACTGTCCTGTGCATTTTCGGAGGCCTTCGCTGAGCTTGCAGAAGACAACAGTTCCTTAAGAACTGATGATGCCCCTTTCTACAACATTGTGCCAGTATCAGGATCTGGCCGCTCTGCCTGTACAAACAACATAATAACATGCGAGTTGTTGGCTTCCAAACCTTAGCCTGCACACGCATCCAAATTGTTCGCTGTGATGCTTGCTGGGACGCAGCTTTCCTTTGGAGGTGTACATGTTAGATTTCTGCCAAATTGCCAAAGGAGCCGGCTCAATTGCCAGTTGGACGACAGTTAATCAGCTGCTTTAGGGTTGGCAGCAGTAGCTTTCTGTGCTGGTGATCGTTGAAAAAATATACCATGATTATCATGTGATACTATACTGATTCTTTTTTCTGTTTCTGTAGCCTTTACATTGGGCCTGATTAACCCGTACTGAAGCTTGTAATGACATTGGTCTGTCTACAGAGGTCCAGTCAGTAACGTGTCCCTGTGTTCTTCCTCTCTGTTGACATTTTTGGTATCTGGATGGGACTGGTTCTTGTTAGTGAAACCGAAGACGCGTAGCTTCCCTAATCTTGCACGCACGTCTCTTGAAATCCAGGTAGGAAACGAGGAGCAAATATTCCAGAATCCACAAGAAGTTGCGCATAAGCCAGCTAAGTATTTCCCTTAATGATCTGACCAAATTTTGTAAATAAACAAACTAGCAAAATCTCTAAGTGCAGCCGTAACATGGGAGGAGCATCGATCGGCACATTCTGTCAACCTGGTAGAACTGAGCAGGTGTATGCCTGTCTTTGGCTCTCTGCTTCGTCTCTGTATGCCCGCGCTCCCTCTTCTCGATCTCTCCCTTTTCCCCTCCCTTTCCTATCTCCCATCCCCCTCCCTGCCCAGCCCAAATTTAGCCGTTGTAGCTTCCGCCCTCTGTCGCTCGCTCGGCTCTGAGAACACGCACGCTCACGGCGCAAGAGGCAGAGGAGGATAGGGATAACATTGCCTGAATCGCTTCCGTTCTTGGCTGCGATCCTTCCTACCCAGCGCGAGGAGCTTCACTTGATTGTTGATCCCCGCATCTTCCATTGGCTCCGCCTGGGCAGCCAAGATGAGGCTCCTGGCGTGCTGCTACAATGATCCGGAGATGCAGATCGATCCGGACACCGTCTACCCCATCCGCGCCGACTGCCGCGACGACGCACCCAAGACGCGCTTCAAGCCCCGGGTATTTCTTTTGATTATTTTTTCCCTTTTATCTTCTGCGCTTCCGTTCCATGTTTAGGAAGTGAGATCTAATTTCTGATTGGCAAGATCTAGTTATGAGCTGCTAGTCTTAGTGAATGAAGTGAAACCTGCCAGATGGCTAGATTCAAATGAGGAATCAATCTAGTGAGGTAATGGGTGACTATTTATTCAGAAGCCTAAGGCCAATCTATGATTTTTTTTTATGAATATGAAATATCAAAACGCTCTCTCTTGATATAACTTTTCTCTCTTGCCCTAAACTCAAACCAAATTGCCAGTTGGAGTGATCAAGGAATGCTGATTAGAGAGATTAGTGGGTGTCATGTACTGATCAAGTAGTGCATCAAGTAGTTATTCATGAAGTACATTGACTCGTATTCAGTTCCCTTTTGTTTCGTCCCTGTTGGCAGCCTGGCCTGACTCTGAGCCCAAAGAGATGGAAGCTGCTCCACAACGAGGAAGGTGTCCTGGACATAGCTGGGATGATTAAAGGGTGCAACGTGGGGTAAGCCATATTTTCTCCAGATTCATGACCGTGAGCCTGTTTCAGTGATATGATTCACACTCAGAAAATGTATGCATTTTGTGTTATTTGCATACCGAAGTATAAAACTCTTATTTTGGACACTCCTTCCAAGTTATTAAAATTGTCAATAATGTTTCACGCAAAATGAAGTTTGGGAATTCCTATTGGATGCTCTTTTATATTTTGACTTGCTTAACCTGTTTAACATTTAAACCAATAACACTTACATGGCTACACGCTCTTTTATCGAACAAACTTACCTATACCCTATGACTTCTCCAATAGGCAACCATATGTATTCCTCAATTTCCTTGCTACATATGTTCTCGTCGTGCTCAATTTCTCATCCATCACTCTTCTTCTAGTTCTAGGTGATTAACACTTTAAACAGCCTACATGGCTACACCCTCATACACACTATGGCCTCTCTAAGAGGTTTACTGCATGTGCCCTAACGCAGTACTTTGTGCATTATTTTTTCTGTTCTTCTCAGTGATGTTTGTCAGCATGGTGTATCCCTGTTATGGCCTTCACTGCTAATATGTGTTCTTTTTCTCTGTCTGCCACAATATGGTCTTTATTTTTGGTTGTGCAAACAGGGAGTCCACCCAACAATCAAAGGAGAAGTTTGGGAATTTTTGCTGGGCTGCTATGACCCTAAAAGCACTACTGAACAGCGCAATCAATTGCGACAGCAGCGAAGGTTTTTCCGCTATTGCACCTTTTGCCTATCCATGTTTGTTCTTTTCATGTCTCAAAAATGTCAGTTTTGATCACATTATGTCATTTTGTATAACCAAAGAAAGATAAATTCTTTTTTGTTAAAAAAAACTCTGGCAGATGTTACTCTGCAGCATGGCACTGTTTTGTTCTTCAAGAAGTATTGCTTTATGTAGCTTACTTATTGTTAAAGTCTATTTACACATCATATGCTATGGGACAAGGAATATACTGATTTGCATATTTTGGTAGGTTAGAGTACGAGAAACTGAAAACAAAGTGCCGAGAAATGGACACAACAGTTGGTAGTGGAAGGGTAATTACTATGCCTGTAATAACAGAGGACGGTCAACCTATCGAAGACCCTAATTCAGTGGGCTCTGAACAGCAAACCAGTGGAGCACCACTCTCGAAAGAAGTTATTCAATGGAAGCTAACTCTACATCAGATTGGTAAGCAATGTTGCCCTTGTTTCAGCATCTTCTATATCTATCATCTTGTTATGGACTGCCCACAGCCGTGCATCGAGGGGGAGGCAAGAGACAGAGGGGAATACCCTTAACTAATAATGATATGTAATTAGGCCTGCACTTGGACAAGTGGAAGCTAGCCTGCATTTGGGCTGCCCACACAACCCCCCTACCTTAGGTCCGGGCTAATCAGGCCACAAGGGGAAGCTAGCCTGCATTTGGGCTGCCCACACATCCCCAATATCTTAGGTCTGGCCGTCTGGGCTAATCAGGCCACAAGATCTATAATTTTTATTTATCTAACTTTTTCCACTATTCAATTATAGGTCTCGATGTTAATCGTACTGATCGTGTACTGGTTTATTATGAGAGTCAAGCGAACTTGGCAAGGTTATGGGACATTCTTTCAGTGTACTCATGGGTTGATAAAGACATCGGATATTGTCAGGGTGAGTTGTTGAAACAGATGTTTTTCTGATAATAGAAAATGATGCTTTATCATGCTAGTTTTCTTAAGTTGTTCAAAATTGCTAAATCCTCCTATGCAGGAATGAGTGATCTTTGTTCACCAATATCAATCATTTTGGAACATGAAGCAGATGCTTTTTGGTGCTTTGAACGTCTAATGCGCAGGGTGGTAAGCGCCCTTTCATACTTATCCTTTTATTCATCAAACTAATGCACAGATCCTTCCTTGATTGACTTCTGCTAACATATGTACAAATAAACTTTCAACTAAAACTTTTGTATATATGATATAACATCATAAAGTTGATTAAGTTAGAAGACTGTAGAACTGCACTTAACACAAAGGTCAAGATGGTTAGTGTACGGTAAGTTAATCAGCGTGGTAGTAAATTCTTTTTGCCCCTGCATATGTGCTAACATAAATTAGCTTGGCTACCATGTAGAGCCTATAGATGTAATTTGGCTTGTGCTTTGCTTAATGTCAATCTGTGTGAATTGGTCATCAGGGATTTTTGGCCAGAGAACTGGCAAGAACATGTATTTGATATAAATAACAACACTACACCCAGGGAAAAAACCATGTCATATAGCTATCTGATATAGATATCAACAGAATATGGCCTACTAGGCCACACATATTTACTTCTGGAGTAATGGCAGTTGTTCAGTTGTATGTGATATCTGCCTTCTTTAGTGTCTCAAAAAATGTCTCCACATATCTATATTTCTGTTAACATCTTCTGGAATAAACGCCTGGGTTTCTACCTTCTAAATATGCAGCGAGGAAATTTCATAAGTACTTCTACTTCCATTGGAGTTCGAGCTCAGCTCACTACCTTGTCAACCATAATGAAATCTGTTGATCCAAAGCTACATGAACATTTAGGTACAGTCCTTTGGAGCTACATATTTACGAGACGGCTAAAAAAAAACAATATCTACATTTTGGAATAAAGGTGCAATTATGTGTGCTCTGATAAAATATTGTTTATGCAGAAAATCTTGATGGCGGGGAATACTTATTGCCTTCAGAATGCTGATGGTTCTTTTCCGTAGGGAGTTCTCGTTCGTGGACACAATGTACCTTTGGGAGGTAAGCTGTTTGGACAAGGTTTCACAGTAATTAGTGTACATAATTCCTATGAGTAAGCTAGTTTACTTAACAGTTTAATTTGAGCACCACTGATATCCAAGCATTACTTCTGTTATACATCTAAATATAGGCCCAGTTGTACTAGAAATATGTGCTGGTTTATGCATGAGACGCTATTGTTACAGCTTCAAAACGTTGCAGCTCATGTGGTCTATGGAGTACAATCCAAATCTCTTTTCAATGTTGGAGAGTGACAGTGGCACATCTAGAGCAACCACAAAGGATGAAAGTGTCCTAAGACAGTGTGGAAAGTTTGAGCGGAAAATTTTGCAAGCAGCTAAGAAAGATGAGGAGATCCCTCTATCCGTCTTTGTTGTTGCTAGTGTTCTGGAGGCTAGAAACAAGAAGTTACTGGGTGAGGCAAAAGGTCTAGATGATGTTGTCAAGGTCTCTCTCTCTTCCTCTCNNNNTTCAAACACCACCAAATCAGAGGAGTTTGGGGTGGGGAAAGACTCACCGGCGGCGGCGCGCCACTCGGCGGTTTGCTGGTCGGGGAGGACGCCATCCATGACGTGCTGCTCGAGGCGCTTGGTGGAGGTGATGGACTCCCTCCACTCGGCGGCGCGATCCACGGCGACCTCGGCGACGGCTTTGCCCTTGGACGACCGGGCCCTTGCTGGTGACTTCTCCTTCCGCTTCGAGGCTTCCTTCCTCTTGGGCGCCATGGCAGCGATTGGTGCTGGAGAGCGAGGAAGAAGGGTGCGGGAGCAGATCTAGGGTTTTGTTCTGGCGCAAAGGGAACTGGAGCGTCGGGGAAGGCAAATGGCAAGTAAAGGAAGAAGAATGCGGCGGGGATGGCTTATAAAGGAAGGAACCGTTCCTCCCGCGCGCGGCGCGGCGCTTGTCTCGGGAACTCAACCGACGCAGGCACGTCCCGTCGCTTTGAATTCAAAGATGCGATAGGGAATCGCGATATTTCGCGATATCTCGCCTTCCGTAAGGCGACCGTTAGGGACGCAACGGACTTTTAGGAATAATGGGCCTAATGGGCTGAAATATAGCACGACCTTTCGGTTCTGTTACGATAATAAATCTGTGGGTTCCTGAGCTAGGGTTCAGGGGCAGAAAACCACTCGGTCGTGAGGCTAAAATTAGTCGACGACCAGACTTGATTTTGCAATTAATATTGCGACCTCGCAACTGATTTTTTACGTAAGGCATGCGATACTATCGCTAAATTGACTCAGAAATTTGGGTCAAATGCTGACAAGTATAAGTCTTGTGAGAAGATGGCTTACCATATGGTCAAGCTGAGTCGTGGGACACGACTCGGAAGTCATGCCGAGTTCAAAGAACTTGAGGACAAAATCCTTATAAAGGGGAAATAAAAAAGCCCTTGAAGGAAAAGATTATCTAAAATCCATGTCCAGAGGCATGGGGGCTGAAAAATCAGTCGGAATTCATAGCTTTCAGAGTCTTGACACGATCATGCTGAGTCGTAACAAGACTCGGGGGCTACACCCAATGGGTGCACCTGGAGGTGCACACCATTGATGGATCAAGTTCAAAAAGAGATTCATAATATTTATTTTTGACCCTCGATCAGAATATTATATTCTGCTCAAGGCTCGGGGGCTACACCCAATGGGTGCACCTGGAGGTGCACACCATTGAAAATCAAGATACAGATGGATAAAAGTTGAAGACCTTTGGCCAAATTCATACTAAAATTGCCCAAAGCCCGGGGGCTAAGTGTATTCACTTCGCTGTCGCGTCGTGAAAAAGAGCACTCCTTCCCCTCACTTTGACTGAAATTGAAGAATTGTTTTCAGGAACGTCTGAGAAACCACTCGGATCTTCCTTGAAACCACTCGGATGAGATCTTAGACGACTTGGAGCATTCGAATCATGCAAGAAAAGATGGAACAATTACAGCCAACGATCGGCCAAGAAGTGCTCGGGGGCTACTGTGGGGGATATAGTACCCGGGTACCTCACGAGCAAGCCTGGCAGCCCACCAAAAGGGGGCGGCCCACCTCATCGTTCTGGACCTGAAGACGTGCGGGACAAGTCGGCGCACGGAGGAAGGATCTGAAAGGAGAAGTTCTAGTTGGAATAGGAATTATTGTAAGGAAGGAAAGGATTCTTAGAGATAGGATCGGATACAAACCGACTTGTAACCCTGCCCCCCGATATATAAGGCGAGCAGGGACCCCCTCAAAAGCATCTCATAACTAGGAACCACAACTCAAGCCAACTCGAATCACAATCTACATAATACAACACCCCAAAACAGGACGTAGGGTATTACGTCGAGTCGACGGCCCGAACCTGTATAAACCCTTGTGTCTGTCCATCCTAACCATCTTGCTTCCGATCTTTGCGATCTTCCCTACATTACAAATCACTTCCGTGGGCTACCCCGTGGAAGACTGCCGGAGATAATATCACCGACAGCAGCGCAGGTGGATAGGGGCTGCGGCGCGAGGGGGGGAGGGGGCATAGCGGCGACGCGGGTGGATCGGGACGAGAGCCAGCGAGAGAGGGGGGGGAGGATTGGGATCCCGTGTGGGGGAGGGGAGGAAAAAGTTGAGTTAATTCATGTGGGGTCCAACAGAAAGTAACACAAATACCACCTCTTGGAGGGGTTAGAATTTTGGGGGGTGTTAGTCCCAACTAACACCAAACTAACACACATGTTTGGCTCCAAAGTGTTAGTTCTGTGATATTTGGCTCCAAACTAACACTAACACATGAATCCAAACATGACCAATGTATCATCACTGGCCATGTTTGGATTCATGTGTTAGTGTTAGTTTGGAGCCAAATATCACAGAACTAACACTTTAAAGCCAACACTTGTGTGTTAGTTTGGTGTTAGTTGGGACTAACACCTCTCAAAATACTAACCCCTTCAAGAGGTGGTATTTGTGTTATTTTTGGTGGGCCCCACATGAATTAACTCAACTTTCCTCTCCCCTCCCCCACATGGGATCCCGATCCACCCACCTGCTCTCATCCTGATCCACCCGCGCCGCCGCTACGCCCCCCCCCCCCCTCCCCACGCCGCAGTCCCTATCCACCCGCGCCGCCGCCCCGTTCTCCCCAGCGTCGCCGGCCGAGCACCCCAACGCCGCCGCCCAGAGCTCCCAGCGCCGCCGCCCCGAATCCCCCTCCCAGCGCCGGCCGAGCCATCCTCTTGGGCTCCAGGAGTCTGCCACACAGAGGGCAACAACCTCCCCGTTCAGCCCAAATCGCCCACCATTACTTTTTATCCTCAAATGATTGTAAAAGTAGCAATAAATGGAAACTAACACAGGGATCCAAACACAATTGGTGTTAATTTGTTACGTGTTAGTTGGGGGCTAAAGACTACCGCTACCACTAACTGACACTATGAACCAAACACGGCCACTGTATCCCGATCTACTTGCACGGGCAAACGATTGTGCAGGGCAAGATGGAGCTAGCGCAGGGATCGTGCTTTTGTCTTTTTTTTTCTCTCTCCTCTTTTTCCGACGATCGGGTCTAAAAGGGCAGGCAAACTGCTTTGCTTGTATCAGGAAATCATCTTTGTTACATGCAGCATGGTGCTCGTGTGCAAACCATTTTTTTTTTTGTTCCGGGCGGATTATTATGAAGGCCAATCAATTACCATGAGTACATGGACTGTCCCTTTTGCTTTGGGAAAAAAAGGTAACTATTCATGGTTGACTCAACAGTAAATTTTACTAAACCTGCTGCTTGCCCGAAATAAACAACAGATGGACTAAAAAGAAGGGAACTATTTTTGTGGTTCATCGGTGAGAGGGCGACGTGACTGCGACATCCGCCCAATACCATCTCTATCCAGTATTGCATGACCGTTGCTGACGGAGCTGCTGATTTTGTCCTCCGATTTTTCTTTTTCCATTTTTCAGTCAATGTATATACATACACACTAGGAGTAGTGGAATACAGTACCATCTAAATGTTTATATATTTTTTCTGGAGAGATATCATCTAAAATACTAGCTTTGTCCCAAAAAAGAAAGTCCATTTGGGCCTCGTGCCAGCAAAAGTAGTTCACGTTTTACGAAATTTTTAGTAAATTGTATTAATATTTATGACTCTAACAAAATTTATTATGAAAGTATATTTCGTAACGAATCTAATGATATATATTTGATATCATAAGTATTAATATATTTGTATCTATAATTTGACTTTCTCAGAAAGTAAGAAATACATTATTTTTAGGACGGATGGAATAGGTTGCATGCCCCATGTTCGACCCACTGCCACACCTGACACCACCTCCCACCGCCGGTCTAGCCCCCTCCCGAGTCCCGATCGAGGTTCCCTTCGCTGCCGCCGATGAACACACGTGCTTAACCCAAACCCCTCTCTGCACTCAATTAATTAACTAACCTCACCGTTGAGAGCGCCCACACGTAGTATCCGAATGATTTATACTCCCTCCGGTTTAGTATTAGAAGTCGTTTTGGACAAGGTTTGAGTCAAACATTGGGAATATAAATCATGAATAACATTTAAGTCGTTGAGTTTGAAAATGTGAAAATCATATAAATAGAAATTACTTTCATAAAAATATACATATATAACTTTTCAACAAATATTTTTATAGAAAAGAGTTGTTTTGGTGACCGTGTCGCTGTCCTAAACGACTTCTAATACTAAACCGGAGGGAGTATATATTACCGTAGAGTACGTAGAGGGAGTATGCATGCGATCGATAATCATTATTATCATGCATGGCTGCTAACAGATACTAATGCTGATACTAGTTAATTATACACCCCATGGATCGGACGAGCAAGGACATCATTAATTCCTTCATTCCTCCATGGCTCCATGAGATCTCTGATAGTGATAGCTCATCTGATCTGTGCCATGTTTAGGTTCGTATATATCATCCGTCGTCGTCAGATGTGCTGCTTCTTCTGCTACTGGTGCTGCATCAACGACCGCAACCTAGGCCCTGTCCAGATGAAACGCGAAATTAGAGTATGTTCCCTCACATGCATGGCCAGTGGCGAAGTCAGGATGGTGATCTAGGAGGGGCTGGTGAACCTCATTCTTCCTCCTCCTCTTCCTCTTTTTTCTTCTTTCTTCTTCCTTCACTCTCTTTTCTTCTTTCTCTCCATTGATTTCTATTCAAAAATTACAGGGGGATCAATGGAGTTTAAGCCGGTAGGGGGGGCTAGAGCCCCTCTAGCCCCCCTGTAGATTCGCCCCTGTGCATGGCATATTAAATGTAGTCGAAAAAAATAACCCATTATATGGATGGAGTGTATTTCGCGAGACGAATCTAATGAGCCTAGTTAGGTCATGATTAGACAATAAATTGCTACAGTAAACATATGCTAATGACGGATTAATTAGACTCATTAGGTTCGTCTTGCGATTTACTGACAGAATCTGTAATTAGTTTTGTAATTAGTCTATATTTAATACTTTAAATGTGTGCCCGACGTACTGTAATTTTTTTTCGAGTTCCATCTAAACGCGGCCCTAGTAACTTTAGTCTCCTCTCATGATGACTGGCCATCAGCTCATTAGTTTGCAGGGAGAAGCAAACACGTACGGGATAAAAATAGCTGGCGCGTCAAATCTCTTGACGCATTTTTGTTGAAATCGTAGCACTAACTAAACCATTGCATGGGATGCGTACGTAGCACTAGTATATTTGTACTTGCTTACCTCCTCCTCATTACTGATTCTCGCTTCGATCGGTTGCCGCCTCAAACAAAGGACCTGGTCCCCCCGGTTATTACGAGCAACAAGTCAAGACAAGACAACACCCAGCAGTATCTGGCCAACCAAATGCTTCGTAAGCATCGCGTCAGCGATGCATCACGTCGCTAATAAAGAAAGAAAATTAGTTTTTGTAATCTAATCATATGTGAATTACTTTTGTGCTCGCGTTTACGTAGTTTCCCCTTTTTTTTTGGAAAATTTAAGAACTCTTTTCACTTTGCGTGCAAACGATATTTTTGGGAGGAGAGCAGCGAGGCGAAAGCCCAATGTATTTTTGCGTAGCAGCAGTCAAGGCCTATCAGAAAGCCCAGAATCTAAGCCCACTTGCAACGCCGCCCGCTCTCTTTCTTTCTTCCCCAACAATCCAACACGACACCACACCACAGAGACAAAAGCCAACGCCTCCCCTCTACTCTGACCGCTCTCTCTGCCTTCCCCTTCTAGAGGCTTCCTTCCCTCCGCCGCCATGGCCGCCGCCCGCCTGCTGCCGCTGCTCAGACGCCGCCTCGCCGCCGTGATCTCCGAATCGCCCGTCCCCTCTTCCCGAGGTACTCGGATCCCCCATGCTTCTCCGCCTCTCTCGGTTTCCTTGTTTGTTTTACCTGTTCTCCTCCTCCCGCCCCTCGGATGGAGGGGGTGACGGGCGCGGGGTTCTCACTCAGATCAATTCGGGGTTCGTGGGGTGCCTTGCGCTCCAGCGTTTTCCCTAACTGCAGGTCTATGTTTAGGTTGGCTGTGTATGTGTGCGCTATTAAAGTTTCGGTTTGGATTTGTGACTGAGTTTTGTGTGCCCATGATTTGTCCCAATGTTTAATAGGCTCCACGGATTTTGGACTCCGCAGTTTATGCTTGCCAAAATCCCCTGTACTGAAAGGCTGGAACGCAGTTGACACTACAAACTGTTCCCTGTTGCTATGATCACCAGAATACCCAACTGCTCCTTATGCTCATAGCTGCATCCCCTATAGGAGTATTAGAGAACTACCACGGGTATTACCCTGGTTTTGCAGAGAGCTAATGATGGCTATTCACTCCTAAGCCTTGAGCACAAATGTCTAGTTGCAGCAGCCTTGAGCTAATAATGAGTTGTAGTGAGTTGCCGTTTCAGTTTTTTGAAACTTTGATATGCAGGTGTTTTGAGCGCTGAAATGAAAGCTCGTGTAATTGCAGGATTTTCATTTCCTACAACCACATCGGCAGGGCTAAGATCCCTCCTGACAGTTACCGAAGCGAGCAACAATGCATCCGACAGCAATTCTTTGAACCAAGAGCAAGAGGGTTCCAAAACAGACGCACCTCCAGCTCCAGTCCCTGCACCCGAGGCCAGCTTCAAGGTCAGAGATACCTCCAACCTGAAGATCTCACCTAGACATGACCTTGCCATGGTCTTTACATGCAAGGTCTGCGAGACCAGGTCTATGAAGATGGCTAGCCGGGATTCGTACAATAATGGAGTTGTGGTTGCACGCTGTGGTGGCTGCAACAACCTCCACCTCATAGCAGATAGGCTGGGCTGGTTCGGGGAGCCAGGGAGCATTGAGGACTTCCTAGCAGCACAAGGGGAGGAGGTGAAGAAAGGTTCAATGGATACTCTCAACTTCTCTCTGGATGACTTGGTTGGGTCTCAGGTCAGATCGAAGGGGACTTCTGAACAAAATTAAGCTTCTTCCTAAAATGGTAGCTTTTGGTCCAGTAGTACTTGTAAAAGCAACTTTAATTATTAGGGAGCCCCACAAGTTTTGTTCAACTTCATGGCTTGTCATGTGTATCTGAAGCCCACCAAATGCATGTCATTGTGATCTATTGCAGTGTAGTTCTTTTACTGAAAACTTATACAGGGGCTTTAAGCTCACATAAATGACTATGGTGAACTTCTTCTGAACTGCTTGCATTTTAATTCTTTACTCTGTTGTGTATCACGGTTCATGTAATGTGTGTGGTTAAATATGCTCTTATTACGAGCTTACAGATGATCGTTATGACCATTTTAAGATTTATATGCGGTGAGTTCTGCTGTTGTTACTTAAATTTGTGCTGAAAGTAAGAAAGCTGATTTTTAAGTGATTGAAGAGCTATTAGTAACCCCAGCTTGAGTCAAACAAGTAAGAAGGGATCATCCAAATTAATTCATTTGGATTCAGAGTTCTGAGAAAGGGCAGATCACAATGGGCATTGGCTTCCAGTGAGGTCAGGGACCAAATATTATTCCTGCAGTTGAAACTGTTATTGCTTCACTTCCCATTTGGGTTTGGAGGACAAGCCTGGCCATTACGGGTTTCCAGGAATTGTTTTCTGTAAAAACGACATTGCAGTTCTCAAATGATAGTACCTAGACACATAAAAATATAAAATAATATACTTGTACCACAAGGGCTTGCCTTTAAACTTGTCTGAAAAGGGGCATATGAAACTGCAAGTGTTATATCCACAAGATCAATTTAATAGTTCTTGTATTAATTTCTCTATGTACTGTACAGTTTAAGAACCTTCAGGTGTACACCATTATCCTTGTCGACTCCCAAATTCCCAATGATCCGACCAGCTATGCATCTCTACTGTTCTTGTCGCTCCTGTCAGAGATGTGCTTCTTTGAGTACTAAAATCCTCTCTTAGTTAGGAATAACTTTTGAATTTGGAAACACTTTCCTGCCATAGATATTGCACATTGGATTCAAATGATTCTCAAATATGGGAATTGTCTCTATTTTTTTCATATTTGTAATATTATTGCTGAGATTCATGGTTTCCCTGCAATTTCTACCAAAATCGAGAATCCACACTACATACTGAAGGAGCGACACAGCAATACCCGGACCTCCTTTTCTCTGTTGTTTAACCTTTTCACTTAAGCAAACCACAGACCTCCTCAACCTTTCAAGTACAAAATAGTAGGTTAGCCAGTTTTGGGGGGATCCATTTTCACCAAATAATACTTTCAACCTTTCAATCCTTAAAATTGACACACTTCATTCAATCATTCTGCCGCTTTTACATTTAATGCGCTATTACCAGCTCAACGAGAAGGGAATATCCAGAGCTTCTCACAATTGTGATAATAGCTTGAGCCTTTGCCATGATGCTGCCCTTTTTCCATTAGCCTATAGAGTGATTCATTCCTTGATTTTAACTTTGCCATTACCACGTGCTGACAGAAATGTCTCCAACACGTTACTATTCGGATCTTTTACAGAGGAAACCCCATTGGATTTTATGGAGTGCGATACCTCTTGAATTTGACGGGAAATCAGTACTTCCACCAATAAACTACTCACAAGTTCTCCACTGAGGCTAGCCAAGCTGACATGGCAATGCCGCGCCCGAGGTTGGTTTTCTAATCTCATAGTTATGTGCCGTACTTACACTGAATTTGCATATCAAATTAACATTGGAGGTGAACAAGTGAGGTATGATGTTTCAGCTAGTCTGAAAATGACAAACGCCTCGCATACCTGACAGCTATTCAAGAATCTCTTCTCATCTACACCTGGGACTGTACCAAGAGGGACTCTAATCTACAATCCTACTACACTGAAATTAATGAAATGATCTGCTATATGGACAGAGAAAGTTATGTGGGATCTCCTTGCCTTGTCAGTGCTTCTGGAACATGACCATGCAAAAGAATGCTACGCAGCGGAAGATAACCCCATTAGCAATGAGGACTACTATACAGAGAATCTCGTGCTGGATGTTGTAGCCGCTCCTGACCAGCGAGCCACACCGTGTTATAAGCCATACCCCTGAATAGCTGCAACCACAAACATAACAAAATGGTGTGTGTTAAGGTTGCAGACTTGCAGTGTCGCTATGGCCAGTTGAAATCTCAACTCATTCAGTATCAACAAACAGGATGTGTCATACGTACTTCTGAGCATTTGCAATGACAAACGCTTCCAGGGCCCACTTTGTGTAGCACAAATCGGCTAAGATGGTTTTCTTCTGCTGGGTTGCTATCAGGGTCAAAACAACTGGAAGCAGTGCAGACCACTGCAACCACAGGATATATGCATATTAGGACATGTCCAGTTCGAGGTGAACGCTGAAGATATAAAAGAGGAAGCATACTCAGCGACTCACCAGCTGTGCGGAGC
Source organism: Urochloa ruziziensis (assembly GCA_015476505.1). Lineage (NCBI taxonomy): Eukaryota > Viridiplantae > Streptophyta > Magnoliopsida > Poales > Poaceae > Urochloa > Urochloa ruziziensis. Next base: position 7,734,062 of record CM027123.1, on the reverse strand, counting down.
TTGGCTGGAAGAAGATGGCGAAGGTGTAGCCAATACCGGTGACACAGTAGACAAGCGCGAGGAGGACGACATAGTTCTGCCAGATGGAAGACCTAGGGTTGTTGAAGAAGTAGAACATGGAGAGGTAGACGATGGGCTTGACGATAGTGTTGAAGTGATCTATGGTGTCCTTCGACATGAAGTAGGCCAGGGAGCTCATCCCGGAGGCTCTCTCCCTCCAGTAGTTTATCTTATCAAGCGTGAATGATCTCAGAGCTCCAATTTTGCAGAGGAGGGCTACAACAACCACATTTTGCATCACTTGACTGAAAACACAAGCATTCTCATGACAGAAACAAATGAATTACTTACAGACAGCAATGACAGTATATGTGTATCCCAGCGCTCCAAACGTCTCGTCACTAACTTTGGCCAGTGTTCCCAGGCATATCCCGGCAAGACAAAGTATCAAGTAGTCCACTCCTTGTATCCTCGCTTCTCGGAGCCTCTGCTTGCCACACCTGGAGATGTAAATATATCATCAGCTTCGTCACTTCTGGACTCAAGAAAAGTTCAGAAAGGCTTTGTTCTCTGAAGACTTAGAGGCCTTACCTTCCCAAGAAGTACCTGTACTGCCTTAGAATGCCAGGAGTATTGCGCTTTGACAAATCTTCAGAAGTCTTATTGTAATCATACTCATCCTTCTTCTGCCCGAGGATATCTTTAACATTGCCCAAGAGTACTGAAACAAAGGATGGCCCCGCATCACCGTGGCTTGAAGCATTACTGATGCTTCCTCTGGATGATAATTCTGAATCTGAAGAGCTCTGCAGCATATCCCGTGGAACGTCGTAACCGTTATGCACCATCCATCTGATAGGCAGGTCCTTCACACTGACACCTGAGTTGAAGTTGGGCTTCACAATGCCCTCCAAGATGTCGATGTAGTAGTCTGGTGGGTTCTCACGATCCGGGACAACGATGCCCAGCCCTTGGAAGTACTCCTCCACCTTCTTCACTGGCCCATGGTACACTGTCATGCCCCCTTTGGCTAGAAGTATCAGATCATCAAACATTCTGTATAGCGTGTAACTGAAACAACACAGACATTGGTTCATCAACAACACAGCTTGCAGCACCAATCGACCAACATGCTCAAATTCGGAGTTTGGCGACCAACCTGGGCTGATGAACAACCATGGAGATGTTCACGCCTTCAAGAGCTTCACGGCGAAGGGCACGGAGCAGAAGCAGGGAGGAAGCACTGTCCAAACCCGACGTTGGCTCATCCAAGATCAGCACCGAGGGCTCCATCACCATCTCGAGGCCGACATTGACTCTCTTGCGCTGGCCACCGGAGATACCACGCTTTTCCACTGTTCCTACTAGAGAATCTCGAATTGCCTGCAACCCCAGGGACTCAATGACCCGCTCCACAACGAGGACCTTATCAGCCTTTGACATGTCTGCTGAGAGCCTGAAATGCATCAGCTTAGCATATGTAAATTTACCAGAAAATCAAATTATATCTGGAAAAAGATGAAAACTCCTTAAGAGACTCCGCTCTGAGTTCTGGTATACCTGCATCTTGCATTGAACCAGAGGTTTTCTTCGACGGTTAGGTTCCCATGGACGATATCATCTTGGGGAACAAAGCCAATGATCTTTTTATAGCCACGGATCGGTTCTATTTTACCATTTATAAGTACCAAACCTGATGTTTCACACCCAGTTGCCTTACCGGCAATGGCACTCAGAAATGTTGTTTTCCCTGCACCGGATGGGCCCATGACGGCAGCTACACGGCCAGGCGAGAGCTTTCCTGTTACTGACCACAAGAGCTTCTTCTTACTGCCCTTCAATGTTAGAGTTAGGTCCTTGAAGGCAATCTCAATGGCTGGTCTTGTACCGACGTCACAGTCTTTGGCCATTGATATCACACCTGAGAAGGTCATGTTATGGTTCTCCTGCTGCATGGCCTTTTCCTTCTCGATCTGACCATACGCATACTTGAAAATCTGGCTCCGGGTGTGCATCTGTTTCCCGGTGGGCTTTTTCAGAGCCTTATCTCCTACTTCCACATTGAATCCTTCGTCGCTCTCTGGGTTGTTTTCAAGTGAACGCATCATGTCAGTGAGATTGTTCTTCTTTCCACCCGCATCTCCCACTTTGGATGGTCCTGGCTGTGCCTGGCCAGCCTTCTTATTACGTGAGAAGGTGCGAGACAATTGCGACTGCAAACCCACACCTGCCTTCTTGGCGACATCTTTAGCTGATTTCCATCTTTCTCGAGCTTGTGCCGTCTCTCTTGCGTGTCTTGCAGCGGCCTCTCGAGACTTTGCTTGCCTTTTCTCGCGGTTGGTCAGGATCTGACCGGAGAAGTTGTAGATGATCAGAAGGACTAAACAGGAAGCAACCTTCACAACAAACAAAAGGAGATCGATGAGGAGTTAGTGATGATGTGGTTGCACTGCAGCATGTTGTGCTGCAAGAGAAATATTATCATGCTAGCGATGTAGATGCATGTTACCTACCACAAGCAGTGCGCCAAATATTGTGATGTCCTGGGTAGCTGAGTTTGGCGGGCAAGAGCTCTTCTTATAGCATCCTGCAGTAACATAATGAGAACAGCCAGAATTTAGTAGTGGCTTGGCGTGAAAGAAAAGGGATTCAGATGATCAGTTCCAAACTTTTTGGATACTGGACTTACTAGTTTGTGAGGTTGACCCTTTCCTACAATAGAACCTGCAAAAATGCACCTTACAATATCAGCATTTATGCATTTAACCAAATATTGACAACAAATAAGGGAATCTTTGTCGCACGAAGAGAAGCTAAAGAAAAAGTTCCCAGAGGAATGGAATATAATGCACGTGAACTGTAACTTGATATGCAACAGATTAATAAAGTTGGAAACATTAGATAGATAGGATTACCCACTACTACAAGGGAGTTTCTGTATAGTGCTGGGGCAGTAGAATCCCGGTGGGCAGAAGATATCATCCGTTGTGATCACATCTGCCCAAGTGTCAGCTGCTCCGCAGGTATGATTGGGGTTCCCAGGGGGTGGCTGATAGTTGTATCTGGAATCCACATATGCATCTTCAGAATTAAAGAGGGGGCATAACATTCATGTGGGCTTAAGTTGATCGACTTACGGGTCACAGATGCCTGTAGAAACGTTCAGGTCAGACCTTGGACAGTATGCACCCAGAGGACAAGCTGTGTGCAGTAACGACAGGGAATCGATCAGTCTCTAGAATGCAATGCATTATCTTCAATTGCAAATATATGGATGGTGCTGAATTGATTGATGATGAAGCAGCTTGTGGCGATCGACAAGGACGAAAGAATCAGCAATGCGATGGAGCTTACGGATCATGCAGGTGAGGCCATGGGGGCAAAAGAAGCCCGGGCAGCAGGACTGGCACTTGAGGGGCCTGTAAGGGATGTCCTTTGAGTTCTGCAGGTCGATCTTCTGGTCGTCCCCAGCCTTGCACGCCCAGCCGGGCTCGCAGCCGTCGATCCACGAGGAGAGGTTGCAGTTGAGGTTGGGCCTGACGTAGTTCTTCTCCCCGTTCTCCCCGCTGTCGAGCAAGCTCTCGAAGTAGAACCTCATCTCGGCGGCCGTGCAGATGCGCTGCTGGAGATCGCCTGTTCATTCAATTCATTAATTTGGTTCAGGGTGATCCATACAGAGTCATGTGGATTATTACTGCTCGAACGAAGCATCAATAAACAAGGGAAGGCTAATGGTGTTTTTTGCAAGATGTTGATCCCCTTTTTCATCAAAATGCCAATTTATTCAGAGTTTGTTTGTTACAAAAAAAAATGGCAATTCAGAATGCAGAGAAACATACCCTTGGTCTCCTTCATGCAATTGGTGAGGAATGCGGTGTCCTTGGAGAAATCGAAGGCCGCGTTCCACTCCGTCTCGGTGTCCTTGATGCAGTAGTCGAGCTGCTTGCCGATGGCCTTGGCGAAGGAGGACGTGAGCGCCTTGAGGCGGCTGTTCATGGCGCCGGCGACGATGGGACTCCCCACGATGGCCTGCGCGCCCTTCTCCCCTCCGTCGTCGTAGTCCCCCGCTCCGGCCGCGGCGGCCTCCTCCGCGAGCGAGAGGCGCGGGGGCATGTCGATGGCGGCGAAGGCGATGCTGGCGCGGGCGGCGGCCGCGGCGGAGGACAGGAGCAGCAGGTGCATGGCCGCCACCCAGGCCATGGTCGTCGCCGTCGTCGGTCGGTCGGAGGCGGTGGCGGGTGGGGTGGGGGCGGGCGGGACGGCGGGTGCTACGGCTACGCCATGCGCGCGCGGAGCCGCGGGTCAGGAGGAGGGGGGGGGGAGGGTTGGTCGGTGGCGGGCGTGGTGGCGGGGAGGAATAATAGGCGGGAGAAGAGGAGGAGAAACGGGGTGGAGCGGGAAGGAAGGGGGGAGCGGGTGCATGGCCCACCGGGAGGGCCTCATCGAACGGCCAGGATTCGGGTAGTGGACACGTGGACGGGTGGGGATGCGCGTCACAAAGCTGTGTGGAACGACGGGAGGAAGAAGGAAGAAGGAAGAATGGAAGATGCTTTTCGGCAGAGAGGATTGTTTCCGAATGGGCCTCGCTAGGCTCGGCCGCACGGAAACGAAAGCTGGGCTGCAGGAATGTGGCCCAATTAGTAGGATGATGGGCCCCACCCACCACGCCGGTGGTGGGCTCGCTCGCCGACCTCTCCGTCTTTTTTTTTTTTTGGAGCACAAAAAAGCTCTCTGTCCTTTTGTCGCAGCACCAAAAACAAGGGAGAGGAGGAGGAAGGGTGCTGAGCAAGTCAAAGTCTTGGTCCAAGTCTTCCGTGTGGGCCCACCACGCACCATGGTCCATGGTCTTGGCATTCGGCGGCGGCAGGACGGCGAGGCGACGATCGACCAACCTGTGGCCCGAGTTAAACCTCGCGACGCCGCCGTCTAACAATGCTGCTGCCGAATGCCGACACGATAATGAGAGTTTTGAAAGAGAAAGGGAATGCCAGGAGACCTAACCATGCCGTACAACGGCGGAGCATCATCATGTGATGCGGTGCGGAGGCTACCGTGATTTTGTTCCGTTACCTGTTAAGAAAAACGTACTCCGTAGCTGATGTCAACGTATATAGGTCGTTTTAATTAGTATATGGTCATATAGCTAGGTTAAGTTTCTCTGGATTTGATCAACTTTATAGTAAAGCTAGCACATCGTCACGGTCTTCCGTATCAAATTAGTTTAGATAAATCTACCTTGCGATATGTTGGTATGTTGTTCTAGAACTTGACCAAATTGAATTAAGTCTGATTTAAAAAAGACTAATAATGACCCAGTACATTCTAGAACGATACACACTAATAGTCGTGTATCCGAGTTTCAACCCTTAGCATTGGCCATGCCAGACAGAATGGTGCTGAATCCTAATGTCATAAGTATAGAGTTACATCGCGGGGAGGTTTTCTCGCCTCTCGGCGTTCCTCCTGTTATCGGCAGCCACGTATACATGCACGAATACATATACGGAGTACACGGCGCTACCGGAAGCTGGACCTGTTTCAGTTCGCGTTGTTTCTTTGTCGGGCCGTTCGAGGCCTCCGTCTCTCTTAATTTATTTCAACTTATTTCCTTCGTAGTTGCCTTCTGTGGGCTTCTTGCTGCAACCGGCCCAGATCGGCACCGCTTCCAACTCGCGCAAGGTCTATCTCCCAGCACTCCGGCTCTCCACCACCGCTTTCCTCCATTGCTCCTGCCGGCGGATTGCTCGCAGCATTCTCTTCGCTCCTCCAGGAGTTCCTCGACTGCTTCCTCCTTCTCCAGTAAGCCACGACGTTTCCTCTCCCTCTTTTTCTTTTGTACTCCTCCTTTGGTCTGTGCGCCGTGCTGTCCGTCCCCTCTGCTTCTTTCTTCCCCGGGAAGTCCCAGCGATTCCTTTGTCTTCCTCTTTTCTTTCTACTCCTCCCTGTTCCAAGCGGCGTGCTCTCCGGCCTCTCTTCTCTCTGCAGTTCGATTCTAGCATACTAGAACTATGATTTCGCTGCTCACCGTGCGATTTCATCTTGCGAGCCAGACCAGCCAGTCAATGGTGCGTCATGGACTGGGCGGGCCACGGGCGTTGAGGCTTGCGACATCCACGCTCGTCTTGCCGGCATCAATCTCGCCGAGTTGTCGTGCAATGTGATGCTGCCGCCGACCGTCTATGCTTTCCATCCATTGATCCAGTCCATACTCCCTACACCAAGTTACTTTGCTTTGCAAACTCAATCCAGGTATTGCTTGCACTTTACATGTTCGACCAAATGCCAGTTCAAGCGGACAAATGCATTGCACCTTCTTTTAATAGATATTGTTTATTGTCTTGGTTAGCATATTTCTATCATTATGTGCCACCTTTCCTGTTTTCCTGCTTAGGCATTGGAAAGAATTCATATATATTCTTCAAAGACAACCTTCCAGCTAACCGTGGTTGGAGACGCCGTTGATAACTGTGCTGACTTTTGCAACGCTATTCCCCCAGCTTTGCAAGCTTAATTTTGTATCTAAAAGTGTTTATTTTTCTTACAAGCATCAATTGCCTCCTCACAGTTTGCAAACTGGTTGAACCTATCTAAATTTTGAAGTATGACAAAATTATGAGATTTAGTTATCTTCTGATCAGTGATTAAGACTTTCAGTAATTCTTTTGGTCTTCATTGCATGAAACTAAATACTTGAGTACAGGGGAATTAGGATTGACAGTGCTTTCAATTAGTCCATGAGTACTTTAACAGAAACATTGTACCAATACAATTGATGTGCACTTTTGTTGGCATGGTCTTACTCCACTATGTTAATATAATGTGATTGGATCTGTGATTGCCATACACAGAGCCTACGCTGGCATGCAAGGTAAATGAATCTTAATGGAGCCAGTGCTGCATTGCTTACTAGGATTTGGCCTGCTCTGCTTATTTCTCTGCAGTGAAGGCACACTCATTTTCCTATAGAACTTGGGAACGCTACAAGGTTGGATCATGTACCACCTTCTGAGATTAAGTATATATTGACTGATGTCTGTAGAAGAACAGAAATAGGGAGACATGAAAAGAAAGCAGATTGAACCTCTTTTGTTCCTTATGTGTAATATAATGATTTTTCTGAGTTTTTCCCTCACTGGCCAATATTTGTGGCTTCCTATTACTGCACATATTATGTTTTCATTTCATTCTCTTTCATCAGGAAGTGAAGAGCCATGGTTACTATGCTTTGCACATTTCAATGGACCGGTAGTCACCATACTTCTTGCTTTACTGGTAGTTTGCTACTCTGCTGTACGTGATCCATCTATACATAACAACCAATCTCAGTAACTTTTGTTTTCAGTGTTTGTATAAATCAGAATATGAGCTATATGCTGTCATAGAATTTTGTTCTCGATTTCTTAGTTATGTTTTGAAAAATACAGGGGTTCTGATTCTTCACGAATGACAATTGCAGACCTTTTAAAGTCACAATGATTACTTAATTAATTATTATCTTATTGTATGGATTTATGCAAAGTATGCAGTCATACTTAATACTTTTATGTGAACCAAGCAAAATCAAGAATAGAAAAACCTAGGTACCTGATTTGCTATACTGTGATCTCTGTGTGGTGGCATTCTAGCTTACCCACATTAACATGGCTATATTTTTCATCGACGAGTATATATCTCTGTCTGTACCTTTGCACTGTTTCATGACATTTTGTGATTAGCAATAACAATTTATCTCCACCTGAAAAAAAGTTATCTCCGTCCTAAGAATAAAGAACTAAAAATACGGACGGCTGAATGGTAGTAACGCATCGTTATCGTTATACAGGCGTGGCGTAGCGCGCCGGTCTTCCTAGTCCTTTTACAATGGTCAGCGGCACAGGCACAGCGAGCATCAACTAGTACGAGCTTACATGAATGGAGTGCGTGGCACGGCGTGACGTCGTTAACAAGAGTAATTAAACCGGCCACTTGTCGTGTGCTGGCAGTGGCGTGCCGCTGTCCATCACTCAAGAGCGAAGCCACGCATCACAACGCCGCGTGAACAATAAAATCAATCGAACTATTGCCAGTTGCAATGACTGCAAACAAAATAGTACTAGAATATATCATCGCTGTATTTTTCTAAAAAAATAGTGCAAATAAAAAAGATCACATGCACGCACATTTGCTTTTATGAACACATAGACAATAGACATGATCGCTACAGGTGCCTTAATGTTGAGGAGTAATGTCACCCACCACCAAACACCAAGCATCATTTCGAGTCACAGAACCAAACTTTAACGGTCGACTTTCACCCAACGAATCCACCCCGTCTCTATGGGCGTGGCTATTATTTACTCATCAAGATTATGTCTAGCTATTTGTCATGGTCAAAATAATAGTAGTAGTGTTTTCCTAGAACAAGGATAGAATTAGTGTTTTTCCGTCGAAAAAAAGGATAGAATTAGTGTTTGACAATCGATACGTCCTTACGATTTTTTGTTTAGGATTATTTTACTTTGACCATTGATTTGCATCTTCGATTTTTAAATTGTGGGTGCAGCCGTGCAGGTTTGATGTAAGGAACTAGGTGCACCTACATCATGTACTGTATCTTCGTACATGGACGCTTTAATTGTTGTGTGAGCTAACCACACCACAATACCACATCGGTCTGATGGTTTCATATGCTCACATATGAGCCCTCATGGGTGCCGTGTAAACGGCAGCTTTGAAGGACGTGCCAAAGACGTTGTTGGTTGGGGGCAGTTGGTTAATTCCCGGCTCATTTTTCCCTTTTCTCTCACCAAACCAAAAAAAGGTAGGCAACCCCACATGAACATGCCAAAAAGAAATGCCAAAGAAAATGGAAGAGGAGTGACACTTCCACGCTGCTGGTCTTGTGCCTCGGAGCGTGCAATAAATTGTCGCGTGTTCCCTACGATGGTCCATCCATCTACCCCCCATCTCCCTCGTGCTCCTTCCGTCACCTCTTCACTCCCTGGCTCCTCTTTCCCACTCGTCTCATTCTCAAGGACGAGACGACCAGGAATTCTTCTTCCTCCCCCGTCGTCTTCTCACCTGCGTTCGCGGACAAAGCGAAGAAAATTCGGGCGCAGACAAATACTCAGCTATAATAATACGAAAAGAAGCAGTCTTTGCTTCGCAGCTTCTTGGTTGGTGACACAGCAGAGGAGAGCGGAGGGGGAGGAGTGGGGGAGAAAAATATCAGGCGAGCTCCGAACTTTGACCGCTGCCGCCGCCGCCGTGCTTGCTGCATAGCCCCGCAGCCCCAGGTCTTTTCCCTGCCAACGCATCCCCCGTCGCTTCCCGGATCGGAGCTCCCCTCCCCGGGACACCGCCGGCCGTCTCCCCTCGGATCAGCTCCGCCTCCGCAAGATAGGCGAGGTTTGTTGCTAGAGGCCTTCAACTCATGTCTTTGTGCTCTGCGTCTTGGGTACGTTTCGCCCTATCCTTTTTATTTCTCACCGATCCCTAGCAGAGTTTTGGTTGGTATTAGGATAAGATTGGATAGAATTTATGGTTGGTATTAAGGATGTTGCTGGTTCATGTAGTTTCATGACTCATGCTATTTTGTTAGTTGTTACAGCTGCAGGATTCTTGCTTCAGTTGACAGGCTTGATTTTTAGCCCTGCCTTGTCTGAATTTTAGGTTTGTTTGGGCTTTATAGTGATAAAAAGTTCCCCTTTTATTAGGATCAGACCATCCCCGTAGCATTTCCAGTTATGACAATTTTGGAGCACTCTTTTCACATGAGATACTTTCTGCCATAACGCGTTCAGAACATGTGAAAACTTAGCTCACTTATATGCTAGGGCAGCTAGGCGACACCGCACATTAGTTCACCCAATCGCCATTTGTCATCTCTACTCTCTAGAGATTAGCACACTTGGCAATTTATATCCACAGCGACAATTTTAGAATAAATATTACCAGTGTTTCAAAGGCGTCTCCGAGGCGTCCAGGTGGTCCCAGCTTTGTCGCGTCGGGAAACAGGTGGGCCTTGTCGCCTAGGCGATAAGGCGCACACAGCTCGCATTAGGTCGCCTTGTCGCCTTTAAACCACTGAATATTACAATATAATGATAGTGATCATTCATAGGCTCCAATGAGATAGTATAGACCATTAACAGGAGCTATCAGAGAAGAAGGAAAATCTATGAATTATACGATAGTTATAACTAGAAACTTCTTATTATTTTTCCCTCTTCATTCTAACTAAAAGGGCGGGGCTACCTGCCCCGCATTTCTCCGCCCCTGTCCAGCTTCCATTCAGTTATGGATTACTAATCATGTGAATCTGTCTCCACTTGCTGCACCTGAAAAAGATCCTTGAAGGTAGAAGATTTTTTCCTATTGGGAAAAAAAAATCAATACTTGGTACCTGTTCTTGGGCCACACCAGTTGGTTGCCAAAACATTATTTTGCAGGATCCAACTTCAGTACTCATAGCTTTTATCGCTCCATTGTCCATTGTTTGATTTGTATTTGGTGGAGGAAAGCATGAACTCCTTCGTAATGGTTTCCCTAATTAGTACCCACTGCATTGCAGCAATGAGGTGCCTGCGTTTCTTGCATGGAGGTGGAGAGGTCAAAGAGGAGGATCCTGTCACCATGTCCGCCTCTGTACGGTCCATCAGCACAACATCAACGGAGCGCGATGTCCGCTCCGGTTCAGACTTCACCTCCTTGAATGTATCTGACATGAGCGCCGAGTCAATAAGGAGGATACAGTACCCCAGCTTCACCGACCGGCCATCTAACCTGAGGGTGTTCTCCTTCGCTGAATTGAAGAGTGCCACCCGCAACTTCAGCCGGTCACTCATGGTTGGCGAGGGTGGCTTTGGCTGTGTATACAGGGGCATCATCAAGACCTCTGATGAACCTAGTGAGCGAATTGAGATCGCTGTTAAGCAGTTGAACCGTAAAGGACTTCAGGCAAGTTTTCTGTAATCTTGTAATTCCCTGCCATTTAACAGTAGCAGGCTAGTCTGGTTGCTGGGGAACGTCCTTGAAGATACCAAAAGATAGTAACATACAGATAATCTGATTACTGGTCGTTGGTCTATAGAAGGTCTAAGAGCAGTCTTTATTTGGACTTAGTTGTGAATTGTCAAGCTCGTCACAGTGAAAATAAACCAAAAAAATTCAGTATCTCATTTCTTGAGAAAAGAAACCGTTCAGTAGGTCCACCTGCTTCGGGGAATGCACATACTGTTCTAGGTATGGCTAGTCAACTAGTTCCGCCATATAGAAAACACTAGTAGAATAAATACATAAGCCAAGCATACCTTAAAATCCTTTCAATCTCACTTGCTTGATGCGTAGGTTTGAAGTCACATAAACTGGAATCTAGATATAGCTAGCTATATTATTGGTTCTAATAAATTATAATCTTCCTTCAGGGGCAGAAGGAGTGGTTAACAGAGATGAATGTGCTTGGAATTGTTGACCATCCAAACCTAGTCAAATTAATTGGCTACTGTGCTGATGATGATGAGCGGGGAGTACAACGACTCCTAGTGTACGAATATATGCCTAACGGAAGTGTGGATGATCACTTGTCGAGTAGGTCAAATTCCACTCTATCATGGCCAATGAGACTAAAGGTAGCTCTTGATTCTGCCCGGGGACTGAAGTATCTGCATGAAGAAATGGAATTCCAGGTAACACATTTACTCTCTGATAATCGAGCCCACGGCACTTGTATGATCTGAAACATTTGTGTGACATTACCATCCCTCCACATGTGGATCTTGCAGAAGGAATAAATAAAATATTAAACGCTGCAGTGTGCTTACCTTTCCCAGTAAGCTATATATGTCCTTCCTACTAAATTTAAGATATGCATGCAGGTTATTTTCCGAGATCTAAAAACATCTAACATTCTGTTGGATGAGAACTGGAATGCTAAACTGTCAGACTTTGGTTTGGCTAGGCATGGGCCGACAGAAGGTCTGACCCATGTCTCCACAGCGGTATGCACATTTATAAGCCAACAGTTATATTTTGCATTAATGTGTTTTCGATAGCACAATGTTCCATATCCTTTTGGTAAGTAGGTACTAGTATTCTGACAGTATTCAAGTCACAAAATGCATTATGAATCGAATAAAATAAAATTATGATGCTGAAGAATAAGCAACTAGTAAAGCTCTTTTAGTTGTACTTCTATAACATTGCGATGTTTTTAACTTTTTACCCTAATGGATTTGGATAGTGTTGCTCCACCTCCAGCAGCATAGTTATTTTTTGTTATCACCAGCAACATAGTTACTTTTTTTTACCACTTGCATTGGTAAGGAAGTGATCTACTCTATCCGACTTGTTTGGGAGTAAAAGCCAAAAGGTGTTATTGTTGCTCTATTACACTCCTACTTGCACTAGAAACTTCTTAATACATATATTTAGTTTCTGAAGCAGACACGAAGAACAGAATTAAGACTTTTGAGAATGGGAACCGGAGTAATAGAAAGGTGTGGCTACATCAAAACATTAAGTGTTAATAAGTTCACTTCTCAAGCAGCTTCAGATTGTAGCATATTGTAGCCAGATTACAATGGAAAGAAAAGGTTACCTATTTTTACCAACTGCAAGTAAAAAGGGTTTTAGTTTTCAACAGTTTGTGACAAGTTGGCAGCTTACCATAACAATTCACCATGTACTAGTATTACATTTCTGTCTTCACACCATTTCATTACCTAGTTCCTAGAACAGCTAACATCTTGGATTTAAGAACCATCTGAGCCATCTTATGTTCTTGTGGTTCAATTTTAACAGGTCGTTGGAACTCTAGGCTATGCAGCACCTGAGTACATGCAAAGTGGGCGCCTCACTGCGAAGAGTGACATATGGAGCTACGGCGTTCTCCTGTACGAGCTCATCACGGGGCGCCGGCCCATCGACCGGAACCGGCCAAAGAGCGAGCAGAAGCTCCTGGAATGGGTGAAGCCATATATCGGGGACAAGAAGCGGTTCCCCATCATCATCGACCCGCGTCTGGAGGGCCACTACAACCTCAAGTCCATGACGAAGCTGTCCAACGTCGCGAACCGCTGCCTGGTCCGGATGCCAAAGTCTCGGCCCAAGATGAGCGAGGTGTACGAGATGGTCCAGAAGATCGTCGACAGCGTTGAGACCGGGCCGCCACAGCCGCCTCTGCACTACCACGGCTCAGTTTCAGAGCCAGGCGCGAAGCGGACCAAGAAAGGGTCGCTGAAGAGAAGGCTTCAGGAGTTCAAATTCGGTTGCCGGAATATTGTGTGGCGGGGATGGAAGCCTGAGATAGTGAAGACCTTCTGAGAAGACCGATCCTCCTCCTCCTTGGTTCTTGCTGTAAGTATAGCTGTGCATAGGGATGAGGTTGTTCTTCTGTGTGTTTGCCGTTCGAGCGAACCAGGCGCACAAATTCGCTGTGTAATTTCACCTGGTCCTGAGCAACACGACGTGTGAGCTGCAAGATGTTGATCGATAGCCCCCCTTGTGTTTTCAGTGAAATTCCTGGTGTTTTGCACTCACGAACTGCCTTGTGTCTGCAGTGTAGTAATTCCTGGCCCTCCTTTTTTCCCCTGTTATGAATTTATGATGAAGATAGTACAGCACTATCTTGGTGAGCACTATTGTGTTTCTGCAAAACTGAAGAAAAGAAACTGCTAGTAGCATTTCTCTTGTAGAGAGAGGGAAAAGGGTGGCAGGAAACGGTTCGGAGTTCAGGCGAGACGTGACCTGAATCTGAATGGCATCGCGGCCGGCCAATCGTAACGGATCCGCGCCTTATCTTGAGCTCAGGTTCAGAGCGATCTGATCCGAGGATGGCCGGCGGTGCACGCCAGCCATTCTTTCTGGTGAGATAAGACTGATCTGAGCTGCGGCCCATGGAAAGAGACCGCCGCTTTGGCCAACTGAAAGGCGGAGGAGGAGGAGGTTGATATCGTCAGGAACAAGCTGAAAGATCCATGACCGTCAGTTATCCGAGAGATCGATTATTTTTTTTATGCACAGAGCGTCATGTAATTGCGTGGTGGATGTAAAAGTTAAAAGAAAGCCTGTGGGCTGTGGCAGCAGAAAACTTCTTTTGTACAGTAGGGAGAAAGCTCCGTGACTGGAATTCTGCACCCTTTCCATGCCCATCTCAGGATCAGCATCACCTTTGTGCGGTTGCGTTGTGCCTGCCGGGCCCCTTTCAGCGTTGACAACAACTCCGATTCGTAGCTCGCGTGTGGAAATGGAACTAGACGTACTGTTTCATTCCATTCAGCCGGTGGCAAGAATCCAGATTCCCTTTCCTCTTTCATCAAGGAAAAAAGAAAGAAAGAAAGAAAGAAGAATTGAGTTTTCCTCGGCGCTTGAAAAAGTTGGGTTTGTTGCACATCACATGCGCGTGTGTTGCTGGTTTAGCTCCTGCCCTGCCGGTCTTTGATTTGTGATTTGTCACCCCTGCTAGTTATACACTAGAGGCAGCCATTAGGGCCCTGTTTAAATGTTTCGCGAATTTTTTTTCGAGTACGTTCCCTCACATGTATGGCATATTAAATGTAGTCGAAAAAAAACCCATTATATGGATGGAGTGTACTTCGCGAGACGAATCTAATGAGCCTAGTTAGGTCGTGATTAGACAATAAATTGCTACAGTAAACATGTGCTAATGACGGATTAATTAGACTCATTAGGTTCGTCTTGCGATGAACTGACATAATCTGTAATTAGTTTTGTAATTAGTCTATATTTAATACTTCAAATGTGTGCCCGACATCCTGTAAATTTTTTTTCGCGAGATTCCAGCTTTCTGGATCGAGCGAATTGGGGCTGCAGCCTTTGTGCGAAAAAGAGGGGCAGGAAGGATCTGCTGGGGGATGAGAAGGGAACCAAACCAAACCTGATGCCCCCACCCAACGCAAAAAGGAGTGCACTGTTGGTGTGCGTAATCCAAACCCAGAAGAGAATAATGGAATTTCTGCACAGTGCTGGGGCGTGGCGTGGTGCCGGGAGGGAGCAACAGCAATTCCATTCAGCAAACACATGCTCGTGCGTGTCTCTGACGACCATACTGATAAGAAAAATAAATGAACCGGAATGAGGTTCCGGCGGGCACATGGCCTGCCGTTGTCGCCTCTGCCTGCGCCCATCATCGCCTCTGCATTTCTGCGATGGGGTGAAGGATGATGGCGATCTCTGCTTTCTTGCCGAGACAAGTCTCAGGGTATCTGCATTGCTTGTTCAGTTCTTTGCCTTGCCCCTGTAGTAAGAAATAGCTGGCCTGGCCAATGCAAGCTAGCTGGGCTCATTCAGTCAGGCAGATTCTCCTGGCACAAATTTCAAATTTTTAGCTGGAAGCCTGCCTGCCTGCACATTTCAAAATTTGTTTCAGTTGTGGTCACGATAGGCAGGCAACAAGATAAATTTGTTTTAGCAGGCCAGCGTAAGAAAGAAGAAGCGCCCTGAAAGTGAAACCCTTGGTGGTCTAGCCGGCCGCGGCCGGTGTGGGTCTCTGTCGGAGTGTCGTGGTGGGCGTCGCCTACCCGAGCCAAAATCGCGGCACCATTCATGCGCCTCTGGTTTCCTCCATTCATCTCTCTCTTTCCGCTTTTCTCCTCCCCCTCTCGCATGTGAAAAGTTTAGTTTATGACCGTCCAAACCGGGCCGAATTTGTCTTTTTTAGCTTGTGGAAAGCATGTTTTTTTTTAAAAAAAGGCATTATTTGGTGGCCGAATTCGTCACCAAACCTTTTTGCGTCTTCTTCTGCTCGGACTGAAAGAAAAAGAAAAAAAAAACTCTGTACATGAACCATCTTCCTCCGCCATTCCGGGTTAGTACCTCCTTGGAAATCTTAGACCGGACAGGGGGGCATCGAGGAGGCTTTTGGAGGCGCCTAATCGCCGCCGGCGGAACGGTGGTGGATCACTGGATCGGTCTCATCGAGCACTGCGAGAGCGTCGTGACGGGATTTCGTGTTGGATCCAGGTCATCTTGATTAAGATCTGCCGTGCTTTTCCCCCCCTTAATCCTTCTCCCCCTGCTATGCTTTCCCCATCAGGAAACAGTGAAAGGTACAAAGGCGCCCGTGTAGCATTGGCGTTAGCATCGTCGCATAGCAGCGGCCCCTGGTTGAAAGTTGGAAGAAGGCACGCAACAGCAACACCAGGATCTTGTCATCAGACTATCTATCAGAGGTAGAGGGGTTTCGAGCAACGCAAGAGTACATGCACATCATTTTTTGTTCATGCATTGCCAAGCTAAAACACATGCATCATGCAGGTCGGCAAAAGGGGAGAAATGTGAGGCTTTTTTTTTTCCTGCTAGGTGTTAGAAGATGGGCGTTGTCAATGAACATGCCTTGATCATGCATGGAATCAGGCAGTCAGCCTCTTGCACGTGACCTCGTCGGAGTCAAAGTTAAGATCCACAAGCTATATGCTTGTTGCATCCTCTTATATGATATCATCATCCAATAAGACCAGAAGAGCTAATTATTCATTAGAATTCTTCTTTTTTAAAAAAATATTCATTAGAGGCACCGTATTAGTACTAAAATATTATGAATAAATAAGCAATTGCGTTAGAGTTGGATTGATTGTCTGAGCTTGATGAGGAGAGAAGGAGAGGGAGAACCAGAAAGGAGGGAGAACGCCAAGAAGCCAAGGTGGCCCCAGTTGGACGCATCCGGGCGCGGGTACGATCCGCGGGGCCCGCCGCCTCTGACAGCCGTCAGATGCCGAGCAGAGCGCCCGGATTCCCTCGGAGCGCGAGCGCCCCGTCGCCGTCGCCGCCGCTGACGTCAACGCCCACTGACACCGCCGGGCCCGCCGCCGCTGACGCGATTCCACTGGTCGCGACGAGACGAACGCCTTCCCTTATTTTGCGCTCCGCTCCTCCTCCTCCCTTTCAATTTGGAGTACTCCTCCCTATACTACTGCCCTTTTTTTACCTCTGCTGTGCTGCTAGATGCCACAGTGCTCGTCACCACGCCAAAACGCCTCGTTTGTGAATTTGATACGCTTTAGCTTACGCAATATCTGCTACTCCCTACATGCTTTCAGTAAGGTGTGGTCAATTATATATTTGACCCATACTTTCGTTTTTAGTCTTCGTTTTTTCTACCAAAGACACATCACATATTTGACCCATTATTCAGCTGCAAGCAAATGTTCCCTTGATTCCAATTTTTTCCCCAGTTTTGTATGCGTCCTTAATCATACAAGAGATAACGACAACTTTAAATAAAGAATAGATGAAAAATGGCATGGTACTCCTCCTTTTGTTTCGATTGACGTACAAATAAATTAGACCAAATCCACCCAAATACTATAATCACAGCTTAGAACACGACAATGCATCGTGCATGCTTTAGCTTTTAACACACTTTCTAGGGTACCATTTTCCTCTCAAACACAAACAGAAAGTCAACAAAATATAAATAAATTAAAACAAGGTTTGAAGAGGCGTCCTCCCGCCGCCACAGGAAGATGAAAAGACCATCTTGCTTACTCCAAAATGGTGCAAGCCACAAGAAAACGTTGCTGTTTTCCGAAAAACAAAACAAGAAAACGTTGCTCCAAGCACACAGTAATCGTAATTAGCTGAAACGTGCAGGGTCTTGTTCACAAAAAGCCACCCCTTGGCCCTCAGGCTCCCACAGGCTACGCAAGCCGCGTCCCAGCACAAAAAATAAATAAATTTCTCCTCCCCCCTCCTCATAATCAAAACATACCCCCTCTGCCTCTTCTCCTCCAGGCTCCTCCTCGCCCATTACTTCGCGATCCCATCCAATTCCGGCGCCGAAGTATCCCCGCCCGCCGGCAACAGCGCCACCTCCAAGGTGAGGGAACTCTCCTCCCTTTGTTTACCGTAATCCCTAGCTTACTTTACTTCGATTGTTCCTAGACTATTCTTTGTTCTGTTCGGGCTGCGAGCAATCCAGTTCAAATCCTTCGTTGTTCTCTCCGCGATAACCCAACCCATCCAGTTCTTGTAGGTTGCCCATGTGATTCGATTTGGTCGCCTTATTGGTTAGTTCTAGGCTTCTAGCAGCGGCTTGCTTTCCCAAAATTTTGTTGCTTTTTGAGCCCGCGCGCCTCTGATGGACGCTGATGGTGGTCCATGGAGGATTGCGTGATGATTTGCTTTGTTGCTCGCAATCTTCCCTTCTCATGGCTAATAATAGCACGCCGCGCATTAATGCGAATGCGATGAATCGAGTCATTCATTTCTGTTAGGCCTCGCTCTCACCGGACATGCTTGACTCCGATGCAACCCAGCAAAAGTTAGCTGTGGTGTTGTTTCTTTTTTACTATTTGTTTGTGTTGCTGCCATGGTACTGAAACCTTGAATCTGTTTGCTAGCGCAGCGCTCCGCTCCCACGGACAACTTGAGCTCAAGCGGATGAGCATGTGTGAGAAAGATCAGAATTTGCCATGGGGATACGATCTTTTTCGCGATCCTTTTGCTCCTCCTGCCGGGTACTATGGACCTCCTCCCGGTTACTGTGATGGTAACTGTTGCGACTTCCATTATGGTAGAGGTAGTCAGTCTTGTCGATTACCATGCAGATTTTTTATTTTCGTTTGGTGTGTAGACAGCATTCCTCTCATGCGTGTATTTTTGGCTGCAGCACATCCAGATGAGACACAGTTGCATTCTTCTCAACTCACATATGATTTGTACAACCCATCAGTAGGCATCTACCATCCCGGTGCTGAAAATATCCATAATCTGACTTGATTTTTTTCACCCAACATACCACTTTTGTGTTTTATTTCTTCGTTTTTCTAATGTTTTTGGTATGTTGCAGGAGGTGCTGAATCAGCATGAGAATGGGACAATATACATAGAACCGTCCAGTTCTTCACCAGGCTCCAGCGGTGACGGTTATTTTGAGATGGAGGAGGAAGTAGGGAAGAGGTTTTACCCCATGGTCCCAGTTCCCGTGAGTCTACTGATCCTTTGAAGTCAGGTTAAGAAATAGTGTTGTTCAGCTTCATTTGCATAATATATAGATCACACTTCCTCAGCTACCAGAAAAATGAAAGTTTTGCTTCTAAGGAAGCTCAACAAGGTCATCAGAAAAAATGCCAGCATCTGTTTGTTGTGTAGCCAAAATCACATTGGAAAAAAAAGAACATGAATATCACTTTCAGTTGGACCACTAACCTTAAATGCCACTTGACTTTAATAAATGATGTGACATCAATTCCTCTAAAAGTCTTTAAAAATTCAAAGGCCAAATTAACTTTGCATGTTCTTTGGTCCTGATGCATGTCTTGGAAAAGTTATCCTACGTGGATTTGAAAGTTATGCGTACCTAGTTTTATTGGTAGAGTTTTATGAACAAAGATATAGGTTTTGACCTTTCTTAGTATGATTTGTACTGCTACTTACAGTTTCACTGCCCTCAGATAATATAATTAGAAGTTTAGAACTCCTATTAGTTATTTCTCTTAAAACTTAGAATGATACTATCCAATAATATTAATTACAGCATAGTAATTTATCCCTTTCTTTCCCATTATCGCCCTTGCTATGAAGGAAAATAACCTATTGTGACTGCTGTGCTGTAGATGTTTTTTTTTCTGCCTCTCTGACTCCATTTCCAACTGGTGGTCCAATAATCCTTGTCTGCCTTGTCCAGCATGTCCCTAAAATTAATGGAGAAATTCCATCAGTCGATGAGGCCACTATGGACCATGAAAGGCTGACAGAAAGGTCTGTCCTTTAGTTTCAGTTCTCATTGAATTACTAATATTATGTTATATGTTAGCTAGTGTCAAACTTTTCCTTGGCTCTATTTGTCATTAAATGCTTTTCAATCTTCACATTTTCAGAGCAGACTAGATTACTTGCATGTAATGATATTATTTTTGTCAGTTCCTTTTTCATGTAAATCGTGTCCTGCTGGAGTTTTTCAAATTTTCATTTGTCATTTTTAGGTTGAAGTTGTATGAGCTGACTGAACACAAAGTGAAAGGAGATGGCAACTGTCAGGTAGTATCATCCATTCCCACCTGAATAGTTGATTTTGTTTCCTTCTCCACCTTGTACCGATCTCTTCTCAAGTGGTCTCTGCTCTTTCTTCTTTTTTTCTTTCCGTTTCCTACCTTTGTCACTTTTTTTTTCACAAACTTCTGTACTGTGGTAGACTGGTAGTGGAATTTATCAGCAAGATATGGTATAACCAATATATACTAATTAATTGGCGATTCCCGTGATAATCTTCATGCATCACATTTGCAATTCTCTTATCCCATTTTGAAGGACATCATCCTTATATCAATTTATTCTAATTGCACATCCTCAATTCTGCAGTTCCGAGCACTATCAGATCAGCTTTACCAAACTCCGGATCACCATGAGTTTGTGAGAGAGCAGATAATTAGCCAGGTATTGAATTGTATCAATCTTTGCTTCGCAATCCCTAGCACATGCACATTCTCTGATCTCTTCTCTGATAAACCATCCTTTCCAGCTTAAAACTAACCGTGACGCCTATGACGGATACGTTCCCATGGCATATGATGATTACTTGGAGAAAGTTGCACGGTTAGTTGCACATTGTGCCAAACATTTTTTTTAGAATGGAGTACATATTAAGTGCTTGTGGATGCTCGTCTAACATCCATTTTACCGCATAAACTAACAGAAACGGTGAATGGGGTGACCATGTGACGTTACAAGCTGCTGCTGACAAGGTTAGCCTTTATACAATCGATCTTCTAGTTGTCATTCCTGTCATATCTTGTTGCGTATAGGATCTGACAAGAATGCTATGCTTTTAGTCATCCTAATGTAATGTAAGACAACAATCTGGGTGCAGTATGGAGTAAAAATTTTCGTGATGACGTCGTTCAAGGATACCTGCTACATCGAAATCCAGCCTAAGGTTCAGAAGTCCAACAAAGGTATGCAGTTGATCCCTGCAGTCTTCAAGGGCCAACAGACTGAGACTGCTATTTGTCTTCCAGTCCTTGACTAGTTGGGATATGAGACATCTGAATTTGCCCCCTGGTTGTGGTTGCAGTGGTACTGCTGAGCTTCTGGGCAGAGGTGCACTACAACTCGATATATCCCCAGAATGGTGAGTAGCCGTGCTATTGGCCCGCCGTGTCATCGTCACCAACGTATGCAACCATATGTCGTCATTAGTCTTTTGTCTCAACAATAGTATAATCATCCGCAATCCCAAACAAGCTCTGTTGTATGTTGCTGAAGATAGATTTTGTGGTTCTGTGAACACTACAGATGCACCAAGGTCGCAGACAACAACAAAGAAGAGGAGTAGATGGTGGCCATTCTCGCAGCACCACCACCATTGATGGAAGATGGCAGATGGCTGAGGCGCATCATCTTCATCTCTCTGGGACTGGGATGAGCTCGTCATCATTGATGATCAGGCGGTGGTCCTGGGAGCTATGGGGGGCCATCGTCCAAATGATGCAGGGGACGGCATTATGATTAATATCCAGAGCAGAGCAGACCAGACCCGATATAGATACATGGGATGGATGAAATGAATGAAATAAGCATGAGATGAGGACTGTCCTCTAGTACATAGTCGGAGTGGAGGCCGGTGAATGCCAACTCAACTAAAACTCTTATTATTGTTTGTATCTACAAATTTTGCCGGAATGAGGCTAATTACTGGGAAATAATTATGATCATAATGATGGTGATAATAAATTGGGTAAGAATTCAGACCCCCTCAAGTTACTGGCTGAACTCCAATCAGATGGAGTGCAATGGGATTAGCAAAGTACGAGAAAGAAGGAACCTGCCCACCAGAGTCAAGTATTCGATTCAGCATTGAGGCTTATTTTTCTAGATTTATTTTAGTATTTAACGGGTGTTTGTTCTTTAGGTGATATGTCCGCTGACAGCAAGGTGTCGGTGGTGACTTTCTCAATCTTGAGGATTTGCTGGCTTAGTCTTTCAGTGTTCATAGTGGTATGGTCGTATACGTGTATTCATAGGTACAAGTGTGCATGCGCGTATCTGAAATTCTCTGCGTTGTTGTGATTCGCAAAAAGAGAGGGGGAGAGAGAAAACTCATGAAAAGAGACAGGATAGACCCTGAGGGTAGGTGGGGGGGGGGGGGCTTCTTTTTTAAGGCCCATTTATGGCCCAGAACGTTACTGGATGGCCCATGAGTTGTTCCGCAGATGGGCTCCCACTTAGCGAGAAAAACTGGAAGCCCTGGTCAAATCCGGGCCTACTACATTCGATTCTTCTCGTTTCGTTTCTCTTCCTTTCCTCCACGACCACGACGAAGACGACGACCTCTCTCTCTCGGAAAAAAAAAAGAAAATGTTTAAAAAAGAAGAAGAAGCAGCATTGACCGAGTGGCGGTGGGCGTTGCATGGCGAAACGGAAGTGGTCCACGTGCCCATGCGTGCAACGGCGGTTAGGCTTTCGTTTCGGACAGGACAGCACAGGCAGCAAGCTGGCAGATGACTTGTGGTTTGAACTCGGAAGCGGTCAGGGTCAGCACCAGCCAGCACCGACCTTCCCTGGTCCTTCCCTTCCTTCTAGACGGACTGCCTCCTATCGATCCTACCGTACTGCACGTCCATCGCTGTGTTGGTACTAGAGAATTGTTTTAAATAAAAGCACACCTTAATAATAGAGTAATGTTTGAAGCTTGGCACACCCACGGCGTCGTAATAGTTAATGTTTGAAAGTTTTATTTTGTTCTCGATACATACATGATTTTTTTTACCGTTTTTTGAATTAACACGAAAACACGGTCAAGTAACCTTTAGGGCACGAATTTAAATAATACAACTTTGGCTAGAATCTTTTCTTACAAAATATTTAACAAAACTTAGCGTTTTCCGAGGAAATTTTAATTTGGAAAATGACTTGAGACAATTTTCCTCAAAAAAAAGAGAGAGTGTTGGAGATATGCGTCTAATCTACCAGATTTTAAATCGAGGCAAATTACACAAAACAATACTACTGCTATGTATAACAAATCTACTCCCATATAGATTGTAAATAACCGAAACATGCACATGTAAACAGTACATAAATCCATCTCGTGGAGACTCGATGCAGTGAAGATCGTGTCGAGGCAGCGCATAACGTAGTCGGTCGAGCGGTCGCGCAGTTGCGCTGCCCAGAAACCTTATTGCCGCCCCTCATGCAGGCTTCACGACGGCAAGGGCTCGGAGATACCGCTCACTCTTCTCCTCAGTGCACGCCAAGGGAAGAGCCGGCGAGATCTAGCAGCTCAGTACCACAGCACAAAGACCAGATGGAAAAAGGAGAAAGAATGAGAGCGTGGGTTATTCCGGTGTTGGAATCGACCTGTTTCTGGACGTCTCCAGGACCTCTTATAGAGGAGGCGAGCAACTCTCTGCTGACTGAATCGCCTACAATCACGCCCCACTAATTGGCAGTAGTAACCGCCCAATTAACTCGGGATTAAGGCATTGACTGTGTGTTAATTATCTCTAATGACCGTTGTCAGAATTAACACGCTGATGGCAAAAGATTTACGCTGACTTGGCTGCTCGCTGCGTCGCAAGTCACAAGTCACGCGGTCAGTCACGCGAAAAGGAACACGCATACGCGTGCGCGTGCGTGCGTGTGTTGTGTAGACAAAGCCCCATTCTCTCCTTCAGTCACTCATCAACGACCTGATAAAGCTCTTCTATTTAAGTTGGCTTGCGCCACCTTGAACCAGCAGTATGAGACTATCTCTTTTACCTATCTCTTTTACCATGCACTCTTGCTTTGGATTTTCTGAAATGGGCCTCTCCATTGACATAATTTCCAGCAATCCCCCACCAATGCCAAAGTAAGATTGAGAAGGACAAAGGATCAATGTGCTGTAATACTGTTAATATACCAGTGTTTTAGTATAAGTCCCGTACGGGTTGAACTTACACCTAGAACAACAAGATTCATCTTCCTGCGGCCGGAGAATGGACTAGGCCTTGAATTCCCAGCTTTAGTGCAGTCGGACTTCACCTGAAGTCACAGCTGATACTAGGCTGCCAATAAGACCTCGCCTAACCGGAGCGTTAATGGTCTGCTCCCTTATCTTTTAGCGAGTTTTCGATGAGAGCGCCCTCTCTCAAGAACTGCGACCTACAGTTAGACTCACGTAGGTGTTCCCCTTCAAGATATCCTGCTGGCTAATATCTTTTCAACGGAAAACATTAAGGCTTTATGCTAACCTTCCAAGCAGTAAAGAGTACTATGGTTGTCATTTGGACATGGGTACAATTTTATTATATATTAATGTACTCTTTGAGTTCACCCTCAACTTGTTCTTCCTATTACTTACTTCACGGGATCTCCGATCACATAGGATAGGTTACCATTGTGGTGTAACATACTCATATGGGCCTCATACCCATGTCCTTAGACATCACAGAAATCACATTCCGTGATAATCCCTTTGTAAGTAAAAGGGTCTGTCAGATTCTTCTCAGTTCTCACATAGCTTACAGCTATTACTCCGGAGTGTCTCATTTTTTCTGACAGTTTTAAGCCTCCGCTTAATATGCTGGTTGGACTTGGAATTATCCTTTGTATTCATAACCTGAGCTAGCATTGATTGGTTATCGCAATACGTTAGGATGGGTGGTACCGGCTTCTCAAGCAAAGGCAAGTCCATCAGCAGCTCTCTAAGCCATTCAGCCTCATTAGTGGCAGTCTCAAGTGCTACAAGTTCTACTTCAGCCGTTGATTTAGTCAAGACTGTTTGTTTGCAGGACCTCCACGCAACTGCAGCACCCGCTAGAGTAAATATATAGCCACTAGTAGCTTTGATCTCATCCGCATCAGAGATCCAATTGGAATCACTATACCCCTCTAACACAGGTGGGTATCCCGTGTAGTGAATTCCAAGATCTGAAGTACCTCTCAGATATCGACACACTCGCTTGAGTGCTTTCCTAGTGATCATCTCCTGGGTTTGACGTGAACCGGCTCAATTTGCTCACAGCATAGGAGATGTCTGGTCTGGTCGCACCAGCCAGATACATAAGGGATCCAATTATTTGTGAATATCTCAGTTGATCTCTTCCCTGTCCTTCGAATTTTCGAAGTTTCACACTTGCATCATAGGGAGTTGGAGAGACTTTACAGTCCTCAAAGCCAAATCGGCTAAGAATCTTCTCTGTGTAATGGGCTTGACTCAATGTTATCACATCATCAGTTTTAATCAACTTAATATTCAGAATTACATCTGCTGGACCTAGATCTTTCATATCAAAACACCGAGATAAGAAAGCTTTGATCTCTTCAACCACAGCAGTGCTGGTCCCAAATATAAGTATGTCATCGACATACAAACACAATATAACGTCTTCACCCCACCATAACGGTAGTACACACTTATCTTCCTCATTCACGCTGAACCCTGCAGATGTTAAAGTGGTGTCGAATCTCTCGTGCCACTGTTTGGCATATAAAGATTTAATTAATCTACACACTTTGTTCTCCTCTCCAGGGACAACAAAGCCATCCGGCTGCTCCGTATATATTTTTTCCTCTAACTCTCCATAAAGGAAAGCCGTTTTTGCATCCATTTGATGGACGTGTAAACCGTAGGAAGCTGCTAGCGCTAGCAGTACTCTAATGGTAGCAATCCAGACTATAAGAGAGTATGTATCAAAGAAATCCTCTCCTTCTTTTTGGGTATAACCCTTAGCCACAAGTCTTGCCTTGTACTTTTCAATTGTACCATCAGGCCTCATTTTCTTTTTAAAGATCCACTTGCATCCAACTGGTTTACACCCGCTTGGACAATCAATGATCTCCCAAGTCCATTGGACATGATGGAGTCCATCTCACAACGGACTGCCTCTTTCCAATACTCTACATCAGGAGATGCATAAGCCTCTGGAAGTGTTTTTGGCACGTCATCCACAAGATTAACGATAAAGTCATCACCAAAGGATTTCGCAACCCTTCGTCTCTTACTTCTGCGTGGAGTATCATCGACTTTATCATCATCTTCGTCAGATGTAACCGGTTCACTATCCGATTCAGGTGAAGTATTTGTTTCAGGTTGAGTGTAAACCTAAGTTTCACTACTACTTGCTGCTTTCATAGGATACACTTCCTCAAAGAATGTAGCATCACGTGACTCCATGATTGTGTATATGCTCACATCAGGAGAATCTGATTTCACAACTAAAAATCTATAAGCCAAGCTGTTTTGTGCGTAGCCCAAAAACACACAGTCAACTGTTTTGGGTCCAAGCTTTCTCTTTTTCGGCGCTGGTATATTGACTTTAGCCAAACAACCCCACGTGCGCAGAAAATTGACATTGGGCTTTCGCCCCTTCCATCCCTCATCAGGAGTGACATCTTTGCTCTTTGTCACAACTCGATTAAGGACAAAATTTGCTGTCAAAATAGCTTCCTCCGACCATTTATAGGACATACCAGAACTCTCCAACATGGCATTTACCAAGTCTGTTAGTGTTCGATTTTTCCTCTCAGCCACCCCATTAGATTGAGGTGAGTATGGTGGTGTAACTTCATGGATTATACCATGTTCAGCACAGAACTGAGAGAACTCATTGGAGATGTATTCTCCTCCACAATCATCGCGCAAACGCTTGATCTTTCTCTCAAGTTGGTTCTCAACCTCGGCCTTAAAGATCTTAAAATAGTTGAGAGCTTCATCTTTTGTTTTTAGCAAGTAAACATAGCAATAACGTGTAGCATCATCTATTAAGGTCATAATATATCTTTTGCCTCCTCTAGTCAACAATCCATTCAACTCACATAGATCAGAATGAATAAGATCTAATGGTGCCAAATCTCTCTTTTCCTCTAAACTCTTAAAAGGTTTTCGAGGTTATTTTGCTTGCACACATGATGGGCACTTTGATCCTTTGACTACATCGAATTTCGGAATAAACTCTAATCTGGACATTCTAGCAATGGTGTCAAAATTGATATGACAGAAACGAGAGTGCCACACATTGGACTCCGAAATTTTATTCATGTATGCAATATTCAAATGAAAGTTTGGCTCAACTGTGTTTAAGCGGAACAAGCCTCCGCTATCATAGCCTTTACCAATAAAATTCCCAAATTTAGAAAGTACAACTTTATTGGACTCAAATACTAACTTATAGCCATCTCGACATAACAAGGACCCGCTAATGAGATTCCTGTTTATCGACAGAGCGTGCTGCACGTTCTTCAATTGGACAATCTTCCCCGAACTCAGCTTGAGTTCGACCGTACCAACACCAAGAACAGAAGCAGCTGATCCGTTTCCCATCAAGATGGACGAAGTCCGCGCTCCCTGGTAAGAAGTAAACAAGAAAATATCAGAACATACATGTATATTCGCACCAGTATCAACCCACCAATCTGTAGATTGAAATACCGAAAATACAAATGGTAAATTACCATACGGAGATCCACCGGCCTCATTGCCTTCGCCAATGGTGACATTCACTTTCTTGTTTGGCTTTCCATCATCTCAGTCCTTGCGGTGGCGGCAATTCTTCGCAAGATGCCCTTCTTTGCCACACACATAACGTGCTCTGACCTTCTCATCCTTCTCAGATTTCTTCTTGAAGTTAGCGGTCTTCTTAGGCTTTCCACCATAGTTACCCTTCCCCTTGCCCTTGTAATTGGGTTTGTTCACTACGACATTTGCACTTGCACCTTGAGCGGACGTTCCTGGAACATCCTTTGCCCTTGCCTTTTCTTCCACATCGAGGGCTATAATCCGATTCTCGGTGGAGATGTCTTCTCTTTTATGTTTTAGGGAAGTGGCAAAATCCCTCCAAGAACCAGGAAGTTTGGCAATAATGCCCGCTGCCACAAACCTGTCCGGCAAGACACAACCCAAACTTGCAATCTCTCCCACTAGTAGTTGCAACTTATGTGCATGTGCAACTATCGACTTTGCAGCATCAATGCTGTAGTCGTAGAACTGCTCACAGGAGTAGAGTAAGCGACCACCTTCAGAGACAGCGAATCTGCGCTCAAGTGCATCCCACAACTCTGTGGGGTCTGTGTAACTCATATACACGTCGTAGAGCTGATCCGACAGCAGGTTCAGGATACATCCAAGTGCAGTATCACTTGAACTTCCAAATGTCGCGGTCTGCTCAACCGTGAATGGCATCACTGGGTGGATCACCCACCACAGTCCCATAGACATGAGCCAAAACTTGACTCTAGTCTGCCATCTACGGAAGTTACCGCTAGCAAACCTCTCAGGTTTCGTTGCATCCGAAGCACCAGCCATTGCTGAGTTACAGTAAACGCATAAATAAGGTTTCTGGATTGTTGGAGATATGCATCTAAATATACCAGATTTTAAATCGAGGCAAATTACACAAAACAATGCTACTGCTATGTATAACAAATCTACTCCCATATAGATTGTAAATAACCGAAACATGCACATGTAAACGGTACATAAATCCATCTCGTGGAGACTCGATGCAGTGAAGATCGTGTCGAGGCAGCGCAGAACGTAGTCGATCGAGCGGTCGCACAGTTGCGTTGCCCAGAAATCTTATTGTCGCCCCTCGTGCAGGCTTCACGACGGCAAGGGCTCGAAGATACCGCTCACTCTTCTCCTCAGTGCACGCCAAGGGAAGAGCCGGCGAGATCTAGCAGCTCAGGAGAAAGAATGAGAGCGTGGATTATTCCGGTGTTGGAATCGACCTGTTTCTGGATGTCTTCAGGACCTCTTATAGAGGAGGCGAGCAGCTCTCTGCTAAGAGAATCGCCTACAATCACGCCCCACTAATTGGCAGTAGTAACCGCCCAATTAACTCGGGATTAAGGCATTGACTGCGTGTTAATTATCTCTAATCCGATGGCGAATCGCCCACAATCACGCCCCACTAATTGGCAGTAGTAACCGCCCAATTAACTCAGGATTAAGGCGTTGACTGCGTGCTAATTATCTCTAATCCGATGGCAAAAGATTTGCGCTGACTTGGCTGCTCGCTGCGTCACAAGTCACGCGGTCTGTCACGCGAAAAGGAACGCGCATACGCGCGCGTGCATGCGTGTGTTGTGTAGACCAAGCCCCATTTTCTCCTTCAGTCACTCATCAATGACCTGAGAAAGCTCTTCTATTTAAGTTGGTTTGCACCACCTTAAACCAGCAGTACGAGACTATCTTTTTACAATGCACTCTCGCTTTGAAATTTCTGAAATGGGTCTCTTCATAGGTCTAATTTCCAGCAGAGAGAGACTTTGAGACAATTTCAAGCAGTACTTGTTGAGCATGAGGAGAGGATGCGCGAGTATTAGGAAAGAAAGTTGGAGGGAACGAAGGTTTGCGTGTACTCCAGTCTCGTGCAGAAAGGAATTGAAAAACTGCCGCTGCGCGTCCGCGTTGCTTGTGCTCATCAGTGGAGTGCATATGCCGCCGGCCTGTGTTTCAGCAGCATCCATGCTCTCTGACTTGACTTTGGAGCAGCAGGCGACCAAAGAATTGTGTATTGCCACGCCGTGTCATCAGTGTGTGCACGTCCATCCAAATCCACTATGTATATTTTGGTTGATCATAGATACATAAGTCCATGGGGATGGTCTCCAATATGAAAAATTGGCTAGCCGGCATGTTCGGCTGGTGAAAAAGTTGGCTGACTGTAGTTGATTTTGGCTATTTCAATAGTATTATGTGAGGGAGAAGAACATAGAATAGGTCAGAACAAGCTTAATGTAACTGGTAAACAGATAAGCAGAACTGGCTGAGCAAATCTATAAGAATGTGCCATGTTGATAAAAAAAAAGGATCTGTATATTAGAAAGTACTCCATTGATTCTCCATTACGGCATTATGAATCTAGCAGCGCCAACCCCGTGTAAAAATTGAAATAAAACTATCCTACCTAAATTAACCACTTATTCTTGTAACCAGGCCATGAGGCCAACTGATAGAATACCATATACATGTTTCGTTTGGTAGGAAGAAAATTAAACAAGGAGGACAGATTCCTCTACTAGTGCTAGTGGCGCAAGAAAGGAGAAGAATAGCTGCTGGCAGGCAGGAAAGAATCAATGCAGAAGAAAGAAAAGATAAAGCAGGGTCCTCGCCTCGGGTCGTCTCCCCCCTTCGGCCGGCACGCTAGCTAATATAATCCATGGCGATGGCCAATGGCCGTCTCACCGTCCACCGTTCCCTTGCTTGTCGATCCAGATGAACGGCGACGGCACAATGGCACATACTTACTGTATGAAACGAACGAATTCTCAAAGGGAATTGGGAAAAAAAGACCGGCTGTTCAGTGCGTGACTGCTGCAATTGCAGGCGCATCGATGCCTTGTTATTGGCTAGCTCGCTGGCCTCCATTTCTTTTCTTTTCTTTCCGTAATGTTGAAAATGGAGGGCTCTCGTTGCGTTTCGGCTTAACACTGACATTAGCCAATAACTTTATTATAGTGTTATTCTTGTTGCAAAAATTCAAAGGCCAGAACGATTCCAAGGTAATGCAGTGTGGCACCTCCTTTTCTTTTCTCAAAAAGAAAAGTGAGAAAATCCTCACATCTATGAATCCTTCCGCAGATTTGATTAATTTGAATGTTGGGTAATTAGCAGAATGCCCGTGCTTATGGTTAACCAACGAGATTAACAGTAACCTTAGAAGGGATGAACAGGGGCAAGCACTAATAATGCTGCTGACGAGGGGCCCAATTTCTGAAGCAAAGAGGTAGGAGGATCGGAGGTCAGCAAAGCACAGCCGGCGCCGCCGCGTCGGGGAGGTGAAGGAAGGAACCGAACCGGGTCCGCCTCAGCGCTCGCGGCTACCGTTGTTTTTTTTGGCGCGCCGCGGACGCCGTCGGTTGCGCCGTGCGGGGGGCCCCGACCTCTTCTCGTTGCTTGTCCCATCCCATATTCCCTCATCTTCCTTTTCTTTTTTTTCTACTTTATTTTACGACGAACATTTATTTAACTTGTTTGCTAGGGGGGAACGCTACTCGATGCGATATGTTGCCCACCCGCAAAAGTAGACAAAAAAACAAGGACCAACGCAATGTTATTTCCAACATTATCGCACCGTCGATGCAAAACCCTAAACGGATGATGATGCTGATTTTATTTCAAGAAAATGATGATGCTGATGGATCGGTTCATATAGTACTGCTGCTTGTAGGCCATGAACAAAACTATCATACCATAGTTTCTCTAGAAAAGAGAAAAAGCCTACGGGCTCTTCGACCGCACACAGCCAAGCCTTTGTATCCTTTTCAGCACAAACGTAGATGGAAAATAAAACAGGAACAAGTACACATCTAAAAAAGAATAACAGAGCCTTTTATTGCTTCTCCATTCATTTTTAATGAAAATATCTAAGGTGATCACCTCCCGTGCCTTGCTTGACGACCGAACATACTTACAATAGAGGCCAAAATCGTAGTTAATATGCTTTCTCTGAAAACACAGCATGTGAAGATGATTTTTTTTCCTTCTCAAAAATCAAATCATTAAGCGTACGCTCTTGTGGCATGGCATAGTTGCAACCACAAAATCATGAGCCCACCTTGTATTTTGCTTTATTTATCCACCCGTGTAAATTGAACACAAACTAAACCTTTTTCCTTGTTTTTCTCTAACAATGCAATTGTTTAGTCTGCGGCGCAGTTACGCATTTGCTACTAAATGAAAAGGCATGCCTCAGATGATACGATGGCATTGTTGAAATATTCTATTTAACTCTCCAATGCACAAGATGTCCATGCTCGAAGGCTTGGGAGGCAGTGTACTCGGCATCTGCGTCTAGCAGTAAGCCCTCCTCTGCGGCCTCTACTTTGTGGAGTTTGGCTCTGGTGTCCGGCGACGATTGGGAAGCGGTTTGGACGGTGGTGACGAACGGATCCCTGAAGTCGTCGAGGAAGATGATTAGGAGTTTTAAACTTCTTTGTAATTTTCCTTTTTTCTGGGTTCTTGTTTGTAAAAGAGCCGGTGTACTGTGCTAAGATCAATACATGTTCCTTCTAAAAAAGATGTCCATGCTCGAAGGGCTCGCCGAGCAAGAAAGAGGAAGATAAGAGAGTGAAACTACACCCATCCTAGAAAGGAGGACAACGACAATCTATTTGCTATCAAATTGTTTTGAAATAGAGTTAGAGAATATTTTCTTCACATATGTTGAAGCGAAACCTAGCTATTTAGTTTTTTCACTCCGCCCTGTTTGCTTGGGACTATTATCCCAGCCCAGCGAATTATTCTCTTCACAAAATATTATTGAATCCGCTTAACGAATTATTCTCCTCTCTCAGCCCAGCGAAACGAACATGACGACATAGAAGAAATAACCTATTGTCATTTCGCAACTGATCCAACTCCAGCTGTCTAGTCCAGGCAGCGAAGTGATGTGATCCACACCGCCAATGAACAAGTGAACCAATCCATCATCATAAAACTAGCTAATAAATCTAGGAAAATGTTGCTCAAGTGGTACCCTCCACTGTCCTTTAGGGTGAGGACCCAGGATGGGAGGACAGTGGGTGAGGGCCCAGAATGGAGCACGACACGGTCCTGAATTCCTGATAGGATGTAGAAGCTCCTTAACACGAATATCTATGAGGCAATTAAGAACCATGGCAACCGAGTCTTAGGCTAATCCCAGCGGAGAGTTTCATTTTGATGTTTCCAAGATAGCCACATAAGCAACATGAAAATGAAACGTTGTTTGAAACTACCTTTACAATGCAAAGTTTCATGGTGTGGTTTCATAGAAACTACATGCAGACACAAACTATGTTGGTAACTGTGCATACATAATTTCATCTAGATGAAACTCATCTCATCTCTCTCCTCATTGACTTACTGCCACATCAAAACTCATGACTTGTCACCCTAATCAATGTGCATGAAATCTTATGAAACTCCCCATTAAGACTAGCCTTAGAAACAAAGGCAATTAATAAAAAAACTCCATGGCCTTGGAAAATGCCACTCTTTGGTTAGAAAACACAACACGCGAAAACCTAGCTAGACCTCAAAGGGCCTCGCTGAATCATGCAGATAGGTCGTGGAGCTTCTCCTTTGCGCATCAAGTACTCCTAGGTGCTGATCAATTCGTGCCTTTTGTTGCTTGGTCACTGATAAGGACGACATTTACAAACCGCATAGTAACTCTCACAAACACTATGCAGCCAGCACTTGTCAAAGAGTACCGTGAAGAGCTAGGATATGAGATCATCGTGCATGGTCGTGCTGAATGCGGGGATGAAAATGGTAACAGAAGCACAGAGGAAGGAGTTACAGCCTTGTCGCCGACTTTGACACCGCGACAGGTCACCAGCCGGTGGCGTCAGTGTATTTTTTTTTTTTTTTTTTTTTTTTTTTTTTTTTTTTAACGAGGAGCCGAGTCGCCCATACTATCGTGTTCACGTTCCAAATAAGATTTGATATTTACGTATGCATTAGTTGGCAAAATAAAAAAAATCTTTAATGATTTTGCCAAGATAGTGTGCCCCAATCAGAGCAGAAAAATACTGTAAATAAATATGCCACAAAGCTAATAATAATATAAAAATATACTGGTCTCTGCAAAGCTTAGCAGCTAAGTATTAAGCTACAAACCGTGTAGATATAGTTTTTTATAAACTTAGCTTAACCGTGTTGGAAATAGTTATGAAGATCGACCTTGTCTTGTCCCTTTCGTCGTTACATTTTAAACAAGAGTCTACAAGGGTGGTCGTCACGTTGTGGGTTGTGCAGCTGCAGTCGCCACATCCTAAGCCTATGCTCCATCTGTCGTGCCACTAAACTCTTGATCGTTGACTTCGGAGAAGAAATCGTCGGCAACATACAATTCTATGCAATGTGTCTTGGGAATTTAGCCACGGCCAAGGTTCTTTAATTTTTACAATAGAATGGAGTGGATCGGAGTAGAGGTGAAAGATCTAGGAAACTAGCTAAGCTTTGTTTGATGCTTTGTTGTTTGCATGAAGCTAAACATCTACTTTTTTCCCCGAGTAATTTAATTATAATTAGCCGCTAATAGCGAAGGCATCCTAATCGAATTACTAGTGCACGCCGCGTGTAACATTGTTATTTATATAAGAAATATAAAATCGAATATGATTCATGGATTTTATATGACCGGATCCCATCTCACACCGTACCAGTCGCGTTTAGCAAGAACTTAAGGCGTTCCAAAATCACATGCCTTATTGCTAAAGTACATCTGCCTAACTGGCGTATCTCCCTGCTTGTATATATAGTCAAAGAGGAGCCCAGCATTTGGCGTGACAAAGCAGCGGGAAGAAATTCGAAGAACCCTCGAAACAAGGAGAAAACCGGGGGGAAATTCGCATCCCAATACAAGAAGGCAAAGGGGGGAGAGAGGGGCCGGCAGGCTGCCCGAGGAGGCTCCGAGAGAGGGACACCGAGGCGGGCAGGGCCAGCGGGGAGGGGAAGGCAAGGGGGGAGAAGCGAACAAGGCCGCGCGCCGCGCGGGCGGCCATGTGGACGCCATGCGCGGACGCGGCGTGGGCGTCGTGACACCTGCCGCCCGCCGACCCCCAACCGCACCGCCATGACCCCGCCGCCGCAATGCGCCTCAAAACCTCCACCCGCGGCCCCCCAGCTCCAGGTCTCGCGCCCTCTCCCCACCGCCGCCGCCTCACCTGATCCGGTCGCCGTTTCTTGATCCGTCTTCCCGGTTGCAGATGGGGGACATGGCGGAGGAGGAAGCGCCACCGCCGGCGCCGGCGCCGAAGCTGCTCTACATTGCCGTCGCCGACGGCGGGGGCCGGCGGGCGTTCCGGTACACGCGCCCCGTGCTGCAGAGCACGCTGCATCTCATGGGATGCAAGCCTCGACATGCCTTCAAGGTCCCTCTTACGCTCCCCCCCTATTCACGCCTCCCTGTTCTTGCGTGTGGCCTTGATCTCGGCCTCTGCAGTGCTTGATTGCTTGTTCTTAAGTTTACTTTGCTTGGCGTGCTAATTGCTGAACCAAACTGTCTGATTCTTGCAAGTAGTAGATCTCCGCATCAAAAGCTTGCTACTTTCTGTGGGGTTTGCGCGTCAATCACCTATTCTTGTTGCATGCCTATCATGGCGCTTATATGTGTGGTTTACCGTCGGCGATTTTGACACGAAAAGGTGACATCTTTTAAGCCTCCTGCTGATGGGCAGATTTGTTCCTGGCTCAATCCAAAATCAACATCCCCTCCTGTCCTATCCTCTTTGTCTTTGTAAGGGAAGATGGGGCCTTTTCAGGCTTGGGCTTCCATGGCTTCAAGTGGCTCCAATTTAGCAGTTTTTGGAATCCGAAAAATCCACCTTTCCTTCCAAGTTCTTGTTCTTGCTGCGAACAGAATTTGTCCTTAAGTGATACTACTTTGCTTGTGGGGTCGTTATCACAGATATACTGTCATGCAACTGTTGCCTCTTAGTTCAGCTGGTGCCAATTACTATTGCTTTCTCGGAATTATTATGTTTGATCGACAAGACAACAACCATGGTGTGTGATGTAGACGCGTTTTGTTGTGCCTTTGCTTGATGCATGATCTTTTTGCTTTCAGACCCTAGTTTGATGGGTACACGATTCTAGACAGTATCTGGTAATTGACTTGAACGGGTATCGGGTTCTCACTTGACGTGCCTTATTTATACTCTGATTTGGTCGTGGCTGGTTGACATCTTTTGTTCCTCTGACGGTCCAATTGGGCTAAGTGTAAAAGCAATTACTTGTTGATACCTACTGATCTGCTGACCGCGTGAAGCGCTGATTCTTTCTACACCTGCATTGATAATAAACCTTTTTTTCCCATCCTTTGCCGGCACCAACAGATTAGCAAGAGAGTGTTCAATGTGATGAAGAGTGAATTCTTGGCTGCATCAAAGTTGGATGGGGTAACCAAACAAGAAAATTATCCTGCCCTTGGAGATGGTACAGATACTCCAAAACATTTGGAGAGAAGCAGCAGCAGCATACCATTTGAATTATACAAGAACCAGACTACCGTTGTTATTTCAAGGGAGCAGTTCGTAAGTGTTGTATGCGATGCCCTCTCTTCGTACAAGTATGTCGGGCCCAACCAGAAAGCTGACTTCCTTCTCGCCTGCAGGTAAACTAACTTCCTTGTCACTGTATTTCTGAGTCCACATGAATTTAAGTGATAAACAATATTTATCTGCCCATTTAATGTGCATGTCTCATGTCTATTTCCATGCATGTTTGGCATGCTTTGTTTTAAGTGAAATTAGTCATCATAACATTTCTTTTTTGCCTTTCTCCCACTATTGTAATCAGAATTAAAGAGAGAAAGGAATCTGTGACAATACTCTTGTGTGGAACAAGCGGATGTGGCAAGTCCACTCTATCATCTTTGCTGGTATGTTTATCATCAAGAGCAATTGTCCATTTTTGGATCAACAATCGTTGTACCATATCAGCAACCCATCAATTTTCTATGAGTCGTTCATTTTGACAAGTGTCCATAACACAACAAACTTTGAATCGTCTGACTCTTTCTAGTTTCACTTAGTTCAATTATTTTTAAGAAATCTTTATCAAACTCAAAGAAACAAACAACGACAATTGCTAAATGCTTAATACATGCTGTTTTGTTTCCCAGGGTAGTAGATTGGGTATCACGACAGTAGTTTCTACTGATTCCATACGGCATATGATGAGAGGCTTTGCAGATGAAAAACAAAACCCACTTCTCTATGCCTCAACCTACCATGCAGGCGACTATTTAGATCCTTTTGCTGTTGCTCAGGCGAAGGCAAAGCGCAAGGCAAACAAACCCACACTTGTTTCTCATCCTAATACCAGTGGAGGCAAAGATGTCGCTTCAGATGGATCCTCAGAATTGCCTCCTAGAACTGAATTGATAGGTAACAAGCAAATGGCAGTAGAAGGCTACAAGGCACAAAGCGAGATGGTGATCGACAGCCTGGACAGATTAATTACGTCCTGGGAAGAGCAGAAAGAATCTGTGATTGTTGAAGGAGTTCATCTAAGCCTTAATTTTGTGGTATGTATTAGTCAAGAAATAACACAGGGATATTTTAAGACACTGTTTTCATCTATGCTATTTTGCATTATTTAGTTATATCTCATTTTTCCAAACAACTGATCAAGCACTTCTACTTATGTTATCCAACAGATGGGGCTAATGAAGAAACATCCTTCCATAATACCATTTATGATATACATTACAAATGAGGAGAAACACATGGAACGATTTGCTGTACGTGCAAAGTACATGACGCTAGACCCAGCAAAGAACAGATACATCAAATACATTCGAAATATCAGAGCTATCCAAGAATACCTATGCAACCGAGCTGACAAGCATCTTGTGCCAAAGATTAACAACACCAATGTAGACCAGAGTGTGGCAGCTATACATGCCACAGTTTTCAGCTGTCTTCGCCGCCGAGAAGCTGGGGAGCAACTCTATGACCCCAACACAAACACTGTTTCTGTAGTGGATGAGGAATACAGAAACCAGCGTGCAGCTAACACCTTGGGTTCTAAGGGCATGTTTCAGTTGATCCAAAGGAAGGGGTCCTCAAGGAATCTGATGGCTCTCCTTAACACTGACGGTTCAGTCACCAAAGCTTGGCATGTAGGTACGAGTGACGGCAATGGGAATCTCAATGATATTACAAATAGCAAGAAGTCCGCTGAAAACCCTTTGTTGGATTCCTCACAAATTGGGAAAGCGGAAGCAGTCAATCTCCAGTTTGGTCCTTTTGGGATCAGTGCCTGGATGAGTGACACAGGTGGAACCAGCCATACTGGAAGTGTAGAAGACCTGAGGGTTGATGGCACAGAGACTGGTGGTAGAAATTTTTCATCATGCTGCAGTTCGCCAAAGGTGTCAGAATCCACTTCTAAGGAGGTATGTCTTGGATCTACCAGAATTGTGATTTGAGTAGCATGTCAAACTTGAGGATCTTCCCCTTTATTTTTGAAATATTATAGCATACAATGCAAATGCTGGAGGGCTCATGATATGGCCATGTGTATTAGCGAACTTCAAATTGTTTGCATGCGAAATATCATGTCATGTACAGTACTTGCAATCTAACAGTACTTTAAATCTTTATCAGCTTATGGAGGAGTACTCGGTCTATGGAAGTGAAGAAGAAGCTGACGACCCTCATGATTGCGAAACTGATGAAGATCTAACCGATGAAGAAAAAGATAACCATGAGGTAGTGATACCAGTTTTTCTGTGTCAACAACATTGATTGGTGTTGTGCTTCTAGTTGTTTCAATGCACCAAACACTCACTCCGAAGTCTCGAAATCGAATGCACCGAGTGTTCTCATGTACCACTGAATGCTTGCAGATAGATGCAGGCTCTGTGGACGAGCACTCTACCAAATCAGATGAGGAATACGAGGATCTAGCCATGCGGGATGTGATGGAGAATGGTGACTGGTCTGATGACGAGCAAGCAGTGAGCAG
The DNA here is from genome assembly GCA_015476505.1 of Urochloa ruziziensis. Taxonomy (NCBI): domain Eukaryota; kingdom Viridiplantae; phylum Streptophyta; class Magnoliopsida; order Poales; family Poaceae; genus Urochloa; species Urochloa ruziziensis. The sequence goes on along the minus strand of CM027123.1, from coordinate 7,695,679 downwards.
CGCCAAGAACTCACTAGCCCCAGAGAGCATCATCCATGGAAGAGGAACAGGTGAAGATGATGGCATGGAGGGCCGGTATCACCATAACCTGGACCTGTTCCTAAAAATGTCCCAGGAGGTAGCTGCCACCAGAATGCCATGCGCGTCATAGCGCCCAGCCAGATACACCCTGCGGTGACATGCTGCACCGATCACCGGTGGGTAGTGTTTCTTCCGCGCCCGCTCTTTGTGATGCTTTGAGCTGTGCCGGAGAGTGTAGGCTAGTGGCTTGTAGCATGTACCTGTCTCAAACGCCCTCATCTGGCTGCAAAGAGAGAGGACCTGATGCTTTGTCCAGGCAGCCATGTTCATGTAGTGTCTTTGGGAATAATATTCCGGGCAAGCATGTATCGGAAATAACGTCTCGGCTGTTAATAAAGTTCACCTCTTGTGGCCTATAATCTGTCTTATGAGTTTTGAACGTGATCAATAACGCCGGGCAACATAATTGCATTCTAGTTTGTTTTGAAAGTTAACGACATTATATGCTTAGACTAGAGAGCTAGAATTTTAATAACAAGACCACGGCATCATATGCTACAAAAGTTAACGACAGCATTTGATGACGTGTGTGCAAACTGCAAACGTTGAGAAAAAAGAAAAGAAAACGCTGATCTTCGAAGGGCTGCTCAGATGGAGGCATTGACAAATAGAAACATGCGCATTTGATTTCAGCAAAATGTCAGTAAATTAAAGGCAGGCTTTACAGAGATTTAAACATCACCATGAACCTTACTTGTACACTGACTGATGAAACCCAAGGAAAAAAGGATAATCTACAGCTGTCCTTGCTTCCCATCATCTATCATCCTAAACCCTTTTCTTTCTGCTAATTTCTTTGCTTCTTCCACAGTATTTTGCACTTCTTTATCCTGCTGCTTCCAGAGGGGAAAATAAACCATACAAATATACAGCTTGATTTCTCAAGGACAAGCAAAATCTCTTCTTCTGATTTCTTATTTATTTCCAGAGGCTCTCCTTTATTTACATCAAAGGCTTTGGGAGCCTTTTTAACTTCTCCGGTTGTACTTGCTCAACATGACTGACTACTGGGGTAATGGTAAAAGGCTAGGCCTCACTATCTGTCTGTCTGTCTGTACAGGTGTTATTCTGTCAACTAACCATTGCCATCTCAGCAAGATGGAGCACCAACACGCCGTTCTGAAGGAAGATGAAAACACAAGTAAAATGAGTATGTTTCAGTAAACGGCCAGTAAAGATCAAACGAAAAGGATGATCATTTCATCAGTATAAAATAGCTTTTAGTTTTGGGATCTATTTACCTCCTGCAGCAATGAGCTTTTCAACACGAGCAACAATATGCTTCCCGTAGGTGTATCTTTTCAGTGCATTCAAGTGTACCTTGATACGGGAAAGAATCAACTCACGGTTCTGGTCATCACAGATCTCTAGAACCTTCTGCACCACATAGTTTCCAAACTGGTCTTTCATCATTGCCTGGGTCACATGACAAGTGTTGTGAGAATGCATGAAATTCAACCCTGAAGCAGCAGACCATGGTACTGCCGCAGAGCTTAAGTTACTCAGAAAATAAGAATTGTTTTCCGCTACTTATGTCATTACAATTCAGCATCTAAATTGAATCAATAGTTAAAAATTATTACCAAACATTTGGATAATAGTTCTTCTCTTCTACTTTTCCTATACCCGAAAATGCTTTGTACTAAAGAACTACCAAGCTCAAACTTGTTGAAAACAAACAAACCTGTAATGGCACATTTTCATCAGTTGTGCCAAGCATTTCATTTATCAGAATCTGGCGTTGCTCAGGACTACCAAAAGTAAGACACTTCTCAACAACATTGGAAGCAAACTTCTGCTGGCTCATCTTCACTATCTGCCCAGCGAGTTGTGTAATTATAGTAGAACGCTCTTCTGGTTTCCCATGCTGCAGAACATGCTGCAAAACAAGGAATGGGATTATAGAAAGCTATTTGTGAATGGGATGAATAAGCATAATGCATAAGGCAATGATGTCAATACACATCACAAATAATACGACATTTTAAATACTAAGAAAGCCATTTGTATCATACGTTAAACAACGACAAAGCCTTTTCTCAATATCATATTCTGAGATGAAGTACATCACATCAACAACATGCCAGAAAACTTGGCTCATGGTAACGAAGCAAAAGTAGAGACAGAACACTAGGGATGTTGGTCACAATAGACAAGTCTTATAAAACACTTGCCAGAGATATAGCTACGATGGATGATAGATTGACAGGAGAACATTTTTGTATAGCGCATAACTTTGTAGCTTTAGTAGTTACAGGTGAAATTGAAGTCATAACTCAGTACATCAGGAAAAGAACAGGAAATGAATAGACAGTTACCTGGATTACATAATTGCCATACTGATCCTCTGTTAAAGAAACCACAGACTGCATGATCTCTTCCATCATGGCGTTTTGCGTGCTTTCATCGTCACAGTGCTCCAAGACCCTCTGGTGATATATCCAAGAATACATTTAGCAAAAACTAATTAAAAAAAAGATGGTAAAATGAGAGGAAGGTCGATGTAATAACCTGAATAACACGGCAACCATAGGGATGCATGGAAAGTTCCACCACATGTCCATAAAAAGCTGAAATAATAAAACGTATCCTCTCCTGAGGGATGCATTCGATACATTTTTGGATAACATGGTTTCCATTCTGATCACGGACACATCTCATGATAGATCCATCAAGCTCCAAAGCCATTTGTGTTTGTTGTTCCACTTCAACAACTTCCAAAGCCTACAGAAAATAGTACACTCGTAAGCATGATAGAAATTGCTTGGAAAGTGAGATTCAAACTAATACGGAGGAAACAATGTGCTTGTAGCAATATACAGACCTTCTGAATCACCCGGCAGCCATACATTTGAAGACTCAGTTGTAACACATAATTTTTTAGCAGGCTTGCTAGTTGCTTCGTTTGTGCTTCAGTTCCATATTCAAAGAACTGTCAAGCCCAAGCAGTTAAGATCTCAATTTTAATGTGAATATGCAGACTAAAAAAAAGCAAATCAATTTTTTTCCTGTTGCAAGGGGTCTGCTCACCTTCTGTATAACATAATTTCCGAAAACATCAGTCATCAAGGTACGTGCCTGGGGAAGGATCTCTGGAAAAATCAGGTCCTTCTCTTCAATAGAAGCAGTTTCCAGTTTCTGCTGTATAAAGCGACTCCCATACTGATCCGAACTGAAAGGTAAGAGAGATTGAGAGAGAGAGAGAGAGAGAGAGAGAGAGAGAGAGAGAGAGAGAGTTAAATTAGCTTCATGAAAAACAAAGCAAATTTGAATCTGCTCGAATTCTGAGGGATATTACCTGAATTCAACCACATGGTTTACAATATCTAACAGCTCAAAAGATCTGGTTTTGTTTGTTTTGAATTCCTCCAGCAGGGAGGACCCATAACCATTATCCATCAAACCATTTTCCGAATTCCACGATCCCATGGATCCACCAGCAGTGTTCCTCACCACAGATGGAATTCGAGTTAGTCGCTCTCCTTGCCTGACATGACCTTGAGGAGATGAAATATACGGACTAGATGGAGGACTTGTTAAATAAGTCATTCCCATTCCAAATGCAGGATCATTGCCATAAATATTTGGATTCAGAGCACCAGACTTGGCCAGGTATGGCATTCCATACTGTAGCTTTTGCTGGGCCAATAATGATCCAAGGTAAGCCTTTTGGTATCCAGGACTATCCAGGTGTCCTGTGCTAGTAAAACCCCTCCCTTGGAAAGGGCTCATGCTTGCGGTTGCACCGAGGGGAGAATCAGGGTTTGCCTGCAAGTATTGTGCATACATTGTCTCTGTCGATTGGCCCTGAAAACTGGATCCGTTCGAAAGAATGTTGCCATAGTCCCCATCTGGACATTGAAAACACAGTTCAAAAGGTGAGCGAATGAAAAGACAGATAGACAGACAGACGTGTAGAGGAACAGAAATGTGGAAGAAGATTAAGGGTACCTGAATTCAGTTGATTGTTTAGCATGGATGAAGTAAAACTGCCAGCATGAGTCTTCATATGCCGTCCAGATATATCAAAGCCAGGGCTATCACCATTCAGGTTCTGGTAGTGAGAAACTGATCCAGCTGAGCTCATCAAAGATCCTTTCTTGTTGGCATTACCGTGTGGTGATTGCATAGGGAACTTGCTATTGCTATGAGATGACAGTTTACTAACATGCAAATTACTGAAGTTACTCCCCCCATTTGGGAAAACTGAATATTCAGGGGCATTAAGCGAATCTTCATCAATATTTTGACTTAAGCTTTGCTGTGAAAATTGTCTATGTTCATTTGGTACATTAAACAGCACATTTGTCTGATCACCAAAGTTCTGGTAAACATGATTCTGAACTTCAGTTTCTGCATTTGACATCTTATTTCCAGATAGGCTTAGGCTAGACAGAGTTGCCGCAATGTCAGCACCGTCATGATTAAGTGAAGGTGAAGCAATTGCTGTAGCTTCAACCTTTTTATCAGAACTCCCCATACGAACTCCAACTGGAGGAAGGCAAGGGCTCGGGGTTCTTCGAATCAGCTGGGGGTCAGGTGTGGTGCTTCTTGAGACAGGGGAGCCTACTGCAGAAGCAAAGGTATGAGACATCGAAGAACCAAGACTTTGGACCCTGACCAGACTGGGTGAAGTGGATCCCGATCGCAGGCCATTCATTGATTCTGATCTGTTCTGCAGTTGTGGTTTGGGTGAATCTGATGACCTGATAGGATTTGGGCTCTGAAGAGCATTGCGGCTATTAGAACGTGAAAGATGACCGGGTGTGGCAGAAGGACGGCTAATATTTTCCTGCCATTGAAACAATTGCAGATGAGAATTTGAAAAAAAAAAAACAGACACACAATGCCAGGCACAGTAATAAATATAGCTATGATGCACTGTAGTAGCAGCCTATCAGTATCTGTGCACAAAAAATCACATGATAATACCAGGTGCTAAAATTACAATCACCCTGTCATTCATCAAGTTCAGCATAAAAATGTAACTTTGGTGGATTTTAATGTTACTAGAGGTATTATTTGCAGGAAATATGAATAATCTGTTAATTTTATATGTGCATTCCATCAACAGATTAAAAGAGAAATACATCGATTATGCTGAATATGGGTAATATAATTCAATCCAATAAGAATGTTTGCTTCTACTGAAGATGTAAACAAAGCAACAAAATAAAATCAAAATCAATGATGAAATATCTTCCGAACCTGTAATGCATCAGCAAAACTCTTGCGCCGAGATCCAAGGCCATTGACATCTGACAAGCCGATGAGCCCATCGGTGCCCCTCCCGAGCCACTCCGATGACTGCTGTCGTGCAAGCCCATTCCTTTCACCTCTCCCCATTCTATCATTCAGTAGCACCTTCTCTCCACCACCATCACGTGCCCCTGGCTGCACTGAGAACAGCGAGTTTCCACTCCCAACCTCTGAAGGCTTCCTCCTTCTATCCCCAATACCTCCGGACGCAGCCTGGAACCGCTGTGCCGCACGCCAGTCCTCTTTAGACACCATCGGTGGCGGAAGCCTTGGGTTGAGGTGCTCATTAGAATAGTAATACGACAGATACGCTGGGTGTGATCGTATCTCTTCCTCAGTGAGCATGTCAACACCAGCACCACTACTGCTGCCGCCACCAAGGCTGTTGACATGAAGCGGCGGACCAGAGAAGAGTGCACCAATGGCAGTGCGAGAGCCCTCAACAGTGGGGGGAGCGCTGCCACTGCGAAATATGCTGAGGTCGTCGGGAGATGACGTATGGTTCTGGTCCATCAGAACTGCCTGCAAGTCACGCTCGAGGTCTTCAAAGGTGGGGCCAGCCGCTGCCGCTGGAGACGGAGCCATCGCCGCAGCGCCTGCCTTTGTTGTGCCTTCTGCTTCCTTCTGTGGATAGCCTAAACCAGCAAGCAGACGATGGTCAGTATTGTTGTGCCCAAGCTTGCATACAGTTGGGTAATAATCTGAAGTTTTGCGAGAAGGGTAGTCTTTTATATAAGAGAAAGAGTAAAACAGGATTATAGAACATAAGAAATCACTTCATCGATTATAAGTTTTTACCGCCGGTTCTATGGAAAACCCAGACAAGTCCCACCTTTAAGGGGAGTAGGAAGCTGGCGCATCAAGTTGCCTCAGAAAGAAGAAACAGACACTAGAAGTCACTGAAAACCTAACTTTCAGACGACTCACCGATGAAAACTTGATGGGAAAACATCCTAATCCACGGAACGAAAACAATCAAACATTCCCTAGCCCGACTAAGACTGATAAACACAACCAGAAAAGAAGATAACACATCAACGGAGTATCACACTGTCCTACCCGGGCAATCAATCGATCGTGAACCTAAGCGAACCCGATCAGAACCTCACCTTTAGAACGGCCGCCGCAGCAGGAGCATCAAACAGGCAGGCAGGCGACTCCCCACGAGCGCCTTCAATCCACTACGGGAGTCGAAAGCGCCGGCCGCCGTCCCATCCAAAACGGACCACCGCCTCGCGCTCGCCCCCGCGAAAGAGGGCGACGGCTGTTGGATTCACAAAGATGGATTCCGGCGCGGATTGCCCTGGCGAGAGGATTTATTTAGGGTTTGGGGATTGGGGAATTTCTGGAAGCGGCTGCTGCGGCCGGAGGGGAGAGAGAGAGGAGGCGCAGCGCAGGCCGAGACGAATGGGAAAGGAGGGGAGCGGAGGCGGAAACAGAAAGCGACGTCTGGCCTTTTCTTCCTGGTAGGCCGCCTCTCGGGCACTCCACCGCCGTCGGATCGAAAGCCTGCGCGAATCTTACAGCGACGTATAATACGCAGCCGGGGGGCATTGTCGTAAAGGCAGCCGAGATATGACGTGGCGGTACAAATCTGGAAGAATCAACGATCGGGCCAGAAATTGAAGTCGATGAGAAATGTACAGATCATAACAAACCACACCGTATCTGTCTTCCAGTTTGTTTGGAAAAAGATTTTTTTCTAAAAATAAAATAAAACACGGTTTATCTCTCTTTGCTCGCTCATGTGTGCTGCATGCTTTTCAGGTTCCACTGCCATGTTTACAGATGGAAAGTTGCTGTGTTGATTACTACTTCTCTCGGTGTGTGACTGGCAAGTGGGCCCATCAAAAATCCATATTTACGTATCCCTGCAGCTGTGGGGCCAGGGCAGAACGCACAAGCTACTCCGATTGACGGACAAGTCAAACGAGGATAGGAGGAGCTTGACAATGAAGAGAGGAAGTGGCTGCCTATTGGCGTATAAGAATAACAAATTTGCTAGACACAAGAAAGTGGCGAGGTTGCGATCATGCTAAGAAAACATGGCGCAAGAAAGGCATTGGGCAATGTTTGTGGTTGAGAAAAAAGGTATATCCTCGTCTTGGGCACCCATATGGTATTAAAAATAGTAGTATGCAGGAGCAAATCAAGCAAACAGGGGAACCTGCTGCCACTTCCCAATTGAATAAGCTCATCACACAAAACTGTCTTCTGATAATTCAATAGTAACATACTACTATACTAGCCACATGCTATTTGTAATCAGGACCAGCATATTTTTTGGAAAGCCTGGAAAACATACTAGTCATCATGATATATATTTGCATTCAGGTCTGTCACAATTGATGAATAGTTTAGAGTAGACAGCAGGAACTGGAAGTCTGGAACCACACCACTTCACCATGTGTTCCGAGAAGTCCTTGACTAATATCAAGGACAGTCAGTACAAGGCAATAAGTCTTCCCGTATTGAATTATTGTTGCTACAGCAAGTTCCAGTTAATACCCACACATGGATACATCAAGGACATCACAGGAATATGAGGTCACTACTGGTGGCTGAATTCTGTAATTCCTTTGATTCCAACACCAGAGAGTGCTGCCATGAGTGTTTACGAATGATGAGTCGAAGTCTTGTGTTGCCTCTGACCATGGGATCCTAACACATGGAATTGTTGATACAAGGACTGACGTATGGCTCAATCTTCATTTGGACACAACTGGTTGCGCTAAAAGACATGCTGGATCATTCCTCCTGCTCGATCATCTTCCGGACGTCATCGATTACCAGCCAAGATTTGTGCCCGCCGATCACCTCAGCCTGTTTCTGGGAGTCACTCCACAGCTGCATAGGACAAAGAACCGTCCTCAGGATAGACAATAGCAAGATAGAAACCATGAAGAAGGAAACAAGCCCGAGTTGTACCTGTATAGAAGGCATCTTCTGCTCAAGTGCCATGGTCCAGATCGCACAAGTTGGACAAAAGCAGGCATTAGCGTGTCTACTAATTAAACAGATATACTAGGGATCTAATTTGTCAGTTGTGTATATATGTAATTGCTGCAGACAAGGTAACAGTGAGGCCAAATGCATCATGGGAGGATATTTGATATTGTACTCTAATACCAAAGCTAAAGGATAAGGCTAAGAAACATTTAGATGCAAGTTGCACGAAGCCGGCAACTGACAACAAAGTTTCCAGAGCCCAATAAAGGAGAGGTCTCCAGTTTCCACCACAATAAGAAACAAGCAAAATAAAAGGATTCTAGAAGCTTCTTGAAAATAACAAAAGAGATCTAAAAATGGCTTTGATTTTACATAATTGGGCACAAATATGTTTTCAGATATGTTTATCACGACTGCAAGGGTAGACTTACTGTTACTCCAGCACGGTTTACAAGCTTTTGCGGAACAGCATTGACATCGATGCAGTAGAACCGGACTCTGCATTAAGTTCCAACAGAGATCATCAACTTGTCCAAAACACACAGCAGTGTAGTTCATTGTCAATCTAGGAAAAAAAACCACTCTAACCTTGGATGGTATTCTGCAGCCAGCTTCTCAAGCTTAGGCTTCAAATATATACATTTTCTGCACCAACTCGCCATCCTACATATCACAAAGACTGGTATGAATTTTGGCATGATTTGACAGATGCTAGGGGAAAGTTTCGACGGGCACATCTATAGACAAAAGTGCAGTTTGATACTGGTGGCATATTATCATATAATGTAGGCTAAACAGCCATGGTTCAAATAGATGAAGGAAGTGATAAGTTGCACCGCTTTTTTACATAAAATGCCTATGCTGGAAGTGATTTCCTTCAATCATACATATAAGTAGACACAAAAAGTTGAACAATGGCAGTGTTATTCATATGGTAAGGAGACCACAGGTAAGCAACCTGCTGATCACTGAACAGTTCACCAGAACAAGGACAGCATAATCTAACCATTGGTTGCAACACGCAAAAAAAAAAGCAAAATGAACTTTGGTTCAACATTTATTTCTCTGATAGTAGTTCTACTGTCGACATAGGCACTGTTAACCAATGGCATTGATCATTTCATGCAATATACTGATGCAAATAATTCGTCCAACAGTAATGACATCAAACCAGGTTAAATGCATAAATTTTTCGGCTACCGTGTGCCTGAACATACGAACAAATGGACAAACGGTCCCTTTTTCCTTTCACTCCTCCAACAATGACCGCCTGATCCAACAAACCAAACCAACTGACCCCGCAATCACACCAACGATCGCTTAATTGGAGAAATTACAAACAAAAAATGTTACTGCGGCCGCCTATAGACAATCCAATTCAGGAAAGTGGGGTTACCAGAGCAGGACGATGGGGAGGTCGAGCTGCTGCGCCTCCGCGAGGGCCCTGTCCAGCTGCTGCTCGTCGGAGATGGGCTCCAGCTCTACCCACGACGGCCCCTCCTCCTCCTCCATGACCCGCTCCTTGGCCGCGGCTGCCGCCGGAGCCGCGCGGCGAGGCCCTGGAGGCAGCGAGATCGCGGCCCAACCGGCGGGGGGTTTGGAAACGAAGCCAAGACGAGGTGGGGTCGGACGAGTCCCAACTCTACCGTGGGACAGCGCCGATTCACCGGCGGCGATGGCGGCGGCTGCATGGGCAGGGGCGGTCGCCATTGCCGGCGTGGGAGGAAGTAACTTGGAATTCTATAGGCTTCGTTTCGTTTTGACTTGCTGTATGAAGAATCTGCAGTCGCTTTCTTCCTTTGCCGACTTGTGTGTTGTGTCACTGCATGTGGGGCCGCTACTACAATAAAGAACGGTAACTTGCACATATCATGTCTCATAAAAGTTGGGGAAAACTGCAAGACATACTCGAATTAACTTCACAACCCAGCAATGACCCAATCGTTCCAATGCTTCAGGACACTATTTCAAGCACAAAACAACTCTACTCATACACTATGTTCATATGCCATACAATTTGGGAAAAATTGCAGCGCCTTCAGAGCAACTTCACATCCAATGCATCCGTACATTTGATCAAACTCGAAACATCTCTACCCACACATAAGATTGAACAAGGTACGAAGCTTGGGAGGGGGAAGAAACTTTACATGCTGTTACAAGATTGAGGGGAGATCTGATGATTTCTACAGATGCCCTGACTGGCAAGAAAACCAAGCCAGGTAGCAAAATAAACTAACTTGCAAATCTACAAGGCAGTATGAGGCGAGTGGCAATGCTGTTGGTGCATCCTGTCAGTTGTTTGTGATTTGGAACTCAGTGCCATCCTTCAAATGCCCCGTCGCAGTAGGGCAAAGCCAGCAAAGAATGTTTGGACCCAGGATCTGTTACAGATCAAATGGAACCAACCATTCAGTCAAATGTAGTGCCAAACAAAAAAATGGGTAACTGGTTTAAATCTTTAGTACCAAACTTGGAACACCCAAAACTTAAATTCTGATGTTGTAAGGATTAGCTTGGCATGTAATGCATAATTTTGTTATGTAAATGTACCATTTGAATGTTCTTCCGGGCGCCAAGATCGAATCGGTGGCGATATTTCTGCCCGCTCTTCTTTGCAAGCCACTTTGCTCTTACTGCTTCCCGGTACTGATGCAAAGGAGATGAAACAATTATATACGGTGCCGACGAAACTACGTAGTGGGGATAGGAAGTTTGGAATTCCAAATAGATAGTAGCTTACCTCTATGGTTGTCATGTTATGACATAAGAGATAGATGTGCCAGCATAACAGAGAGCCTATTGTCAAGCTTAAGAAGAATAACAGGACACCAGCCAGGATCTACATTTTCATTATTCACTTTTAAGTTAGAGCCTAGTACGGTGCTTAAATAAAAGACGTAAAAAGATACCACAAAACTAAATAGAGAATGACTTCTACAAACCTAAAGATTCTTTTGCAATGGAATGTTTCCAATTATTGTGCGACCTAAAAGATTACCATAATCCTCTTTTTTTTTTTACTTCCGCAGCTAATACATATATCCATCTCAATTGAGTTGAAATCCATGAGAAACTGCTGACAGCTCACAAGAATTTTACAAGAAAAGGGCCCATTTTGTCATGTTATATACTGCTAGTCAACCATTGTTCATGATCATTTCCTAGCAAGTCAAAATATATCAACGTGTGAAAGAGTACCTTACCGGTGTTGTCTGCTATACCCTATAATTGACCCACCCATAGCATAAACAAAAGTACAAGGAGTTCACAAATATCAATGTGGGCATACAAAAGCCGAATGCCAGCTGATTTTCAAGATAAAATAGGCACAAAACCTAATTTTTCTGACAATCAACCAAGCGAAGCATGTATTGGCAAATAATGGTGCAAATGGAAAGAGTAGTGGCATCACAGCCCAATAATTGATTGAATATTTAACAATAAAGAGGTTGCCGATAGCATAGTGAGAGCTCCTAACTCAGAATAAAGGTCAGGACACTTACATATACCATCTTCACAGAAAGAATATGAAACTCGTGCTCTTTCAGAAGGAGATCGCACAGAAATATCACCTGCAAATATTTTGACACAATTGTGAAAACCGTAGCTGATGATGTGCCAATCTTGGTCTAGCATAGTCACTTACAAATGAATACAGAGACCCGATAGTTGCATTTAGGACACAGATGATGAAAGCTTTATAGTTTCCATATCCTACACAGTTGTTGATCCAGACACAGTGATGATCCTGCCATCAGCAACATTACCAGGCCTTTTAGTTGCAACAGCATACGGCAAGACTATAGCACCAATACTGACGAGTGACAAAGATGGTGCACACCTACCATTTTCAAAACACACCTTTTGCAGACCTTGCAATGGTGGGATCGAGGAGGCTTGAACATGCAACACTTATCACAATACCTTGATTTCAACCCCTGCCGCAACCAAATGCATAATCAGCTTGCAATACCAAAGTACTACTCTTAAGCAGTATCAAACTACCAATTGAGGAAAGTAGCATGAAGAAATCCAGAAACACATGTGATTATCTGTGCGTGCACAAGGATCTCATTTAGTTCATGGTCATTGGTTCATCTCTGAAAATGATCAAGCTTGTGATTGGCAGCTGATGTAATGAGACTTGAGACCGAGACATGGATTCCAGCTAAACTCGTGTGGGAAGGTGCATTTTTACGTCAATTTACGCTTCGAGATGTTTCGATTCAATAATCACCAGTTCAGCACAGTTTTGTAGCAACATAAACACACTAATAGGCGATAGCCCCTCAAGGTCGAAAAGAGAATGGGAACCAAATCTAGGACAATGAAAGCAAGGGGCACAAGCAAAGGCGAGAGAGATCTCGGGTGTCCGACCTGCCCCTGCGCGGCCTCGGCGTCGGGAGCGAAGGATGCTGGAACGGAGCCCGGGTCGGCAGCCGCGGCGCACACGAAGGCGAAGAAGCAAGCGGCTACGGCGAGCGAGACGGCGGCCGCGTGGGCGGCGCCGGCCGGCGTGCCGAGGCCGAGCCAGTGGTCAAGGAAGACGAACAGCGTGGAGTAGTAGACGAGCGCCATGACGGCGACCGTCCCGACCACGGCCGGCGAGGCGACCGCCGTCGCAGACGCCGCCGCGGGGCCGCCCCTCCTCCGCGCCATCCCTCCGGTGCCGGTGCCGGTGCGCTCGCCGCTCGCTTTCACGGGTCGCTTCCGTCGCGAGGCCTCTGTTTAGAGGTTGCCCTGGGCCGCCAGCTGGGCTGTAGTGGATTTTTCTACAGTACTGGGCTGTAACGTTTACCTACAAATTCATGGGCTGTTAGCGTCGTGTTGATGGGCCTGTTTCGTTGGCGGGCTGTACGATGATGAATTGCAGTGATTAGGCTATACGATTAAAGAATTTTTTTTATAGAATCCAATTAAACAACGCTAACACTATAGTGCTAGTGCAGTATTATACTAGGCGGCTTGTATCATTGTGCAAACCGAAGCAATTAAAATACTGAAACAGATAAAAGATCAAATAATTTGCGTAGAGGCCCCTCAATCAACTCGAAAACGTTTGTTTAAGATAATGACCCAACTCGAAAACCTAGTCGTGCTTAGATTCTGTTAGCGTGTATTGGTAAGAGCAAAAGTTTAGCCTTGAGTGTCGCAAATGATCTAACAGTGGTCCTCCCGTAAATACTAGCTAGTACTAACTTTCTCCTAGCAGCCGACTAGGTCATCTAGAGGTGTCTGCTCGCTACTAGATAGTCTGGATACACATAGTACAACGCACAGAGCCAGGGTGTCCTTAAAACACGATTTGGACCAGACTAAACTATTGATTAGCTTGTTTAGTTGGGAAGCTACAAACCATTTGCAATTAAGCATTTGAGCTATAGACAGACGTACACAGTACTACTCTGTTGCATTGCATGCACTGTTCGTTGTTTCTTTGTTAAACTGTGTGATGCAGACCAATGTTTTTTAGACACGCATGCACGACCACTGCTGCATTGAACATGAGTTATGCTTTCAGAATAGCAGAGCAGTGGGGGGCATCGATGATTACTCCTTTTACTTACATGCAGCCAGTTATGTTATTTGTTTTCCGGCTACAACGAGCTTGTTCTAACTTATTTTATCTTCTTCTTTATAAAATACTATTGAAACAGTCAAAATCAACCACAGCCAGCCAACTTATCTACCAGCGGAACATGCCGATGATCATTTATATTTGCATATATATCACCAATAATCCTGTGTATGCCAATGCATGATTGTACACGGTACATGGTACCCCTGTGTCACCATAGGTTAATTCATAATAACCTAATAGTACGCACGTACGTACGTACGCGTGCCATGCCATTCACGGCACTGCAACAAACGTAGTACACGCGGTACAAATGATTGGAGGACCGATCGATTCCTTCAGTGCAGTGGGTAGTTAACTCAACAGGGGGGGGGGGGGTGATCGACGACGTGCATGAACAGTGCTTTTCCATAACCCGCACCAAATCTAGGGTCAGGTCCATGCACAATAATGACGACACACTATGTCACTGTGTTAACATGCTACCGGTGGCAGTAACAATGCGAGGATTGATGGGGATCCAACGAAATTAAAGCAGCAGGGAGGGACGATCACCATGCATGGTCCATGATGCTATGGATGGACATAGAGGACAGCACACAGCAGGGCTCAATAGGAGTGTACAACACGAGATGCAGGAGACACGCTCGTACGCGCTATAGTCCATAGACCCATCACCATCCACACCAGTGCATCAGAAATTGCTCTCTGGTGTGCCGGTACTACTGCTAGCTCGTGGTCCTCTCTCTGTTTCTAAATGTTTGAAAAATCAGCACACCAGGTGCCTGCAGGGTATGTGTTTTGGAAGAATTTCAACCAAGAACATCATGCATGGTTGTGTGATTGTAGTTTGGAGATAAAACATTCATGGATTATTGTGTTGTGCTGATGTTTTTGGGGGTTAAAAGGGGTGACAAGCAAGCTAAGAAAGCAGTAGCATTTAGCTAGGGAGGAGAAATGTTTTGCCACAAAAGAAAACACAGTGTTGTTTTCAGAGAGGACTAGATGAAAGAGAGAGGGTGGGCCATAGCAGCACGCTTTTGATTAGCCAGTAGGAGAGAGAAAATGGTGGACCGGGAAGGCCATGGTCTCTCTCATTGGCCAAGTACTTGAGGGGATGAGACGGTGGGCCCCATTCGGCAGCGAAAACGAGTGGTGGTGGCTCGTGAAAGTTTGGGCTGTGGAGCCGGCCAGCATTGGGCTCAATGGGGGCGGTACTAGGTTGTTGCCCACATCAGGGGCATCCGGGCCTACCCCACCACCACATCTAACTTTCCTTTCTTTCAATTCCCATTGGTTTTTCTTCATCCTTTCTCCCTTCGAGCGAGCGGCTTGAAAATGATTCCATGACTTAAGTTCGAGCAACACTTCTTTGTAGGTATATGGAGAAAAGGATCACTCCATAGTTGCACTCTTTGAATATAGGATCTGTAATCACATCTTTTATATGCGCATCTTAGATTCCCATCCCTAACCTTCTCAAAGAAACAACCATCTAACCGTTCACATTGTCCTAGTAATAGCCACATCATTCTTTATGACAAGAAGAAAAGAAACATCACCTAACACATGTGCCAAGAACCCTGCTTAATACGACATAATAACTTTACTTGCTGAGTCACGAGCATCAACGGTCCAGCTAGCAAACACCTCATCTGACGTGTTCATGTTCAAACTCATATAACCCTGATCCCAGACTTTGTAGCAGTTAGTAGATCCTGCCAGCAATTGTCGGTTAATATTTTTGTACAATTGTTAAGGTCACGGGTTTCAACAGTCACGAGCATCAATGGTCCAGCTAGCAAACACCTCATCTGACGTGTTCATGTTCAAACTCATATAACCCGATCCCAGACTTTGTAGCAGTTAGTAGATCCTGCCAGCAATTGTCGGTTAATATCTTTGTACAATTGTTAAGTCACGGGTTTCAACAATCGAACTAGCAAACACCTTAATACGTGTTTATGTTCGTAGCCATAGAACTCTGACCTAGTTTTTGTAGTTGTCAGCAGATTTCATGGGCGATTGTCGGCTAATATCTTTGTACGGCTAGATCTAGAAATTTAGTCTTTTTTATTTTTCCTCTTTATTAAGCAATAATCATGAATTTAGTCCCGTTGTTATACCCTTCCACGTTAAAATGCATAAAAGATGGGAAGGAAATAAAACCATCTGTTGGGGTTAATTAGCCACTCATCATTCATCAAGTGGGAGGATCTCGTCCCAGATATAGGTAGTCCTATGCTGAATGCTCTCCTAGTTTTTACCCTTTGTGGGTAGAGGAGCTAGCTAGAGAGGAGTGAAGATGCAATATATGCAATCATGCATCTGTACTCAACCACACCACGGCTCAATCAGCAGCAAAGCTTTTCTCTCTACCCTCTCCTCGTACCGTCCTTTGTTTTGTTGCAATAAACAAAAGACACTACGGAGTATGGTGATTCCAGTGGGTGGGCGTTATGACCGATGATTTCTTTAGCGCTAAACTCCATACTAGAATCCAGGGTCCTTGATTAGGGTTTGCAACTTTTAAGGTTTTTTCTTCTCCTACTCTCCAATGACTTTACTCACTGGTGCTCGTAGATATTTATATATATAGCTGCTTTTGGTGCACACATCCTATTCATTGTGTTCAATTGTGCACTAGCAACTTTGCTACTCCTGTTTGGAAGCACCCACTTCTTTTGCCTAGCTGGGAACATGGTTGTTGCCTTTTCTTTTCTTTTTTTCTTTTTTTTTTTTGCATTGCTTCGGCTAAAGCTAACTGATGAGTACAAGCCTTTATTCCTTTGTCCATGTGTCTAGTCAATTGATTATGCTTATTAGAAGAAGAACGCTTGCATTTTAGAATGCAAAGCATCTTCAGGTGGCTCTCCCTTTCTTTCCTTCTCACAAGGATAAGATCAATATGTTGAAATAATATATAAGCTGAAATGCAATTATGCCGATCAAGTTATAAATAAACAATTTTATCCATATGGATTTAAGTTAATTGTCAGCGCCTGCATATTAATCTATATGTCATCATCACAGTGTCAAGCAAAAAGCTCAATATCCTATATAACTATATAGACGGTCCCCACTACAGAAATTCTCTCAACTCTCAGCAAGCCACGTCATCCTAGCACTCTTGGTATTCCCTCTTTTATTTAGAATGGCAGCGCGACATATCAACAGCCTCCTGGCCTCTCGTCTTCTTCATTAACCCTATCCTATATAACTATATAGACGGTCCCCACTACAGGGAATTCTCTCAACTCTCAGCAAGCCACGTCATCCTAGCACTTTTGGTATTCCCTCTTTTATTTAGAATGGCAGCGCGACATATCAACATCCTCCTGGCCTCTCATCTTCTTCATTAACTCTATTTTTCTCAAAATGCAAGTTATATATCCATCATTTTCCATCAAATTTTTCTTTATGCAACACATTCACGTCATCTTCCAATAACTAAGGGTCATTATATAAACGGGTAGCTGTCAAATCCCAAATGTCATAACGTCGAATTTATTTTTAAGTGTTTTTTGTTTTGTATTAATCGGGATTGGTAGTGGTTCATAGTTTATCAAAAAGCTCTCAAATCCCGCAGCAACGCGCGGGGAATCACCTAGTTTTCGTAATTACAACATCCCTCATTCTAGCTCATGATCAGTTGCACCTTGAGCCTTCAGGAAATCCGGTTCAGAGAGGGGATGGGTTTCTAGTTAGAGGGAGGCATGTTTGTAATAATTATTTCGACTGAAAGGAAGGGCCATCACTGATAGAATATTGATGGTGACGGTAGACTAGAAACTCATGGACCTGCTGCAGCTGCAGCCGCATCAACAATGCTTTAGTTTACTGGTCCTAAACAAAACTTTGAACATGCATTTAAAAAATCTCAAATTTATGGAATACTCCTAATTCTAAATGTAAAAAAAATGACCACGCATTTTAATTTACTGGGGCCCTGTCCTTCGTTCTTTTAATTTACAGGTACTGCAATTTGTACTAAACCCCAAGTAGTATACATATTATTACAGGAATTGAAACTTGTTAGAAGCCCCAGAGGCGAAGACATTGTTATATAGTATTCAGAAGGCACCTGCCTGAGATCGAGACGAGGAATCTTTTGGGAGGGGAGGCAGGCTAGATGCCTGTGTATACTTAATCATGGTGTATTTTCATCGGATCGTTAAACTAAGCCAATCAATCAGTGATCAAACGAACGTCATGATCAGCCCAGCAAAGGAATCAAACCACATTCGACAGAGAGGGCATAAATTAGGAACACTCCGTACATCTATTTGTATTCTATTTATCTCTGTGTCAGTCTAATGCTTGCCATTTGTCGCCTTACATATAATGACACCGATCAATTTAAGATTCGTGCTGGCGAAAGTTGTATTACAGGAGCTTTGCATTTGAGAGAGGGAGAAAATATCTTTACATGAATCTTGCGTGGAGGTAGCTGATGATGATGGTATATGGCATTTGATTGCTTTATTCTTAATAGGTTAACGATCATTAATAATAAAAAATAATTATAAAGAACTAACATAGCATGTCCTCCGCATTAACCTGCATGGGTAGTTTTGTTAGTTTTCAAAATATTTTAAACATTGTCAAATCGATAGTTCCTAAAGAAAATATTTCCTGCATATAGCTATACAGTGTGCCTCCAGTACTCATTTGCATGATAAGAGGGGTACTCACATAGCATTTATCAGTGATGGGAGGGTGTAATCTGTGCTACATACAGCCAAGTGGTATCTAGCAGTATCAGTTGCTGATATGTTATTGGCACTATGCGCATGCTTGGAATAGTTATTGAATCTGACGAATCTCAAGTAAGTAGTACTTATGGATCAACTGACAGAGTAAGAAGCTGGGTTGACTTAGGGAGTGTGGAGATGTCGACATCCATGGCCTGCAGATCGAACAAGCTTGGGGCTAAACAAAACCAGCAGCTGCTTACCATAGTTAATCTTCACATCCGCACGCAGATATATAGCGCAGCGATCGGCATTAACTAATTCTAAGTATCCTGGCTAACTACTGACTAATCAATCATCACGCACATAATGTGACAGCCTGTGCCGCGTGCTTCGAGATGCGAGCCCCTGATCGATCTATGCGTACTGCCGACAGGAGATGACCGCCGGCCGGGGGCTTCAGATCGGGTACGGTGAATTCAGAATGCATGCATATGTATATATATATTTATATATATTCTTTCTGAATAATCTGATCACTGACAGTGCATGAATGAAGAATGCAGTAGCTGCTGGTTTATTACTGAATAATCTTCACTGACAGAGAGCGGTTTACACACATAATAGATAGGAAGTTCTGCCTCGCTAAGCTAGGGTAGGGTAATGTGGTAAAGGTTATTATTGAAGCTACTACTATTATTCAGCAATGGTGTAGAAGAAGAGGTGGATCAGCAGGGCATGTTCTCGCGGGGGACCATGGATGGTGGCCATGGCAGCAGCTCCCCGCAGTACAGTGCCACCGAACAAACAGCTCAGACCTGCTGCAGCAACGACGCACCAATGGTGGATGTGCTGGTGCTGCTCACTGCTCAGGGAAGCCGTCGTTCCGATCCTTTTTCTCCTGCTGCTCGCTCTTCACTTACTCTGTGTGTTTCTTTTTTTCCCTTTTCTTTTGGTTTTGCATCTCTGGATCAATAATGCATATGTACCAGCAGTATGTTACCAAGGGAATCGATTAAGGTGGTGATGTAATTAAAGGAATGATTAATTAATTAAGTTCGCTATAGCTACTGTGAGTTCCAAACTAGAGCATCTTCAAGAGTCTCTCTAAAATTCACTCTCTAAATCATCATTTAGAGAGTCATTTGTATAAAAATCGTTTTCTATATCTTCTTGTTTTCCAACAGCTTCTCTATATCTTGCATTCACTCTAGAGAGCTATTCTCTTTTCTATATTTTGCTAGCGAGAAATCCGGAATGGAGAGTGACTATGTTTGAATAACCAAATAGAGAAGCTGTTGGAAAGTATCTTTTTAATCAAAATCTTTAAAACTAGCAATTAGAAAGGATCTGGAGAGTCTCTTGGAGTTGCTCGATAAACTTGTAAATGTGCATCTACCTTGATCAGGGGTGGAGCTACATAGTAATTTAGAAAAACAATGCTCGTGCTTAAAATTTCACCTTATTTACATCCCAAAAATACATCTCTATGCACTCACAAGGCAAATGCACCCCTCCCATTTGTTCTAGCTTCGCCATTATTGACCTCGATCAGAGTGCTACTAGCATATCACAATGTATTTAGCAATTAGCACTATCAGCCATTGGGGTTATATTGATTACTGATATCACAATTTAAGCGATCGCAAGACCTAGCTAGCTACTCATTATGCGCCTCAAATTAAAAAACACTCTTTTTGGGACACATTTTGAACTCTAAAAGGACTCTCTTTCTGGGACAGGTGAGACACACGCACGTCGTACATCCTTGTCACACCATGGATCACGTCAATGTCAAGTTTTAATTTGTGGTGTGGACCTTAACTTTAGACATGGACTGACCCGCCCGTGGCAGTGTGCGTTGCGGGTCACTGCTGGCGGCCGGCCTAGCAGTCAGGCTCAGACAATTGGTTGCCCGCCCACCGCCCCCCTGCAGTTCCCGGTCCCATGTATATGCATTGCCACTCACTTTTAATTCAAGCACAAGATCATTCCACGCACAAGTTGGTCCATGCATCATATATCAACCAGCTGTTTTCGGTCTCCATTAGTGTGAAAAAATTATTCGCATATATATAGTGATAAAAAAACCAGGGAATGGTTATTACCGGGTAAAGATCAACAATGATTATATTTGGTTATAAGAAACCTGGAGTGAAGTAAACCAAATCAAAGTTTATACTTGGCTCAAGGGAGTAAACTTGACTTCTTCCTTGATCAATAGATTTCGTTACCTATATTCTCAGGCAAGGGGATTGCTACATTGCCCTAGGAAATTTAAGGACCTTCATATACACTCCCTTCGTATCGATACATTTGACGTTGGTAGTTCAACGCAGAAGGTCTCACAATACTTATCTTCGTAGTTCAACGAAAATATAAGCTTCCACTTTTGCCCCTATTCGACGACTGCTCCCTCCCGTGCGCGGTCGCCTCCCCCACCTCCCACACATGCAGCCGCAATGGAAGACGCCGCCCCATCCCACCACCATTGTCGGGTTCACGAGGCCTCCGACAAGCTCAGCGAACGGTCCCAGGTTGGCGAGCACATTGGCCTATGTTCTTGTACGCTTTGGCCGCCGCGAGGGGGATCCCGGGACTAGGCAGTTCCAGGCAGATCTCGAACAGCGCAGAGAAGGTAGGAGCGGGGTGTGGTGCAACACTTGTACAGGGCGACGGCAGCCCACGTGGAGGTGCTTCAACTGGGCGGCAGCGAGCGCGAGGTAGCCGCCAGGTCGGGTGGGACAGTGGGAGACGGTGGGCAAAGTGTAATTTCACACTATTCTTAATTTCTTTAAGCTGTCGGAAATGTCAACTACATCGATATGGAGGGAGTACTTTCTAAGATCGAAAATATAAGTCCAGGGTCTGCCCTAAGTCGTCAAACATTTTTATCTTTGGCTATAGGTATATGACGGCATTTTATATAGACCAACAACACAATATTGATATTGCTTTTGATATATAACTCTTTTCGTACAAGATAATACATATTTGCATACATATTGCTAGTCGGAGCATCACATTAGAGACCATATCGATATACTAATACACTTCTAATCAGACGAAAGTAGCTCTAGCGTGCGTAGGCCACGCGCATGAAAAGCATTGGCTACTGAGAAAAACTATATTGAAAGAAACACTGGGTAGTTTATGGTTGCTGCGCCCCGTAGATGGCGATATGCTATTGGTGGTCTCAGAAAGTTCTCAAGAGTATAATTAAGGTTGCGTTGTTGGTGGCGCTGTCATGCATACATGTGGGGTGGGGGCGCAGACAGGCCAAGGCGGCCAACAAGGCCAGTGCCCCCCTGCGAAAACAACCTAGTGGCGCCGGCCAATCGGACGCCAAAGCGCGGGGCCGCATACATGTCATCAATCCAACGCTTGCTTGGTCTCAGCTCCACCAGCAACCCTTTTTTTCTTTTCCTTTTTTTTTATGATGAGAGAGAGCAATCAGCAACTACTCCTCCATCCCCACTTCCCCATTTTCTTTAATCTACTGGAGAGAGTAGCCCCTCTTAATTTCTCTCTCTCTGCTTCAGTTTGAGACAGTACTAGTGTAGTAGAGAGAGAGAAGACGCATCGTTCCACCGGCCTTTCAGTGCCTCTAAACCTTATCATTACTCTCTCTCTTCCCCATTAGTCCGTCCGTCCTTCACCTCTCGCTCCTCAGCTCCATGAGCTCAAATTCCTAGCTGGCTACAAGCAGCCTATTACAACAAGGAACCAGCAAGATCCAGTACTCCCACTCCTATAAATCCTATCTAGGGTTTCGCTCTTGCTGCCTCCCCGGCCCAGTCATCGATCTGCTTCTGCTTCTGCTTCTTCTAACCGGCCAAGGCCTCCCCGGCCTTATATATATACCTGGCTCTCTTGCTTCCCTAGATCGATATGTGTAGCCAGGCGCCAGCCACTTCCCCTAGCTCAGGCCTCATCAGCTCCCTCCTCCTTGTGAGCTGGCCGGGTTATATGAGTTGAGTTTTGGCAACACCATCCAAAGTGCCAGAGACAATCTTTCACCTTAGCTTCTTCTCCTGCTACTTTCTCCAAGCGCGTGTAGATCAATCCTCTCACGCGTCATCCACTTGCTTCTTCTCCGGCGGCGGCGGCGGCGGTGTGTGCAGGTGCGGCCCGTGGAAAGATAAACAGATCGTGCTGTCCGGGTTCTTGATTCTTCTTCGATTCTCTCTCTGTCCTCCTTCCCTTTTGATCTTCTGATACATATAGCCGTTCTCAAGCTTGCATCCGCCCTTCCTCCTGGTGTTTAATTCGATGCATGGTTCTCTCAGGAGGTATCGGTGCATTCCTCTTCTTGATTCAAACAATCGATCCAATCATATAGATGTAGAATCTTTCCCTCGTGGTTCAGATATTAGATCTCCATCGTCTGTGATATACTTATTACCTTATTAGCTTCCAGTGGATCACCTTGGAAGCTATATGGATTGCGAAGCAAACAGTCGGTGCTTGCAGGTGCAGCACCATCAAGATTCACACCAGCTCATCTTCAGTTATGCGGTGGCTCGCAGTGGCGCATACCTGATGAGATGAGAATCTTGATGATGCTGCATCAGCATACACTCACTCGTCAGTCGTCACCTGGCTTGAAGATGAGCTGAGTGAGAGGGGATCTGGTGCAATTGACAAGTACCTTCCTTGTTTCCTTCAGTTACTACCTTGGTTTTTTGGTTTTCACTTAAGTTATTCGTTCCTATCTCTTTTAATTTGCACATTGTTTTCATCTTGCAAAACTGCAGAAATCCTACACTCTCCCTGGTAGAGTAGGCCGGGTGTGTAGATTGTTTGAAACTGTACCCAAAAAAGAAGTGTGGCGGCCGCAGATGTTGTGATTTATTTGCCCTTTCCTCACTAAATTTCAATTGACATCAAGCCCTTCATTCTCAAGCTAGGCTGCAGTGCAAGGTGAGTCTCGCTTGGTTTTTTGTGTGTGGTTTAGTTCAGGTTAGGAGAATTATTTATACTTCATGATTAAGGAAGGGCACCATGATTTTATGGTGTATTACGAGTTTAATTGCAGGTCCCCTTTGATTTGTGCGGCAGAAAGAGGAAGCTAGCTCATCACTTAATTCCCTTGGCATCATTGTGCACATTTGCTGATTTGAGGATAATTTCCTTTGGAAGAAGTGGCTGGAGATCGTTGCGCTTACGCCGAGCTCACAGGTTCTAGTTAATTTGCGCGTGTATAATACACCTAACCTATACGCGTAGTTTTC
Organism: Urochloa ruziziensis; assembly: GCA_015476505.1. Taxonomy (NCBI): domain Eukaryota; kingdom Viridiplantae; phylum Streptophyta; class Magnoliopsida; order Poales; family Poaceae; genus Urochloa; species Urochloa ruziziensis. The sequence goes on along the minus strand of CM027123.1, from coordinate 7,671,881 downwards.
ATTATTCTTGGTTTTCTGCCTTGATCTTCCTGCTTGTGTTTTATTTCCCCCATTTGATATGCAGCATATATCTTTGATGTATCCTCTCTCAAGGTTAATCCAATTCCAGTGGTTTGCACAATTGACCGCATCGTCCTGATGGCCTTGATTGATAGCTAGAGAGGGACAAACACAGTCATCGAACACATTAATCATATTAATCTATATATAGCTAATTATTTACATATATACGTACTATGCAAGAGTTTCCGTTTCCTTAATCATTCTCTGCCATCTATATACTTTATTTCTTCTTGTCCCGAGCCCAATGTGCCAACAACACTGCACTCACGTCGGCATCATCATCTGCTGGTTGACGTACAGATATGCTGATCTAGAAAATATTCCCAATCATCATTAGTTGAGATGTTGTGTCACCCTAGCGGAACTGAATATATTCTGTAGTTGCATCTGTACTCTGCTACCTCAGACGGTGTACGCCATCCGATCCATTTCCTATGTAAAGGTGCGCCATCCAAGAAAGACATACACACATATATACTCTTTCTTTTAGTAGCTAGTTATGTATAGACAGCATATGCTTTCCTGTTTAATTTGTTCCCGATCTAACACGCGACCCAAGTGCAGTCATCCTTATCTCCCTCATCATCACCTACTTTTTCTTAATTTGTGAAATCATCAGATTTTTAATTGTTCCTAGTAATAGATGGTATATGTACTACCTCCGTCCTTAATATATGACACTTTCTGAACTAAAATTTGCTTGTACTAAAATGTTGCATATTTAATAATGGATGGAGTATATATGATAATGCACTGTCTACTAAGTTTCTTCATGATTATTTGTGTTTGAAGATATAAGATAATATGGATGATATCTTCATATATGTGCAGTGCTTGGTTGCAATTGTTTGTGCTCATTACTCGGCCCTTCGGGGTCTTGTTGCACTCAGTCCGGGCTTCATCTCTCTCTCTTTTTTAAAAAAAATATATAATCAAAAGCTCTTTTATTTGTCCAGTTCTTTTCAATATCATGCAGTGCCCGGTTGTTGTGAAATCTCAAGGGTCGCCAAGATCAGGCAGCAGCAAAGCAAGCAAGCAGGTGTGTATGATGCAGCAGCAGTAGCAGCAGCATCAAACTAGTAGCAGGAGCAGTGGCGGTTGATGATAGATGAAGAAATCAGCAGTGCCCGGGTAAATGGTTCAACTTGCATTGTTGGAGTGGACCATGCATTGCAATTTTCATAGATGTGTGGATCGATCTCGACGATGCAGACGCAGACGCAGGGGGTGGTACGTACGTAGTACATTGCTATTATTGTGCCAAAGGAAGGGGACCAATATACACACATATAATGCACGCCCCAGAGCTGAGCTAGCTAGCGCAGCTGCATGATGCTGAGGGACAAGCCTTGCAGACTCTGGTGGTGGTGGTACAACCCGTACTATTACTGGCCCAACAAGTGAAAGGTGAAAATTTTCAACTCACTTTACATATTACTTTTGCCTTTCTGCAGGCTGCAAACCGCAGGTCTGTGTGTTTCTGTGTTGTGTGTTCTCTCTTTATGTATAGTGGATCGATCGGATCTTTATTAGTTTCACTTGACACTGCATGCATCCATGATCCATATATATCTAGAAAAGCCTGCAAATTGGATTGCCACTGTGTGTGATGGGGCCAGCTAGCCTCTTATCTATATAATATATATGAGTGCCTTACCAAGCAAACAATAAATGTTAGGTTAATACGTAGTAGTATTCAGTAAGTGTGTGATTATGAACTCGATCTGAAGGGGCTCAAACATAACTCGATCTACATGAATAGCTGCATAGTTTTCAAGTTAGTTACAACCTCTATCCTAAAATTTAAGGGATTATTCTGGATCTTGTCCAGCTGCATACCAAAGAATCCCTAATGTTTCAAGGCAGAGGTAGTAACTTTTTACATATAATTTTACGTATATATGCCTTAGGCTTGACTTCTCTTAATTGATCCATCAAGCAGCACGCTGCCCTTCTCCATTTAATTTGTAGGTTTTAATTTTACATGAATTTGAGTCTAGTTTCAACTTTATCGTCCTCTACTCTGGCATCATAATGCCAAGAAGTACGAGTGCAATCTAATGTTGCATAAACTAGAGCGTCGGCTCCACTTCTGGCTTTCACCAAGATGCCCCTAAGGCGAACTGGGATAAGGCCGTCGTGGCCGGAGGGGCCCACTGGGGCACTGTGCCAGTTCGCCACGGCTCGAGGCGGGGGAGGAGGCAGCGGCTGCATGGAGCAGGGAGGAGGTGGAGGGGGTGTGTGTGTGGGTAGGGGGGGGGACGAGACTAGGGAGCGGCAGCGGGAGCAGAGGAGGCATTAGGGGTGATAGTGAGCAGGGAGGAGGCAACGGGGGCAACGACAAGCAGGGAGCGGCATGGGGAAGAGGTGTGGTCGGGGACGGCACGGGAAAGGGAAGCGTCAGCGGGAGGGGGGATGTGAGAGCGGCGGGAGGATAGAGAAGAGGTGAGGTGGCAGTAGGAATGGATAAGAGGGAGAAGGAAAAGAAAAAAAGAGAAAAGAATAGGAATAAAGGGCATTGATTTTTAGATCAAAGAAAGAATTGTATTGTATCAAAGATGAGTACATCATTAAGTTACACATAGCACTTTCAAAGTACTCACGCACTAAGCAACTCCAAATCTCAATCCCAAACCCGTGTAAAAAAATCAAATCGAAGGCCGCACAGGCATACGCTCAACAAGCAAACTGAGAACAAGCGCCCAAAGAACGACGACCAACATCCCTGTAGGCCGGAACGACCACTAACTTCTTCTTCCTTTTGGTGTCTTTCTTCTTCTTTCTGCCACCGATGAAGAAGAGAGACTGATCCCAATCTACCCAATCCAAGGTTGATCGCCATCAGCTCGGAGGGCTGACTTGTTCTCATAAGCCTTTCACCGTGGTTGGATCTAACCACGACAAAACGGAGAAGGGGGCGGAGAAAATTATTCTACGACAGCGGCATCATCTCCGACTCGATGCCGCCCTCCGGAAACATAATTCTCCATGTTGTCATGCCACATCTACGTGAAGTCGTTTTGCCAAACTTTTTTCTAACCAGAGAAGTTGGAGCCAAATAAAAGCCGCTCCACCGGAGGAGACATAGCCGGAGCCGTTTTTGGAAGAAGCCGCAACCCTCCCAACAAGCAGTGCATTTTGAAATATAATTCATTTTAATTTTATCTTAAATCAAATTTCTCTAACTAGGATATAAATCTAATTAAAAAGCGACCTACATTTTGAAACTTTACCTCTTTCATCAGACACGGACCGGATTGCATATATTGGCCTATAAAACAAAGCATGCAGGCACGTAGTACACTGAATACTAATGCTATCTAGCTGTTTCTGACGCGCTGTGTGCCTGCTGTCTGATGAAAACTCTGTTTCTTCAGGTTGTTACACGACCACGTGCATGCACGTAGTACATGGCACATCTGCAAAACGTTTCGCTTTCACATTAACATACAAACACCACACACATGCTTAACTGCCATGCATCAGTTGGTTTTTAGTGGTTGGGCTTGCATCAGAGCACAGCAGCCATGAGCAAGCATATATGGTATGGTATGAGAAGAAGAGCCTGATAGGATCACGAGCATGCATGCAGCCAGCAGGGATGAAATGATCGGAGCGGATCTGCGGTGGACCATGCAGCGCAGTGCATGCATGCATGCATTTATATTTTACTACTAGGGGCTACGTGACGTACGTACGCGAGTGCAATGTGGTACAGTGGTAGGCGATCGGACGTTCGTATATGTATTGGTCCCGTCACCGCCTACGTGGCACACGATGTGAGGTTATATTTGATTTTTTTTTCCTCCTACAACCGATCGTGTGTGTGATCAGTCATCAGATCACTCCTCGCACGGTCGAGATATGATGTGGATGCAGTGCAGTACGTGCAGTTGCGGCCACACCAGCGGCAGCAGGCCGGGCACAGCAGGGCGACGTACGGAGGGTCGTGTCATGTTGCCGCTTGTCACATGCATCTTCCTTCCACTTGTTCCTTGTTCCTGCTGGCTGGCTGCACGCACGTACGTATCATCTGGGGAACAATTAAGCATGTAAGAGCATCTTCATTATGTTGGCCATGCCGCTGGGCTCGATGGGATCCCACTGTGCGTTTCTCTCCTCGATCGATCGCTCTACTAATGTGATTGCTCAACTTTTAAACTAATTAATTAAAAGGTTCTAAACATCATATATATACTATTGTGATACCTTGTGCGTTGCTGCGGTAATTTCTTAGACAAAATTTTATGTTGAAATTTGAAAGTAGAAATACTGGTAAGATGATTGCATGGTAACAATCTTTTACAAATGACATTATACATGAAAATACGTTCATCTTGTTGAGAGAGAATGGCTCTTGATCCTCTACTATGGGAATTTCATAGCATGGTACTCGCAAAGACTAATAAGTTGCATATATGGATGCTATTAGTCACAGAAAATCGATGGAAGACATGGTTCTAGTGGATGGTGACGTGACATCTGATGTAGTGGGTTCCTATATGCCATGGATAGCTAGCATGTTAAGAGAAATAGAGTTAATGACTTTTAGTGGGGTGCATCTATATAGGTTATACTAGGTGATTCCCGCGCGTTGCTACGGGATTTGAAAGAGCTTTTCGATAAACTATGAATCATTGTGGTTGTTTAGTTGCTCGTAAAATAGTGCACTTGTAGAGATTACCCCGATAGACATATGAGTCATCTCTTGATGAATCATAAACTTTTATGTTACTTCTGAATAGATAAGAAAAATAATAAGTTATACAACTAATGAATAGAAAATGTGCACTACATAATAGAGAAATAACAATTAATACATCTTAGTTGGATATTAATGCATCTTAGTGGGAGGTGATGATGTGGCTTCATGAGAAAAATCCTTGATGGGGATTGCTTATATAAGTTATATAGATATAGATACATTAAGGGGAAAACCTACATAACACAGTATCATACATTAAGGCTTAAGCTGTTTGTTTCTTTTTGGTCGTCCTTATTGGGAGGTATACCAGAAAATTAGAATTATGAATGTGATATATAGATTTATATAAATAATTTTAGTAAGTCTTTATTAGGTGTAGTTTTGTGGCACATGAGGTATTATACGTATTAGAAATTTATTTAGAAATTAGTGCCCCCTAGCTAGTAGTTAAAACTATTTACCTACACTCTCATTTGCATTGTTCAACACAATACTCACATGTAGATGTGCATTTATTTTTGTACAGCCGTGGTTGATTTTTAATTAGTAATTATTCTATCATTTTTTTTCAACAACATTCATACCTTTTGTTTTTACTTTGCATCACACCTTCTATATTTGTATAAGCTTGATTCAGCGGCTCTCATGTGTATTCTTGAAAGAAAGGCATGGAAGGCTGAAATAGTCCTTGGCTGATGTAGCTATATATGTGTTTGCCTAGTCAGTGGCAAGAGGTCTTAGATGAGCGGATTAATCTAGTACCAGTAAGTAGTGCATATTGTATCATGAACATTACATATAATCCTTTAGTGACACGGCATAGAGTTTCTTCTTGCTGCAAGAGCACACATGCGGGCGTTTCAATCTCTTTGGGCTAGGTAACTTTATGGCGTGGTACGTTCAATCTTAACCGCCGGATCGGCACCCTTTCTTGTTGAATTTTACCATTTGGCTTTTATCAGTCTTCAATTTTTTTCGGGGCATCTAGCTGTCAGTCTTTAATTAGCTTGGGCAGGTGTTGCTGCGGTGTTAATTAGTGTTTGTACTTCTTTCTTGACAAGCACTAGTGCGCTCTGTGTGTTGCCTCATTGCCTCTGCGCGTGCGTGTGAAAAAGGAGAGGAAAAAGGCTGTGGCTAAGGGTAAGGGCCGCAGGGGTGGTTTTTCGTTTGCGGTGTGCTGATAGCTGAATATATGATGCAATGGATGGGGTTGCACGTGACGCGCGCGGCAGTTCAACCGCTGGCCGGCGCCGGCCTACCGACCTGATGCTGTTGTACGGCTCGATTGCCACTGCAGCTGTCGATTGACGACTCTTCGATGAGTAACCATTCTCAGCTCGAAGGCAATTCCTCTTCATTCTCATTGTTGCAAAGCTAGGTCCAATGGATCCATTGGATGCAAACAATGCATATAGTACACGTACACTTCCTTCGTTCAACGCGTTTAGGTTTATTCTGATTTTAAACTTATCTAACTTTCATTGAGTTTATAAAAAAATATCAATATCTATGGTATTTATCAAAATATATTTTATGGTCTATCTAGTGAAATTAGTTTGACGTGTCTATAAACCTTGTAAAAGCACAAGTTTGACTTAGAACAAAACAAAATTTATTTATAATTTAAATGAAATAAATAGTACACATACTTATATATGTGTGTGCATGTGTATATGTACATATATGTATATATTGACTCATACATCGTAGTACGCACGTACACCACAACCTGAACAAAAATAGTACAACAAAAACTACGTCCCTTCGAAATGAAGGAAACCCCGTATGAATTTTGAGCACTCCAATTCTAAAATAACTTTATTTGATCATTTGGAACAAAGGATTGACCGTATAAAATTTCTTTGGATTCCTATGGGATGCATGAATCGATAGGAATTTTGGCAGCAAAAAAAACATGTGGTTGGACCTCCTGAGAACTTTCTAGTGTGAGGATTTATGTGTATTTTCTATGTTTCGTGCTACCCGAATCATGCAAATTTTCTGTTCATACGTTTTGAGATCCAGCGTTCCAATGAGGTCCTACACGATTTAAGATTATTTCTAAACATTTGCCACTTAGTGGATGGCAGTATTTTAGTACCAATGCAAGGCACTATTTCATAGTGAATATAGTAACTATATCTTATATTGGCAATTAATGTAAATTTTCATACAATTATTGTCAATTTTAAAAAAGTACGACCTAGAATCATAAAGCAATATATATTTTCAACCAATGAAAATATAATTAATAAAATACCCCTCGTAAATTACATGCCGTTTTGACTTTTTTAATTTATATTTTTACATGCATCTTCATATACATTATATCTAGATACATGATAAAAATTAGAAATCTTAAAAAGTCAAAACGTACGAGCCATAGTTGAATAAAGCTATGGCAGAAAACAATTCGGCTGTCCTTGTTGATTGCTGCTTTGTTACGCTGGGATTAATTCGATTTCAACAATGAACGATCCATCCCGGCCCGGCCCGGCCCGGCCCATCCCTCATGCGCAGATAAGTCTATACTATAAAGGGCGAGAGAATTGAGATCAATTCCTACCCAGAGTTATACTCCTTACCTCTCATAGAGGCCCTACCCGTCAGGTCAATTAAGACCTCTCCACACGGACGAAAGGGGGGCGGAGAATGATTTCGTCCGTGTGGAGCGTTGCACGGCGTTGTATGTCCGTGAAAAACGCTCTTTTTTTCTCACCTTATGTTTTTACGGCGATTTTTACCCGCCGGCCCCATTCGTCATTGGTCCATCCGCGCCCAAGAGCCTCGCTCATCTGAACCATCGTACACTTCCGCAATCCCGCCCGCCGCACCCGCCTCCAATCCTGCGCGCGAATCACGCACGCCGCTCCTTGATTTCACTCGGCCAATCCTTTCCTTTCCTTCCTCCCCCACCTCACCCTCTCTTTTTCTCTCCGCCTCCCCGCGCTCCTCCTTCCCGGCGCCGGCGCCGCCTCATCTCCTCTGCGCCATCCTCATACCCGACGCGGCCGCTCCGTGCCGGACTCTGGGACGCAGAGGAGAGCGTGGAGGCGGGGGATCGAGCGCAGCGGCCGCGGATCGACCCGAACAGATGCGACGCCAGCTCGATTCGGGCGCTACGTCGGCTTCCCCGACGACGACCCGGAGTTCGGCTTCGCGCGGGGCTCAGCCGGGCAGCGGCGCGCCGGCGGAGGAGCAAGGGCATCGGCGCATCCTCCCCAGCCCCCGACGGCGGCCTCCTTCCTCTGCTTCCTTTGCGGCGGCGACTACGGGCGATTCCGTGCGCCAACAGGGAGCGCCGGGGAGGATCCACCTCCGCCGCGCCGATTTGAGGCCGGGGATGCGCCGCCGGCGGCCTGGGATCCGCGCGCTGCCGCCTCTGCTCCGGTCCGCCCAGGTTGTGGTCTCGCGGCAGCGGGGCTCGAGGGCGGCGGCGGCTGGTGCGGCGCGGGGCAGAGCCAAGCAGAGCTGCGCCGGCAGGGCTTCTCTTCTCCCCTTCCCAGCAGCGCCAAGACGAGGTGGTTGGGGCGGGCGTGCGGGCCCCGCGCCACCACCAGGGGCTACCGCGGCTGCGACGATGCATCATCCACCTCCTCGACGAGCGCCTATCTCCGCCGCCGCCGATGTCGACACCAACGTCTTCTACCTCAAGACTGGCGCCGAGCGCAACAATAGCAGTGACTTCACCCTCGCCACATACCAGGCTGCCCAGGTTCCGCTCTCCCCCCTCTCACCGCCGCCAAGATTGAATTTTGAAATTAAATTTTGCTATGATATAGTAGGGAGCAGAATAGCAGCTTATACAGATAGCAGTAGGTGCTTTTCTATCTATCTATACAAGGATCCAAAACTTTTAAAAACACTTGTTACAGGCTCTGAAGCTCAGTTTTTTTCTTTTTCTTGTGACAGGTGTAAGATATATATCTTGCAGCAATTGATATATATCTTACAAATTCAGTTGATTGTTCCAGGTATCAAATAGAAATCAAACCCTTCATGTTAATAGTGAGCTTTTTAAGAGGTGTGTGCTCAGGTTCATTTCCCTAGACAGTGAGAGTTTTTACCAGGAGAGATCTGTATAGGCATCCTGGCATTAGTGCTCTTTGTTATCAAATGTCGTAATTTGGCCTTTGTAGTAACTTAAAATGTAAATTTGATTGCATCCTGAAACTGCTATTGAAGAATTTCTTTGTGCGGTAAGGAACCATGAGTAATTATTGCATCTATGTGGCAGAGATGTTTAATGAAGGAGTCCTCCCTTTATCAATAAATAGGTAGCAAATTATTCATGTACACTGAATCTGTGCATAACCAAGAATTAGAAAGCAACAACCAGATTAGAAATTAACTAATAGTATATGCATATAGATATAATTTTCTTTTGATTACATGTTTTTCTGTTTACATGCCTTATGAAGGTAAGGCTGAGGTTCAGGATACCTGTCTTCAAACTGAAGACAGGTACCCTTGCTCTATGAGTCTATGACCCTTTCACATGTGGTTGGATAATCTCATTGATCCTTACAAATGAATTTCTTGTTACAATTGCAGCTGTGCTCAATGGCTGTTTGCTAGACTAAATCCTTCCGCTGGAGCGATCCATAGGCATTTTATTCTCAAACAAGGTATGCCGGATTTTTATTTTTACTGCCATGTGGATGATAAATCTTGGAGACGATTACTTGACCTTTGCCTGATTTGTGGGGAGATTTTACCTAAATATTCTGGGGATAATATTGCTTGATCTCTTTATTGACAAGGGAAAGCATTTCGACAAGCTTTCATTTACTAGCTACAGGGTGAGGAAGCAATTAGTTTTGTTCAGTCTTCCTGGTTTCAGTTGTGTGCTTCCTATAAATGAAAAATGTTCAAGCACCTACTGCTTAATATCCTATTGTTACTTGTTTTAAGACCTGAAAGTAGGAAAGTTCAGGTTGACTTTTGGAATTTTGATAGGCTACTGTCCCAGTCCAAGGTTTTTAGGAATATAGGTCTATTTTTGCATTGAAGCCCTTGTTCTAAACATTGGAGCTTCAGTTATTTTCATAGCAATCATAGCATTGGGATGAAGAAAAGTAGTACAACTGTAAAATAAATGTTTTCTTGTGGTTGTTTTCAGTAAGTATGCAGAATCAAATACTTGTGGTTGTCATTTTGTATATTGCCTAATTAAAAGAATAAAATTTACAGGGTGAAGCTATACTTACATGTTGGAAGTAGTAGGACCAAGATGTAGAAACCCTTAAAGCCAGATCCAATGTTGGTAGCATATTAACAGTAAAAATAAAATATCTGAAATATAATAAAACAGAATATTGTACTTGTTGTTTGAAACTTCATATTTTCACAATGATAACTATGTATGTTTATTTTTACTGGTTCCTGTGATGCCTTCTTAGTGTCATGATACAGTTCCTCTATTGTTAATAAATGTGTAGGGTGTCTTGGTAGTCTCTGATATTTCAAATTGGCTTCTGAAGATCCATCGAGGGATATATGGCTGTGTTGATGGATGAAGGTGTTGAAATATTGGTAAGATACCAAAATTGGACTATGTCTTTGCACTTTTCTAAAAATCAATGTGATAAGGTGTTTACTTTTTCGTGTAAAGGACAACAGGATACTGGCTGCTTGCTCCAAATTTCTAAACAGGACTGAGAAGGCAGTTTGATGTGAAACAAAGCTCCATTAAAAATGCAAGGGTGATTTTGGAGGATGGAGATGTTACTGAGTGGTAAAACACTAGCTCATAATTCTTATATTCTTTCTTTACTATGTAAATTACCTAGGGTTCATTGATTTTACTTCCTTTTGTGAGATTCAAGAAATGTTTGTGCTACATGTTTTTAGTATGCAATCTCAACATATGAAAAAGCATCTAAAATTTGCGTTGCTAGAAGCAGGTTCCGTATTAGCTGAGAGTAGCTCTACATAGCTAAGAATTGTCTGTACAGGCTCACAACTCACATATAAGCTGGTAGCTGACAATTATGAACGCAGAGAGCGATGTTGAAAGAATGCAGTGATGTGAGTGTTTTTAAATTTTTTTAAATCTACCAATCATGTAATTTAAGCTTGCCATTTCTTTTCTTTCTAGAAGCTTGCCATTTCTTTTCTTTCTAGAAAAGGGATTATGCTTGTGAAACATTAGTAGGACATTGTTTTCTATTCTTAAACTGGGTTTTCTATTGTTCTCCCCTCTTGGAAAATTTTTGAGAAAAGAAAAGAAAAGGAAGTGAATTTTGAGGCTTACCCATGGTGAGAGTGAGACTATTGATAATCCTAGGCATGCTTTCTAATAACATCTGCCACACCTTATTTTTGGCATATGTTCTTTTTTGTGGAATCCTTAGGACATATCATTAAGTGCCAACATGTTCTTCAGAGGTTGTAATATCATTGTAATGGGAAATTTGGATACAATGCTGATTTTGATACACTAATTCTTCCTTTGCCCTTGGAATTCACTTTAGTGTTGTGCTTGAGAAGTGTATTTGCCTTTCGAAAAATAATTTTCCTCTTAGCAGTTTGGATATTCTGTTGAAGTTCTACGTGATTTTTTTTATTGGTAAGGTCATTTGAACTCACTATTTTCTAGAGCACTCAGTTCATGTTATAACCACTGGACGATTTTCAGGATAACGATGGTATTTACAATCCTTAAAAAATTAGTATGTTATCATATAGTATTATGGGAACAACTTGTTTGTAGTTGATGCGTGCAGGCTAAAACCTTGCATGGTAGCTGTTCAGTTTGCTCTGGGATTTTGTAATTTTACAAGTATAGGTAGCATTATGTCTTGTGCTTTCTGCTCAACACATTTGTGTTGAACTGTAACCACATGGGTACTTGCACTCAAAATAATGCAGTAACCTATGTCTTTCAGTTCATTGCCATGCAGTTTTTTTTCAGCTTGAAAACTTTGTTCCAGTAGGTTCACAGTAGGTGTCTACAGCTCTTTGCAAATGGCATAGTAGGTTGTACTGATGTCCATTGAAGCATTAGTGGAGCATGGTGTATTTTTTGGGCTACCATACATGGGCAGCAAGCTCTCTAAACATCAAAGATTGCTGGAATGATGAGTTCAGTGGTTTTGGGGAAACAACAAGGTTAGAATTTCAACTATGGGTCTGTGCTGAACACGGAGCTTTGTGTTGATTCTTCTAATTCTCTATCTTTGTTTCTTATGAGTATCATCTTATTTACTTATTAATTGTTGACGCCAATCATGCTCTCGAAGTTAATTGTTGTCACAAACATTGTTAGTGCAGTGTACAAATCTAGAAAATCTTAGAGCCATTGGAGATATTTAATGAGATCCATTGGAGGTATTACAACATACCCCCAATAAAAAATAATCGTCAACAGTGCATAGATGGTTACATGTGTTGAGTTGCTGGAGCATAGTGCTTACCTTTTTTTAACAAAATTGTTTTTCCTCCCTGATAATATGGAAAAGAGCTGAGGATTTGCTTTCATGTCATCCAATTACTGTCTTTACACATTTTACTTTTTATTCTTTGTGCGTTTTTACTCTTAAGTTTACTGTATGAATTGGATCCACTCTTAACTTGCAGTCATTTGCGGTGACAATGCATGACAAATTTATTTGTCTCTGTTGAGGAAACATAGGGCAGCAACTATTCTGCAGAGAAATGTGAGACGTTGGCTTGCAAGAAGGTATTTCACAAATATCCGGACGGCCTCGGTGGTAATACAGTCTGGTATGAAGGCTCTATCCTCTCCTATTTTATACAAGTTCATTAAAGGGAAGTGGTACACTCTCACACTCTGTTTCTTCCCATATTCCTAATATGTGGGTATTCGCGGTAATCTTGATCATAGATGTAACAGCAATATTGATCTAATAAATGTGTTAAGAGAGTTTGAATCAAAACATGTATGATAAATGGGCACTTTATATTGTGCTGCTGACTCTGTAATTTGCTCATGATCCATCTCATTTTAATTCAGAACCACATGAATGTTTACACTGTTATTATTGTTTTCAGGAGGCAGATGGTGACCAAATTTTGATCAAGGCATGAGTCCTTGCTGAGTTACAGAGGGGATATTAAAAGCTGAGGCCACAGTTTGAGATAAGTATGAAGAGAGTGAGAGGGAGACGAAGGTGATCCTGAACAAACTTGGTAATGGCAACAAGTCATCGCCCAACTCTGAAGTGGAAATGGCAGGGCAGGCTGAACACCTCCAAGTTTTCATGAATTTATGTGTGTGTGATGTGTAGATGCACTGGTATTTTACACACCGTCTCGATTTCTTAGTGACTAGAGTTTCTATTCTATGGGTATTTGTGAAAGTCCATTGTGTTGGGTCGGATTTGTGATCCGTGAAGGGCGAGTTGTATAGTTCTTCCACGAGGGCTGGCTTCCTTTGAGAGGTAAGAACCACTGAGTTGTGATGTAATTACTTGCTGAAATAGTTGTCGAAGGGAAGATTGTGAGATTCCTCACTGCTCCACTATTCTCATGCTTTACTTTGTGCGTAGTTGTAGATTAGCCGTTCTGAATTTGGCACGTTGTAATCTATGTAATATGGTCTGTGGCTTGTGTAAATTAATTACACGTTTCCACTTTAAAATATAAAGATATACTCCCTCCGGTTTGGTAAAAGAAGTCGTTTTGGACAAGATTTGAGTCAAACATTGGAAATATAAATCGTGAATAACTTTTAAGTCGTTGAGTTTGAAAATGTAAAAACTACATGAATAGATTTGTCTTACAAAATACTTTCATAAAAGTATACATTTGTTAGTTTTTAATAAATATCTTTATAAAAATAAGAAGTCAAAGTTGTACTTTGGAGACCGTGTCGCTGTCCTAAACGACTTCTTTTACTAAACCGGAGGGAGTAGTTCGACTCCTCCGTCCACAAAAGAATAAACTATAAGATCCGTGTCGGTCAAACGAGTTCAAATTTGACCAAAAATATAGCAAATAGTATTAGCTATCATGTCTCTGAATAATTTTGTTATGAAAGTATATTCTACAACTAATCTAATGATACTTATTTTGTATTATGAACTGTCATGTCTCTGAATAATTTTATTATGAAAGTATATTCTACAACTAATCTAATGATACTTATTTTGTATTATGAATGTTAGCAATGTTTTAGTATAACTTTAGTCAAAGTTTAAATTAGTTGACTTCTCAAAAAGTGAGAATTGCATTCTTTTGTGGACGGAGGTAGTAGGAGGAAGAGGGCGCATTGCTGCAAAAACTACTGGGCCACGACTACATCAGGTATTTGGGCCTCCATAGCCTCGCGCATGTAGGACACATAGCGAGTGAAGTAGAGCGGCTCACACGCTTGGATTTTTTCGGCAGCAAAACATACTGGGCGAGCAGCGCATCGGTTCGGCTCGGATCGACTTTGTCTGTAGCGTGTAGTATTCCACGTCACACTAGATTAGGCAGCAGTCGAAACAAGTCAGAATCGGCTAAGACCATGCCATATAAACAAAATCGGGTGGAAGGCTAAATTGATCCGGTATTAATAAGAATGGAGAGTAAATTAAACCAATAGATGGAAGTGTTTTATTTATGTTTCAACCATTTTCAAAAAATAAATGTTTATGTTTATTATTTCTAACACGCGCCTGCGGCGCGTGCACTTTTACTAGTCACATAAACGCCCCTTGATCAGAGCAAGCAGGCATTTGTGCTGAGCAATCAGTCAATCACGGCCTACGTTACCTTGTCTTGGACGTAATCCAAAAGGTTCCGTACTTTATAATGTCTGTGCCGTGTGTACTATCTAAGGAGCGTATATTAATTTCTGTGTTAAGTTCGACGTTGCAGTCTTGCAAGTGCTTGCTATACAATACAACTAGCATGGTAGCCAGCGCAAATTGCTATTATTTATATAGTAACAATTAGATATTTTTTTTAAAAATAAACAAATATATTTTACTTAGTAATGTTGTCATACTTTTTTTTCATCATCATGTTCTATGACACATTCTTTTTAAAACATAGAATTCAAAAGAAAAAAAGGAAAATACATATATTTTATATTTTTTAAATATAATATTTTTTAACACTTTAGTTCTTTGTTTGCCGAGAGAGTTTTTGTATGATGATAATTTCACCTTAAACTTTTAAAAGAAAGATAAGTATCCACCAAAGATAATCATAATTAAATTTGAGCTTGTGTCTACACAATGAATGTTGCAACATCATCTTTTGCATTTTTTCATATTCGAGTCTCTCTTTTCTTTAATATCCTATCACCAACTGCTACGGCTCTATGCATATGCATGCATGCTCTCCTTGTCTAACCTTCCGTACCCTTTTTCCCTCTACGGATTATTATATGTTGCGGACGGCAAATTTACTTTTGCGCTAGTAAGATATATTCCTTTTCTAACCAATTTGAGGTTGTTGTACTCTACATTTTTTAGCTTCACATGTCGTGGATTCTGTCCCAAACATCATAGCTACTCCAAAGTTAGAAACACCCGAACTCCAAAGATATGGAACCTCTCTAGTTTATTTTAGTGGATTTGGAAAGGAGTAAAAAGCTGACGGAGCTATCCACTTTGATTTTTCATAGCACAATTAAAAAAATAGAGTGAATCATCTCTCTCGCCCCCTGCCCCTCCCTCCACCACCTCTGCTCCCAAAAGCGCCCCTACACTTCAACCACTAAGGATGTGTCCCTAATGGCTCGTGTTGTCCCCTCATCAAACACTACTTGCATCAATGGACCAGTGTGCATGCGAAACATATATTTTTGATGTTTTTTTAGATCACGTCACCACTATGGCAGGAGTACACTATGTCATCACACTTAACTCCTGAACTTTTTAGCTTTCAAGAGGCCTTATCCATTTTTTTAGCCTCAAGGGGTTTCTTGCAAAACAACCTCATCTATGGTTGTACAAGAATGTGGTGGTGGCGCCAGTTCTACTCACGGACCTTGCCGGTGCTCCTGTGGCTGAGGTTCATGGGGGCGGACGATGTAGGGGGTTGGTGACCTACAGGGCACTCTGTTTCTATGTTTCGTCGCCGCCGAGGGCCAAAACATAGTGGCAGCAATGCTCGATCCAGGCGGCATGGGAGCGGCGGCGCGACTAAGGGCATGGAGTGAATCGGGTCGTATGGTCCTTGCAGAGCGATGACTCGGCAGCTCGAGCCCAATGGGCCTTGGCATGGTGGTGCTAGGCAGAGATGGTGGTGGAGACGGGCTGAGGGAAGGTGACAAACGGAGATGGTCAGTCTCGCGTCTGGTGACCTGTGGCGTGAGCTAAAGTTCCGTGATGGGGTGGCTCAGAGATGAACGGCGAGGATACAAGTAACCAGAATCAAGAGGGGAATGAGGACGTACAAATGGATGTGGGCTTATGGGCAACATATTCTTTTCCGACCGCACTTAAGAACAAATGGATGAAAAAAATGGTGGAATGGCATTGGGATAAATCAACTTTTTAATGACACTCAAGGGATTTTTCTATGTCACTAAAGAGATTTTCTCATTTATAAGTGTCTTGTGTTGAGAATGCAATCCACATTTAAATTTGATGCGAAACGTAGACTCCTTCTTTACTATCTTTTATTCGAAATTTGAAAAAGCTGAATATTTTGGTGTGTTGTATAAAAATGATCCGTGTAGACCGTGTAGAGGTCAATTTCTTTTTTTTCTTTTTTAAATTCCAAATCCAATCCGTGTGGAGGTCAATTTATTTTTTTCCTTTTTAAATTCCAAAGCCAATCCGTATTGAGGTTAATTTCTTTTTTTTGCCTTTTAGAATTCTGAATTTAATTATACTTATTATTAGTAGTATTTGACTTGAACTCTTTAGGCTAATCTATACCGTCAGATCTTCATAAAATCTGACGGTCTAAATCCTTCTCCTTTTTAGATTAACGTGGAATTTTCTCGGCCCTCTCGATGAATCTGGTGGCTCATTTTGCTTGTGCTTTATTAAGATAATAGAAGATACGTCTGCTCACTGGATACTGAGCAGTTGTACACTGCGTTTCAGATTAACAAAAGGCCAAGTGCACATTATTTATTCTCACGGTCTCATCATATATCCTTGTTTCATATGCAAAAATTGAACGAGGAGATTAGCATTGTAAGTGGACACAGGTATAATACGCTAACCGAAAACTGAATAAGTCAGCCAAAATGTTCACAAACACAAGTGCGCATACAGAAAACTGAAGGACAGATAGGCCTAAGGACAGACAGTGATTCGGCGATCCGTCGAGTAACGGCCCGGAAAGCGTAAGAACATTGGAGGCCCATAAGTAGCCTGTCCATAACCTAGCCCATTCATTGGTCCACAACAGGATCCATGACTATGCTGCACCGGGCCTATAAATGTGCAAAGGCCTATATTTTTTTTTGGGTTTTAGAGCAAAGGCCTAAACAAAAACTCATCCCAGAGTGTTTTTTCCCCTCATGAAAGACAGAAACCCTATGGACGCTCAGTTCACTCAGCTCCCTGTTCATGCTGGGCAGTTTTGGCAATTTCAGAGCAATGGGTGCCTACAGGCACCATCTGGTCTTGTGAAACAGAATGATGCAGCATCGTAGAAAGAGCGAAGCTGCTCGTTTAATTTCAGGGCCTGCATGTTGGCGAAGGGAAGGAAGGATTCTGGTAGAGATGCTCGTTTTTGTAGCTAAGTTTGCTGTTTCCCCTTTCGGTGGTCCGGCATATTTTTGCTGCTGCACACACCATAATGTAAACCTGCTTCCATATCAGCAATAAAATCTTTCTCTTCGCAGTTGGATTGATGAGAAAAATCACTCCATCTCCAAGTATTAGCAGTTCATGCTGCATATTGTATCGTCCTCTCAAGAAAACAATGCTAGGTCTTTTCAGGGCAGTCAAGAAAACAAACAACTGGCCAGCTTGGTTCCAAAATTCAAAGTCTTTTGAGTCTTGACTGAACTGTCGTTGGAAGTGGCCAGTCCTACCCGGCCAAAAATACGCACTTGCAAAGTGGCATACTGGTATGGGGTGCGGCTTTTATGTGGCGAGAAAGCAGGCAGTCTCTCGTCTTGGCGTGGTGGCAGCCGTTCGTCTCCTCTGGCCTCCTGCTGGTGCACCGTGCACCTGCAGGATTCTAATTTTCCAGCAGCGGCAGCGGCTATGGGGTCTGGCCTCTCTCTTTTCAGCTTGGCAGCTTCTCCCTTTTCTGTCAATGGTGATTGTGAAGGCCAGGCCAAGCCAAACAGTGCCCCCTGCCCAAAAGAGCAGCTGCTTTTCTTTCTTCCTCTGGCCCAATAGCAACACTTCACTGTGCAAACTCATGTGCAACCACCGAAAAGAACAGAGGCACAAGCCATCGGTGCTTCCTGCAGGCTTGCATCAGCTGCAACTGCAACTCACCTTTGTCACAACCTCCTTTGCAGAAACACCATCACCTCTTCGGAATCGGAATCTACCCTGATAATTTCATTTCAACGTAGCATTGGTGTGTACCATACAGATTCAATGCACAATGTCTCAAGATCATCCCCTCAAAACTCGAAGATTTGTTCAAGCTACAACTCATGGCAAGTTTCCTGCCCTGGAGGCCTGGACATCACAAATCACTACCAGCACCTCCAAAAAGGATAAACAGCAGACACTACAGTAGCATCTCCCAAGACCATTCACCACCCTACATGCATCAATCCCCAAAACAGCAGTGATCAGACCAGCTCCAGCTGAAACAACTACCACTACAACCAGTTTGCAACTTGCACTCTGAAATCTGAATCTGTCTGTCTGTGTAACTATCTATCACTAGTTTCTCACCCTCCTCCCTACTGTGACTTCACCAGCCTGTGACTGTGGCCGTTAGTCCGGCTCTGTTCTCCAATCCTAAGCTACCCTACAGAATCCATCGGATCGATCAAACACTGTAACGATCAGCACACGAAAACGGAGGACGGATCCGCAATCACATGACTGTGCAGGCGTTGGGGTTCTCGTCGCTGAGCATGAACTCGGCGTTGGTCAGGGCCTGCTGGTCGTAGAAGGCGGCCTTCCATGCCTCCAGCTCCGCCGTCAGCTTCTTGGTGGCCGCGTCCTTGCCGCCTTCCTTCTCCTTCCCGTCCTTGTCCTTGCCGCCGCCGTCCTGCTGCTGCTTCCCGTCCTTGTCCTTGCCGTCCTGCTTGGCCGGCACCACGTCCACGGGTCGCCGCAGCTTCTTGCGGAGCTTCTCCGGCAAGGCCTTGGTGTCCATGGTCCCAGTCACCGTCACCTGGTTCTTGGCCATGTCCATCTTCACCTGCTCCACGCCTACACACACCATGCATCCCAATCCATCTGAGTTAGTGCCAGCGATTAATGTGCATGCGAAGTATCTGAATGCAGCAGCAATGATCAAACATGATTTCAAGATGCATCAGGCTTGAACAAATGAATAACCCGATGGTTCTGCATGTAGTGTACCTTTGATCTTGAAGAGCTTGTGGCGGATGCGGTTCATGCAGCCTTGGCAGTGGAGCCCCGTGGAGCCGATCTTGAGCACCACCGTCCCGATCACCGGCTGCATCATGGTCGTGCGATCAAATCAAACCCAAACTCTATCAGGGCAACTCAAGACAAATATGGTAGCAGACAAATGCAGAACAAGTAATGCTGGTGAGGCATGTGCATTCTCATGCAAGGCAGCAGCAGTTGGAGGATTAAAAACAAATCATGGAACCGAGCAGTAAAACACACAGAATACATTCTCCAGAACACGACAAAATCATGATTCATGAGGCACAGCACCCCTTTCTTTGCAGCGCAGTAGTACTGCACGTACGTAAAGCAGGAACCCGATCGCAACAGAAAAATCACTGATCGATGGGATGCTACCAAGTACCAACATTGCCATCGATTAAAAAAAAACATGCGAATTGCACTAGCCCGTGATGTTCATGAGAAAACTATGCATGTGGATTCGAATTCGACCCCCAATCAATCATCCAGCAACGAGAAACAAGAGCAGCAGAAATTCAGATCATGAAACAGAGAAGGCTTGCAATAGTAGTATTAGTACGCACCACCGCGGGCTTCTTGTTGTCCTTGCCGCCGCCCTTCCCCTTCCCTCCCCCACCACCGCCGCCGCCGCCGCCCTTGTTGTCCTTCCCCTTGTCCTCATCCTGATCACCATCCTTGCCCTTCCCCTTGTCTTCCTTGTCGCCGTCGTGCTCTTTCTCCGGCTTGCCGTCCTCTTCACCGGCGCCCTTCTGCTGGTTCCCGCCGCCGCCTCCTCCTCCCTTGTTGTTACCCCCACCCCCACCCCCACCGCCGCCGCCTTTGTTGCCGGCATTGTTGTTGCCGACGAGGTCGACTTTCTTCCTGGTCTTGTTGGCGACGCGGTCCCGCAGCTTCTTGGCGTCGAAGCGGCCCACCACGGTCATGGAGCCCTTGTCCACCTCCATCGCCACGCCCTCCACGCCTGCGCAGGCCGATCATCATCAGCACGCATCACCTGATTGATGGTTCAGAGGGAGAGAGAGAGACAGAGAAGAAGGAGGGAAATTGAAGGGCGCGGCTTGATATATCGATCCTTGCCTGGGTAGCGGTGGACGGAGGCGCGGATGCGCTTGGCGCAGCCGTCGCAGTGCATGTCGACCTTGAGCACCGCCGTGACGACGGGGAGCTGCGGCGGCGGCTTCTTCCCCTTCTCCTTGCCGTCCTTGTCCTTGCCGCCCTGGTCCTTCCCCTTCTCCTTCTCCTTCTCCTTGTCGTCGTTCTCCTTGTCCTTGCTGTCCTCCGCCGCCGCCTCGGCGGACGCGTCGTCGCAGGCCGCGACGGCCTGCTGCTCCTCGCCCTCCTCCGCCGGATTCTGCTGCTGCCCTCCGCCGCCGCCGCCTCCGCCTCCACCGCGCTTCTTCTTCTGCAATGAAGACCATAAAACAAATCACGAGATTATTAACAGGAGCGGCGATCGCGAATTGATGGTCGTCGGGGGGCGGGCGCGTGTACGCGCGGCGGCGGAGGCGGCGGCTGACCTTGCCCATGGCGGCGCCGCCGCTGCTGCTCCTGGTAGAGGGCTCGCTCTCTCTCTCTCAACACGGGGGGGGGGGATCGCGGCCTCGCTTTCTCCGGCTGCGTTCGTTGTGTGGTGTGCGCGAGTGATCTGTGCGAGCGAGGAGGTGTGCAGGTGGATGGGGTTTTAGGAGGTGCAGAGGGGGGGCGTACGCATGGGCCGTGCCGCCGTGGTGGGTTTTTGCTTTGCGCGATCCGGCTCGGGCCCACGGGCAGGGCAAAGGCCGTGGCACGCACGTAGCTTGCGTGGGCCCAGCGGTGGTGGTGCTCAGGGTGCTGCCACGACGGCTTCGGCGCGCGCTTCGCTGCACGCACACGGAAGCAGGAGGGATCTTGGCCGTCCAATGAGCCTCTCCTCCTTTTGGATTGGACGGTTGCTGATAGATCAACAGAACGCCTGCTTCGTTCGTTTGAGAGAGAAAGAAAACCCGGCTTATTATTCGGGGCAACTCTGATCTCTCTTGCTGCACGTACATGCGCCGTTAAAATCGCTCACTGGGTTAACGGCCCGTAACATGGCCTACGATGACGAGGAGGCGGCGTCGTGAAAACGTGCACTGCTGTACTAGATCACCAGCGAAACGTGGACGCTAATGCATGCTTTTTCCACTTGTTCTTTTTTGCTTTTCGAAAAGGAAAAAAAAACCTTGTTCTTTATTGCTTTTTTTGAACATAAATTGTTCTTTATTGCAGACAGAACCGGGCCTTCAATGAAATACTCAGCCTTCGCTTGGCAACAGTCGTCTGCCTGAGAGCAATGGGCCGTCCAGGCGATCCAGAGATGTTTTTGATCTTTTCCCTCCTCCCACGTTGGCCCAGCACCATATGCCCTCCATGTCTGACACGACAGTTAGAGATCGTTAACGCCGTGTTTGTGTGCTACTGTGGTGTGGCGATGATCATCTCTTCCCCAGTCGGCAGACATCCAAGACCAAGGAAGAATCACAACGGGCATCCGCACGCGATCCCAAATCTGGGGGCGAGCGCACCGGCTGCCCCGTGCGCTCGCTCCCCCACCCCACGCGCGAGGACTCCTCTCGCAGGCTGACTGTTGGTGAGACCTAATAAAAGTTAGTTGAACAAAATTTTGTTGTAAAAATTTTGACGCTGAAAAATTTGTCGCAAGCAAAAGTTTGTTGACGAAATTTTGTTGCAAAAATTTTGTCGCAAGCAAAAGTTTGTTGACAAAATTTTATTGCAAAAAATTCTGAAGAATTTTGTCACAAACAAGCAAGCAACAGTTTGCTCGCTCAAGATTTTTGTTGCAAATTTTTTTTTCGTGAAATGTTTCTATAACAATTTTTTTGTGCTGTACAGTTTTTTCCTTCAAATATTTTTTCTTCAATATGTTTTTTAGAAGAAAAAATATTTTTTTCTGATGAATGGGGCCCGCCTGCCTGCCCTCTTTATAGCCTACCATACAATTGCATGCATCCAGGCTGGTGGAGGGCGCCGCTTTTGTCGCGGCGTGCGACCGCACGGCGCGCGCCATGCGGCCGGCCGCAAATTAGCGGCTCCCGCATCAGCATCACGAAGGAAGAATCACACCATTGTGGACTGTCTGGAGGGGGGAGGAGAGAAGACGACGGGAAAAAAGGGCAGGGCACGGACTGGTAGGTAGACGCCGGTCAATGGCCGCGTTTAGATGTTTCGCGAAAAAAAATTATAGTATGTCGGACACACATTTGAAGTATTAAATATAGACTAATTACAAAACTAATTACAGATTATGTCAGTTCATTGCAAGACGAACCTAATGAGTCTAATTAATCCGTCATTAGCACATGTTTACTGTAGCAATTTATTGTCTAATCACGACCTAACTAGGCTCATTAGATTCGTCTCGCGAAGTACACTCCATCCATATAATGGGTTATTTTTTTCGACTACATTTAATATGCCATGCATGTGAGGGAACATATTCGAAAAAAATTTCGCGAAACATCCAAACAGCGCCAATAGCCGAGCTGCACGTACGGCGCGGGCGTGCTGCTGTACACTGTGCGCAGCAGGCAGGAGGGAGTGAACTCTGACAGATAGCCCAGACAGGAAAGAGGGAGACGCCCGTTCTGGTGCTGCCCGGGCCGGACCGGAAGCAATTGTGTTTGATCATGGAGGAGCTGATCATCCATTTCCCAACTGGCGGCTACGATTTGAGGAGGGCCTTTCGTAAAATCTTGATCCAAAGTGAATGATATTTCATCTTTAAACTGCCCACAGCGAGAAATGAGAACGAATAGATTAGGCTGAATGCCGATCGAATCACAGCGGGCAGCACTACATTCTGGACTCTTTGCGAGGAGGGAAAGGGAAGGATGGAGGAACCGGTGGGTAGTAGAGGCGGGTCCGAGACCGGTCAATCGCAGAGGGACGGACTGGGACTGACAACGCCGGACGGGGAGGAAGGATGCCCGTGCTGGTGCTGCACAGCTGCAGCGTGTCTGTCCCTGTTCCCGGGCCGGAACCAGCATGCAAAGAAGCAACATTTTTGATTTTGCGACAGGCAGAGATGAGAGAGGATCAGCTCAGGGAAAAAAGGGCAGAGCAAAGCGAAGCTAGCATTGTCCTGGCAGGCTGCCTGACTCTGCGCTGTGCTGCACTTGCACCCCGTCCACAGCTTTAGCACCAGCAGCTGCAGCAGGCACCAACGGGCAATGGACTGATTGGAGGGGATCATTTTTCGTTGCCGCTGAACGAGCACGGTTGCAGCTGCAGCCCAATGGCCTCTGAACGAGCACCGGCGGCACGGTTAATATAGCTTCTGCATCCCATCCTACAGGAGGGGCACGGCTGCATCTTCCTACAATCTCCTTCCTACTTGCTACTCGTGCAGATAGACACTGCTAAACTGCACACGTTGCTCGTCAGAACCGCAGCAATGACATGCTAAATCTGTGCAGATACAGCTTGATCCCCAAGCGAAGAACGGCCAAGGGGAGCCTACCCATCACTCAACTTGTTGAACGCTTTTGCCCTCTCTCTGAAACGTGGACATGTTCAAACAAACATACAAACTCTTACTACAGTTACGTACTTACTTCACCACTGAATGTGCAAAATATTACAGAGCAGCATGACAGCCGAGCGTACTGATCACTGATCACCCAGCAAAAACACACTCACAAAAGCAGCAGTACCACACCACTACTGCTGTGCCAGCTCTCAAGATCGAGCACACAGATTACCGCTGGCAGCTCTTCATCACAATCTAGTACAGCACATCTAAAAGCTAGTAGAAACTCCATTAAAAACACGCAAGTAGTAGGTAGCTATAGCTAGCGGGATCATCTCTGCAATCTGCCTGGCTCAGCTGCTCTGCCTCATGGCTCATGCCGCGGCCGATCAGTAGTAGTGGCCATACCCGCCGCCGTAGGCGCCATGGCCCGCCGACGGGTACGCGTACGCGCCGCCGGTGGCCGCCGGGTACGCGGAGAGGTAGGCCGGCTCCGGCTGCACGGCGGCCCACGGGTACGGCGAGGCCTGCGCCGCGGCGCCGTAGCCGCCGGCGTAGTATCCCCCCGCCGGCTGCTGGAGCGCGCTGGTCCATCCGGCGCCGGGGAGCACCTGGCTGGCCCAGGCGGCCTGGCCGCCGCCGCTGCCGTACTGGCCCTGCTGCTGCAGCAGGCTGCGGCGGAGCAGCTCCTCCATGGCGGCCGCGGCGGCGGCCTCCTTCTTGGCTGCGGCTTCCTTGTCGGCGGCGGCCGGCGGCTTGGGGACGACGAGGTCGACGCTCTTGCCGGTGGCCTTGTGCAGGCGGCGCCGGAGCTTCTCGGGGTCGGCCGTCGACGCCACGCGCAGCTCGCCCTTGGTCCACAGCGCCGTCTGGTCCAGCGCCTCGATGCCTGAGGGGAGCCAAGAGGAGAGGGTCGAGACGGGTCAGGCACGCACGAGGACAATCAAAAAGGGTTGATCGGACGAGCCGGGAGAAGAAGAGCGCGGCGTACCGTGGTGGAGGGTGAGTTCCTTGACGCCGGCGCGGATCTTGTCGTCGCAGCCGTTGCAGCGGCAGTGCATGGGGATCCTGAGCAGGAAGGCCGTCGCCTTGGCGCCGGCGCCGCCCTCCTTCTCCCCACCGCCGTTGCGGCCGCTCTTCTTGCCCATCGTCCTTGAGCACCGAGCTTGGTGGTGTCGAGAGCTTGTGTGAGGAGCTGAACTGAAGTGGAGGCTCTAGCTCAGTGGCTTCGCTGGTGAGTGCTGAGAGGTGACGGAAGGGGAGGAGCGGTGAGTGAGCGAGTGGCGTTGCTGTGCGGGAAAGCGATGGCTCTCCCTTGGGATTTTATAGAGCGGAGGCGGCGGAACAGGGTGCCCCGGGGTGGCGCTGTATGGCGAGTGGGCCACGTGGCCGGCCTCGAGGAAGATTCGTTGGCAAGGAGCGGCCGCGTCGAGCCCGTCGCGGGGGTGAAGTTTTTGGTCAGTCAACGGTGGACACGGCCGTGGCCGTAACGCACTGACGGGCACGGGCACGGAGTGAGCACCCGAGCACGAGCACGACGGGCACGGGCAGAGAGGAGGGCCGGGCGGCGACTGCGACGCCGACTCGCTTTCAGTCTTTTCACCGGGGGTTTTGATTGATTTGATCAGGGGGCGACGCGGACGCGACGCGACGACGACGACGACGGATTTGAACGGAGGAGAGGAGACGCTTCGGGGGAGACGGGCGGGTCCTGGCCACTAAGGATGGAAATGTGGAAATGGAATCCGAATTATCCGATATCCGTATCCGCTAAAACGTAAATATGGATATCCGTATTCGTATTCGAATTCAAATGTGGTAATAAAATGGATACATCCGAATTCGTTTTCGTTGAATTTCTCTATCCGATTCCACATTCGTATTCGGCAATATCCGACAGTATCCGTATTCGACCATATGAAACTGTTAGTTATTTCTATAACTAATGACAAATGATGTCCATTTAAATATTAATAATGGTAGTGTATAATTAAAAAAAGTTATCTCCATTACTAACGATTATGATATTGATTTTAATATAAAAAATATTGCATCCACAAATAAAATATGTATTTATTAATAGTTTTATTATTTATTATATGATTAATTATTAAAATAATTATGAATGAATGTGATATTATTAATGAGTGATCTTTGTTATACTTTAGTCTTTACTTTTATATAATAATTTTATAATATAAACTATTAATAAAGAAAATAAGTAAATATTGTTTTCCAACTGGTGTAAATATCCGATGCGTATTCGAATTCGAGACATCCGTTTTGTATTCGTATTCGAGAACATTCGAATCCGTATTCGTATTCGAGTTAAAATGTGGTAAAAGGTGATATCCGAATCCGATTCCATACGAATCCGATCCGTTTCCATCCATACTGGCCACCTTGCCATACAAGGAAGAAACGCACGCTACCACTATTGCTCCTCCTCTGCTCGCGCCGTACGCCGCGGTACGGCGCCTCTGCTCCGTCGTCTCCGTATGACCGTGTCCAGCGAACAAGATTCTCTCGCTGCTGCTGCTGCTTGTACCCGAGCACTACTCCTCTGCTGGAGTTCCGAGTGTTTTGATCATGTTTTCTTCATCTACGGAGCACTGTAACAGTTATCTAATCCAATGGGAAAGATCAAACAAGTGACAAAAGACAAGAGAGAATTCAGATGCGCGCCAGCTCTTTGCAGCAAGGAGAGCATTTCTGTCTACGGTGTGCGCATCACATGCTGCCCCGTTTGGGAAATCCAGCCCGGTGTACTTTGCTCATCACAGATCATGTGGGGAAACTACACGGAGCCTGCACACAAGCACCATATCGAGGAACGATCCAATTAGGAGTGCTAGTTTATACGACTCATCACGCGGCCGCATTGACCGGGCTTCTTAAGTCTCGCGAGATGCAGGAGCACATTCACATCACATATCATACTGCCATTGGCAACCGCGTGATCGATCGCCCAAGCGTGTCTTGAGGGGGGCTTTGGGGCCAATAGGGAGCGCGATCAGCATTGGCGATCGATGCCAACCCGGCACGTTCCAACTAACCAAACTACTGTTTTAAAACAGCTTCGGCGTGTCCAACCAACGACAGGCCAAGAGGACGGGACTGGACCAGACACAGCCAGCACTCCAGCACCCACAAGGGCCACAATGCAATCAGATCACCAGCAGTGTACTGCCAAAGAAGACTACAAACTGGACAGAGAAGACCTTGCCTTTGCGTGGTTGACGCGCTAGAGGCCACACCGGGCGGGCTTCCATGTCATTTCACGCCACTTGCTTCGTAATAGTGCCACTGAGGGGGCGCGACATGTCAATCCAATGCATGCATGTTGCCCCCATGATTTGATTAGGCTAAACCTCGCTCACAACGCATCAAGATTAGTAGATTATAGAGTAGTTACGATCTTGCAATGAAGCAAAACAGAACCATCCCATGTCTTTTTAAAAATTGAAACACATCATCTAAACAACTCAGACAGACAAGTCCAGGAGATTGGGGGCATCAACGGGGTCCAAATGCTGACATAACCCAATTCTTATAGTTCTAACATATCCATTGCTGCAACTGTTAAGTAACACCAGTGGTCACGCAGCATGTTTATGCAGCTCAGAGCTCGTACATCGCCAGCGTCCCGGTGATGTCCGACGCAGCCCACACGCCGAGCGAGCTTGAAGGCGCTGGCCAGTGATACCGGCATCGTTCTGAAGGCACCGTCTCCCTCCATGCCTCCTCGGGTAACGGCGGAGCACTTGGGGTTACAGGGAAGGTGCTGGCGCCGTTTCGCCACCCGCTCGAGGGTTCCCGAGCCTCTGGAGCGAACCAGTCAGAAGGCGCCTGGGAGATTCAGTCATCAGTTCTGGCAAATTCAGCCATTCAGGTCATAGTTCTGAGATGGATACAGTAGCAGGTGGCCTACTAACCTACTACTCTTGCAGACAACAAGATAAATTATGAGAGTAACCTGGACATACCGTTTTAGCATGGCAATGATAAACAAACGAGAGCCATTTGGCAGCTTATGTAACCAATCCAGAATTCTAGCGTAAATTAGAAACTCGAACGGACACATATTTAATTTTCTTTAGGACAAATAGAAGATAAAATAAAGGAATAAGTGTGAGAGTAATAACACAACAGTAAGTTATATCACATTTGAACCATGGAAAAGATTGTGGAAATCCTGGGCCCCCAACAAGTGTAAGTTCTTCTTGTGGCTAGCTATGCGCAATAGATGTTGGACAGGGGACAGGTTGGCCAAAAGAGGCCTGCCTCACCCTGATCAGTGCCCCTTATGTGACCAGGAGGAGGAAAATATTCAACATCTGTTAGTTTCTTGTGTGACAGCAAGACAAGTGTGGTTCAGGTTACTAACGGCTTTGAATTTGGGGGATCTAGCACCAGGACGGCGACAGCGTAATTTTGCTGATTGGTGGCGCAAGACCATCAGGAAGGTGGACAAAGAAAGAAGAAAGGGAGTTAATTCTCTCATCATCCTGGGGGCTTGGTGCATTTGGAAGCATAGGAATTCTTGTGTCTTTGATGGATCCCCCCCTTCTGTTAATGGCATTCTGGTAGAAATTAAAGCCGATCTGGATCTCTGGTGTTTGGCCGGCGCTAAGAAGCTGCAGGCCTTAGGTTTGGTAGGATCTCTCTAGCGTATAGATTGAGTCCTTGGTCAGGTCTTGCCCTTTTTGTTTTTTAACAAGTCAGGTCCATGTGGATGGTTTTTACCAACTCTCATATTGTCCCCGTATGAAAGTTGGCTGGTGTATGGGGCTTTTTCCTCTCTACTGATCAATGAAACGCAGCTCTCCTGCAGTTTCAAAAAAAAAAAAAAACACACACACACACACACACACACAACAGTACCAGCATTTTAACATAAGATATTTTTATAGTATCCACTGTCACCATTAGTTGCACAGTACTACTATAGCATGATATATTACCGTCCTTCCAACAATAACAAGGTTATTCGACACAAATTAGAGGTGACAGTAACTTTCTTCATACCTGGCCATGTAGGTTCTTGTTTTGCTGAGATGTTGCAGTGTGACCTTCAGACAGGGTGGTTTGGGCAACTATTTGCACACACTTCTTTGTCACTGCATGCAACAGAGAGCAGAGCTTCTCGGGGTCCATTCTCCCAGACACTTTCACCTCTCCTCTCTCTATCAAAAGATCAGTGCTCTCCACCCCTACAGCACAGGGTTACATGAAGGGATAAATTCAGATCAGATAACATGCAATCCTAAATAGACATGCACAAATTGCTCGTATAACAAAGAGATGCCATGAGTGCCTTTTTTTTTTCTTCTTTTGATGAAAGTATGAAACTACACCAAACCCTACGGTGAGCCTGAACTATATATATCAAGGAACCTAAAGGGAGAACAAAATCTTTTTGCAGTCAAGTAGGCCATGATAAAAAAGGAAAGAAGAATTTGCATACCTTCTGAAAGGCTAATCTCCTTTACCCCACCATTGATCTTCTTGATACAACCGTTGCATTTGCAGTGCATGTCAAACTTCAAAATATAAGTCTTTGAGCCATCAACCTTGCACTGTTTCTGCTACAGAATGAACAGCTCAGCACATATATGAAGAAATAATTGCACTACGTAAAAAAAAACCAGATGCCTGAAGAGAGCAGACCTTTCCCATGATCACTTATCCTGCCTTGAGGTTGGCCCTGATAGTTCAAGTATCCAGGAAGCCTGTGATCATAGTAAGTTATACTGAGAGCAAATGGCGAAGAAGTAAATAAAAAGACTACCTTTCCCTGTGGTTGGTCAACACCTTCTTTGACATCCTGTACAGATGAATGGACAGCTTCCAACAAGAAATCAGCACAAATCATGCTTAATCTGACTTCGATGACCAGCAGTACCAAAAAAAGATGCATGCATATAGGAACAAAGCAATATGACAACTACTGCACCCATTTAGGTTTGAATTTGTGTAGCTATTGTTTCTGATCTATATTTTACAATGCAATCAATAAAGAAAAGGCAGGAGTTTGCCAATGGAATTATCAACTTTTTAAGCTTGTTTCTGCTCTTATTTTTCTGCATGTTCTCTAACAGAACGCTGACTCCATACTGTTCAGATAGGGAGTTTCTGAAAGGAGTTTGGTTTTCTGTCAGTGTCATTCAACAGTATGCTATGAGTTTGATCACTTACTTCGGTTAGGTCAACAGGACGAACAATTTTTTCCAACGTGTCACTCCAACATCAAATATCATACATACTCAAGTCTTTCCTGGGGAACGCTGACCTTAAGGTCCATGGCTCTTAAAACCTGACCCATATCCGAATAACCCCAGGGTTTGTCCTTATATAGAACTCCGATAAAGATTTTGGAGGGAGGATGGGAATTAAAATATTCCAACACAACACAATCTTTCTCTGTTCTGCCATCTCATTTCCAGAAGTCGTAAGGTCAACTACTCAGCACAAGTGCCTGACTAATTGCAATCCTTGTACTGACTTGAATACAAGCTTGGTTAACAGCTGAGCCAACCACCAGGAGAATAGAGATTAACTACCATTTGTGAAACTGATAAACCAGACCTAGTTCACTAGATTCGAAAAATGCATCACCAGTGCTCCTTGCAAGGGCAATCTCTTTTTTTTCTTCAAAACTTAGCCCATCATTGGATCTAGTATCCCTTCTGTTCTGTAGATTTTGAACAAATAGTCAGACCGACGAATGCCAACAACCACAGAATCACAGATACACAGATGCATGTCAGGACTCAGGAGTTTCAGGAACTGATTAGAGCAACTGTCTCTCGATGTTCCAAGCAGTCTTCTTTCAACACATCCTGAAAAAAACAAGTGGCTCAGCATGCCTAAAGGCATCCAATCAATTACCTTTGCCTGAGATTGGAGCTGGGAAGTATCAGTAATTGCAATCTGATAAACAATACATTTCCACGCCACTTTTAGCGGGTATGCCTCTGCACAGATTTCTGCCTTATAGCCTTTCTCACCCTTGCAGCTACCTCTTTCCTCTTCTTATCAGAAAATAAGCCAGATAACGTTAGCTTTTCAGGCTTGTAGGTAGTATCTAATGCGAGAATTTGATTCTCTACAAGCTTTCTAATCTTGCTATTTCCATGGATCTTGCATGCTGTCAGAAGGGATGACCATATCACGTGATTTGCTTTGAAAGGCATATTTTGGATAAAGCTGTAAGCACCGTCAAGCCGTCCAGCTCTTCCAAGGAGATCAACCATGCAGCCATAATGCTTGATATCTGGTTTGACACCGTACTTATCCAACATTGAATTGAACATCTTATACCCTTGTATGACCAAGCAACTGCGACTGCATGCACGCAAGACACCCACAAATGTGGTCTCATCAGGGTGGAGCCTCAGGCATTCCATTTCATCAAAAAGTGAAATAGCTTTCTCGCCATAACCATTATGAGCAAGTCCATGTATCATAGCATTAAACAATTCCACGGTCTTGAATTCATCAGCGATTCCACGAAACACATCCATAGCTGTCTGTATGCACCCATGCTTTGCATATATGTGCACGAAACTGGTGGCGACTCTTGCATTTTTACTAATCAATCCATTCTGGTTCACACGACAATGAAGTCTTTTTGCCAGATCAATTGCACCACGCTGGACACAAGCCGAAAGCACTGTGACAACTGTCACCTCATCAGCCTCAAGTCCTGTCGCTTCCATCTCCTCAAACAACTGAAGTGCCTTATTGTATCTACCTGCCTGCACATATCCACCAATCAAAACTGTCCATGCAACCAAATCCTTATTGGGCATCTCATTAAATAACCTTTGAGCCTCGTCGATCTCCCCAGCCCTCGCATACCCTGACAACACTACACTCCAAACCCTCACATTCTTTGCCTTCTCCTCGGACAAATCAAACACATTCCTGGCGAGCTGCACTGCCCCACACTTCACATACATGTCCACTATCCCAATGACCACCTCTTCAGAGTTGAATAATTTCTGCCTCAACGCTCTCCTGGCAAACCCATGTGCAGCTTTTGCCACCATCAGATTGCGTAACTCAGCGCACGCGCCCAGCAACGTGGTGATGGTCCATCCATCCAGCTGGAACCCTCCCTTCACCATATTCCTGAACAACCCGAACGCGCCGTCAATACATCCTGACTGCACGTACGAATCGATCAGAGTGTTGAACGACACGGTGTCCCTCAGTGGCATTTCGTCGAACAGCTTGCGCGCTAGTGAGTGGAGACCGAATGACGCGTAGAAATGAAGGAGCGAGTTCGCGGCGAATATGTCAGAGCTGAATCCTGATTTGAGGAGGAAGGCGTGGATGCAGAAGCCGGGGAAAGGGGACTCGTGGCGGGAGCAGGCTGAGAGTGCCGCGGAGAGGGAGTGGGAGTTGGGGACGGTCTCCTGCTCCTGAGAGGCGGTGGCGCTAGTCGGAGAGGTCTGATGGTCTCGGATCATGCGTAGGAAAAGGCGTAGGGAGGCGAGCGGGTGGCCGGAGCGGAGGTGCGGCCGGAGGAGGCGGGAGGCGGCGGCGGGCGGGAGCGGGAGGCCGAGGAGGAGCAACTGCGCGTGCGCCTGGAGGGAAGGGCGGCGGCGGAGGGAGGCGAGGAGAGAAAGGTGGAGGAATCCACCGGGCGCCGCGACGATGGCGCGGCCGGGGCGGCGGCGCATGGCAGTTGGCCGGAGATGGGAGGCCTTCGCGATGGCGGTGCGGTGGCGGGGGAGAATGGAGGTGGAGCCTGCGCAGTTGCCTTTCCGGCGTTTGAATCGGGACGCAAACGTGAAGCGAAGACGTAATGGAAAGAATACGTATCTGTTCACCATGAGGAGATGGGCCAAGGCCCGGCCCATCGACAGAACACAAACGCCACCACGACTCCGTCACTCTCCTCCCAGAACCCTCGCCGCCGCCGGAGCTCCGGCGAGGCAGTTCTCCGGAGGCCATGGACTATGACAGGTAAGATCTCTGACGCCGTCTCCTCCAGAATCACCTCTCCACCACCTCCTATTCTTCCGGCATAGTTTAAGCTTAAAGGAGTTTAGCATCGAAGAGCGAATTACATGGTGTATTGGTGACAGTGGTGATTGAATCTTGTTAAAAAGTGACCTGCATGATGGCTGTAGTAATTGCAAGTTTTCTTGTTTTATTTTAGTTTCATGTATGGTTCCTGCTGATCACAGGTTGAATTCGCCGAGCACATCGGCTATTTCGCTGGAAGTGATGGGCCACCGGCTGCATATTTCACAGGTGAGAACTGGATAAGCACCTGATGGATCTGGCTTAATGATGTGATTAAAGATATATTTTTTAAGAAAAAATGGGCTTTGCATCAGAAAGTAGATCAAGTTCATAGATTACTGTGGGTAATCTGAATTTTCTTTTGCTTCTGCACTCTTATAGTCTTATCTTATTGACAGGATCCGAACTCTAAACACCTTGGGACCACAGTCTGGGATGCATCAATGGTGTTTGCCAAGTTCTTGGTAATGTCAGTTCTAGGCCCTCCTTCACAAGTTGATGTGCAAAAACATCCACTATACATAGACTTCAAAGCTTATTTGCTGAAGCAGATGTTAATGCTAGGATTTGCTTCTCATGAAAACGTTAGTTAAACTCTGTGACCATCATTATGATTGCCATTTTATGGGCCTGTCTACAACTCTCTGCAGGAAAAGAATAGCAGAAAAGGTCGGTTTTGTCCATCCAAGATGAAAGGAAAAAGGGTGATTGAACTAGGAGCTGGCTGTGGTCTAGCTGGGTTTGGTAAGCTCTATTCAACTGCCCATCTGGTGTAAATTTAGATCCAGTCCTAGTGGCTCTCTCTTTAAAATTGTATTATTCTCCTCTAGGAATGGCCTTGTTGGGCTGTGATGTTACAACGACGGACCAAGTCGAGGTGCTCCCACTGCTTATAAGAAATGTTGAACGTAACAGATCATGGATTTCACAATCGAACTCCGACTCAGGTTTTGTTAAGATAACCATCTACTGTGCTACTCATAGCTGTCATTTTTGGAAATAGTCATATGGTGTTATAGTCTTGGAAATAATCTAGATTTTATTATTTCAATGCATCATGTATATACATAGATGTTACATAAATTTTCCTTTAGTTTTGACAAAGATACTGTGTCAAACAGGTTCCATCGGCTCAATTACAGTTGCAGAATTGGACTGGGGGAACAAAGAACATATCAAGGCCGTTGAACCTCCATTTGATTACATCATTGGAACTGATGTTGTAAGCTTTCTTATGTATCGTATTGGATCTTCTGAATTCTCCTTCTCAAACAGCAGATCCTACTTTCTGATCATGCTAGCTTTCATGTGATTTCACTATTTCAGATATTCTTTGATTCATCATTCGGTGAGAGTTCACTGTCACTGCAAATACATAATTGCACGCATAACTTTGCTCTACATTTGTTTTACTTCAGATTTGATTTTAATCTTGTCATCTTTGTTACACAGCAGAAAAAGCAGCAAACCATTATGTTTTCAAGATTTTATAAATTAGATGCATGCCAAACTGTTTGGAATTAAAATCCAGGGAACATGTTGTAAAATTGTGATTGATTGTAGCAGGATCGGTGATTCCGTGATAATGAAGTTACTTATTTTCCCCTTCATTTTTTTTTTCATGTTCAAGGTTTATTCAGAGCATCTGTTGCAACCTCTACTGGAGACAATTACTGCATTATCTAGTCCCAAAACAAAAATATTGGTACCTTCTAGCCGCCTTTTCAGAAGTTCTTTCTTAAAATAAACAACGGCTTGAAAACTAATGTACTGTTGCGTGCTATCCAGTTAGGATACGAGATCCGTTCGACCACAGTCCATGAAAAGATGATGGAAATGTGGAAAAGCAATTTCGTTGTGAAAACCATCTCTAAATCAAAGGTAAGGATCTTTGAACCCGCATGATCTTGTATTCATGTTTTCATCAGTTGTAAAGATGCTTATATTCTGAAACAGATGGATCCAAAATATCAACATCCTAGCATACATCTCTACATGATGGATCTTAAAGCACCATTGTCTGCTGATGCTGGGGCTAGCGACAATGGGAACGAGGAGGAAGAGGATGTTTCGAATCCAGGGGAAGATGAAGATCCTGGAGTGAAGAGTGAACCTTGTTCTGGCCCACTGGAAGCTAGTAGCGGCAGTCTGGATGATTGGGAAATCAGAAGATGCGGGGCTATGGCTGCAAGGCTCCTTAAGGATGTGAAGTTGTAATGTGAGATTTGGATCTGAACTCTCGAGCAGCTAGTGTTGTTGTTCCTCTATCTAGTTGTATCAGCTGGTGTTGCACTTTCTACTTGGAGCACGTTGCTTTCTTTTTTATGTCTTCATTTCAATTGAGGATATTGTCCTTGATAATTTCGTTTTGATATTGAGACAATGTTCCATCAATAGGTATATCCTCTTGGAAAACAGTTGATTAGCTTTTCTGTCACAAACAGAGACTTTTGCTGTTTCTTCCTGACATGTGGGCTGACCGAATTTCCAACATAGTACTACTGTAGAAAATTAGGAGTTTTTTCTACAATATTCTAAAGCGGGCCTTAAGAGATTCCTGCTGAACCTCAAGGCCCAAGCCCGCTCCTCTTCCTTCCCTCGCGCTTTCTTCTTCCCGCTCGAACCCAAATCGAAACCTACCCCCAAAATTTCGATCCGCGAGCTCAAAGGTCTCGTACTCGTACCTCCCATGGCGATCGCCCCTGGTGAATCCGTAGTCCACCTGGAGCAGGCTACTCGCGAATTCGGTTCGAGTCGCCTCGATCGCGTCGGGCCGCGGCGGCACAACGGTGGGGGACCCTCCGATCTTGCAGGCAGGACCGCAGGAGGCGCCGGGGAGGACCGAGCGTCTTCATCGACCGATCGATCTCCTCTTGACTCCTCAAGTTGGAGGTATGTTTCCATCTCTCTCGTCGCATCTACTCCCTTGGTATCAATCAATGGTACGGAATGACCAATGATTCCACCGTGTGTTCGTAGCCAGCTTGTACCACGGTCGGTTGGACTGCGCTGTTGCTTGCTTGTACCATTAGGCGATCAGACGGGCTTGCCTGCATTTTTGTGATCTTATTTTCCGCACTCCTGCACAACTACCACGGGTGATCGCACAGTGAATGCATAGCTGGGCATTGTGCTCGCAGGTTGCTGCCCTTGTCACCTAACTTAATTTCAGTTGTCACTCGCTCTAGTATCTTGTGATCTGCCCTTTTGCCCTGTGTGATGCTTTGTGTTTTGCCTGTGAGATGGAATCAATCAGTATCGTGAAAAGTGATTCCTTCCCAGACAAGCCAGTGTGAAGAATCCATTTCATTTCATTGGGAAGGTTCTTCAGTTCAGGGTCCCTAATGTCTGTCATGAGCAGGGTTGGGAAACTCTCGAGCTAATTTTTTTTTCTAAATGAGTTACATAATTCTTTTTTTATTGCGCTCATTGTTCTAATGCACCTCTCAAGTTCGCCGCCACTACAATTATCTCAATTTTTTTTGAGTTACTACTGTTACAGTTAATAAAAGGGTTGAATCGTTGAAGCGATGCAAAAGAGGCAGCCATCACTTACCCTATGCCTCTTGAACGGGAAGAGTTCTTATCTACTCCCATGTAGGAAAAAAACAAGCTAATGAGTGGAAAAACAAGGTAAGACGGAAAGGATTGTTTTGTCCATGACAGGTTTTCACCCTACAGATAATTCCAGCCCTCTACACTTCGTTTTTGCAGGAACAATGCACAGAGTGATTGAACGACAATACCTTTTGTCGTGTCCGCATTTCACTGAGGACATGGGCATCTGCATCTCAATTCTCAGCCCGTCACCAAGTTGACATGTCGAAGGCCACGGTGACTGGAGAGTGGAGACTGATGAGGATTGGCTGCCAAATCAGAGTAACAAGAGGTGATGAGGATGCCTGCTCTATCTTCATGATTCCATGTCCGTTAGCCTCAATCCACCCTGGCTCCGTTACAACCATATTGAGATGTGCCAATTACGGAAGAAAAAAGTGCCGAAGGCCTTTTAACAGTCCATCCACGTTTACAGAGCACCGAACACGTATCCGCACAAAAAAGGGGGGTAGGGGCCTCCCTTGCCGTTTTTTTTTTTTCAAAAAAACACGTATCCGCACACGCGTAGAGAACGTACCGTTTCCTCCAAAAGGTTGAAGAGGACGGTCTCCGTAGGTCACGTTATCTGGTGCACACCGTGCTGCGGCGCCTACACGTACACTGTTTGATCTTCGATTTCTTCGGAGTGCTTTTGGTCGGGCTGCGAGATTGTAGTTAGATTTTGTTGGCTTTGCACTTAGGAACAATATGTCGCTTTAGTTTGAAAACGAGTTGAATCGATCAAGTTTGTACATACTTAGTCCATTTCAAAAAAAGAATGCAACTCTCATTTTCTTAGAAGTTAGATAATTATTGTACAAAAATATTACTAACATTTATGTCTTCAAATAGATTTAATGTGAATATCCCGTACTTAATCTAAATGTCAGTACTGCTTTGTGTAAGGATTTTGTCAAATTTGAAAATTGATTTTTGGGCGGAGGAAGTAATATAATTGTTTTGCATGGAAATAAAGTAGTACAAGACATTCATTCGCAATAAAATGAATTATGTAAGCATCAAATGACAAAGAGATTTTTTTTTGCAATTTTCCATTTTGAGAGACTGGGTTTGACGTCCAAGATACCGTTGCCCGAGAACAACAGATTCCGTCAGAGCAAGCCAAACGCCATCCCTCTCCCGCCACGCGGAAGATGCCACTGGCAGCCCGCCCCCGCCGGCCGTCTTGCTCGGGCCGGAACAAACGGAGCACCCAACCCCACGTCCACCATCTCCGCTCCACCTCATCCCCCACTCCTCCCTCCTAGTCCCCCTGCGCTTCCATGTCACTTCACCACTGCTTCGCCGCGGCGGCGATGACGACGACGCCCGCCATGGCCGCCGCCACCACGGCCAGCGCCGGCCTCTCGTCCGCTCCCCCGTTCCGCCTCCTCGGCTCCGGCTCGAGCTCTGGCCCGGTCCAGCTCCGACTCTCCCCTGCTGCCGCCTGCCGCCGTCGTTCGCTTCTCCGCTGCGCGGCCTCTGGCGGTGGCGGCGGCGGGTCCGACCCGGCCCTTGAGGAGCAGAGGCGGCGCCAGGCCGAGCTGGCCGCGCGCATTGCGTCCGGCGAGTTCACCGTCCAAGGCCCTGGGTTAGCGCCCCCTGCTCCTCCTCCGTAATTTCGACGCGTTTATTTAATTTCTGCTGCTCCGGTAGTGATTTTTCCTGATTTGGTTTGAAAGTTGAGGTTTCAGATGGATCGCTCCTCTCGTGGGGAGGCTGTCCAAGTTGGGGCCGCCGGGGGAGCTCGCCGCCGCGCTGGTAACGAGGCTGGTGGGCACTGGTGCGGCGCGCGGCGGGCCGGAGATTCCGCAGGCGGTGGGATCGATCAGCGCGGTCGTCGGCCAGGCGTTCTTCGTCCCCTTGTACGACCTCTTCCTCACCTACGGCGGTATCTTTCGCCTCAACTTTGGGCCTAAGGTGACGCGCAATTAACCAGAATTTTGCTTCCCAATCCCATTTGGTGGTGTTTGCTTGTTGCTTATGATTTGAAGTCTTGTGTTCTTCCAGTCATTTCTTATTGTCTCTGATCCGGGTATAGCTAAGCACATCCTGAGAGAGAACTCCAAAGCTTATTCCAAGGTCTGGCTATCAATCTGGACACATGCAATTTGATTGTGGCTATCAAAGCTTATTTCCATCCCTTTGGAAACATGTCCGTTCCCTGAGGAGTTGTGCTTGCTATTTGATTGTGGCCGATGCAGGGAATTCTTGCGGAAATATTGGAGTTCGTGATGGGTACAGGTTTGATCCCAGCTGATGGGGAGGTTTGGCGTGTTCGGAGGCGTGCTATTGTTCCCGCATTGCATCAGAAAGTACTAGCTATCTAGTTATTAGTAAGGTTTAGCGTACGATTTCTTTGTTTACTCACCTGAATTTTGCTCTGTAGTATGTGACTGCAATGATTGGACTATTTGGAGAAGCTTCAGATCGGCTTTGTCAGAAATTGGACAAGGCAGCATCGGATGGGGAGGATGTGGAGATGGAATCTTTATTCTCTCGACTAACGTTGGATGTCATTGGGAAGGCAGTGTTCAATTATGACTTTGACTCACTATCTTATGACAACGGAATTGTCGAGGTTATTATTTGGATGTTGCTCTATTTTTGTTTCCATTTCTCTATGCCTCTTCTTGCCTGAAGTTTTTACCCTTTTTTTTGTGAGATGATGATCAGGCAGTGTATGTAACACTAAGGGAAGCGGAAATGCGTAGCACATCTCCCATACCAACCTGGGAAATACCCATATGGAAGGACATTTCCCCACGGCAGAAGAAGGTCAATGAAGCTCTCAAGTTGATAAATACTACTCTCGATGAACTAATTGCCATATGCAAGGTACATCTTCTTAGTACTTCCATCTTACTACAATGTTTGGATTTATAAAAAAGATCATGAGTTCATGACAGCAATATTGCCAACTGTTGCTAATGCAGAGACTAGTAGAGCAAGAAGATCTTCAGTTCCATGAGGAATACATGAATGAGCAAGATCCTAGTATTCTTCACTTTCTCTTGGCATCTGGAGATGATGTATGATGTAAAATGTGAATTGCTCTATATATTTCAACTTTCTCATCTTCACATAGCTTCAATCCATCTATCATAGGTCTCTAGTAAGCAACTCCGCGATGATCTGATGACGATGCTCATTGCTGGTCATGAGACCTCTGCTGCAGTCTTGACATGGACATTTTATCTTCTATCTAAGGTATGCTACTATCAGTACTGAAAACTCACTGCTTTATTCACATAGATATATCAAATGCATCAGTGTTTATTTTAGTGTTTTCATGCTCATTTGTATTAACAACCAATATTAGGCTACTTACCTTTTAATCTGATTGCTATCCTGCAGTATCCAAAAGTAATGGCCAAGCTTCAAGATGAGGTAGGCTCACGTTTTTTAACTTTCAAGATGTTTTTCCACTGCTACCAGGATTTCATGAATAACTAGTATCACTCATTGCCGCAGGTTGATAGTATTCTAGGCGATGGTTTGCCAACAATTGAGGATGTGAAGAAACTAAAGTACACAACTCGAGTGATTAATGAAGTAAGAAACTAACAGTGTTATCTCATGGAATATGAATTGATCATTGAACAAGATGTCACCAAATCATTTTTGCTGCAGTCATTGAGACTATATCCGCAGCCACCGGTTTTAATTCGTCGGTCGCTTGAGGATGATATGCTGGGAGGGTACCCAATTGGCCGGTAATCTTTCTCTAGCAGAATTTGGAAAATATTTAAGTCACCAATGTATGCAAATATTCAGTTATAGCTCTAGTAGTTAGCCTTAAGCCAGGCAATTCCTGCTGTTACTGAAGTTATATAAAGACGGTACTTTAGTTTTTAGACAACTGTGAGGACTATTTAGCACCATAGAAATAGATTAGTAACATTAGATTTCTTCTATTTTTTTGGAGTTTATATATAAATACGGTACTTTAGTTTTTAGACAACTGTGAGGACTATTTAGCACCATAGAAATAGATTAGTAACATTAGATTTCTTCTATTTTTTTGGAGTTTATTTGTTATGTTTTTTAAATTCCATTGGTGGTGTAAGAAATACATGGTTTGTAGTATATATTAATTTAAACAACAATGTAAAACATGCAAGCCTACTGCTTCTTCCCAAACTTTTGTGGTCTGTTTATAGAAAAATATTTTATTTTCTGCTTTCAAAATTCCACTGCTGTTGAAGTAACTTGATTTTATAGCTGCTCGAGGATATTTGGATATATGATACAGCTCATTGCTTCAGTGTTACCATCTGAAATGTTTCTGTTTCTTTTATTTGTTTAAGAGGAGAAGACATTTTTATTTCTGTCTGGAACCTTCACCACTGCCCGAAGCACTGGGATGATGCAGAAGTTTTCAACCCAGAAAGATGGCCTTTGGATGGACCAAATCCAAACGAGATAAACCAAAATTTCAGGTTTCCTATCTATCACTGTACTGAAATGCACTTATAGTATAGTGTCGACTTTTGGTCTGTTTTTTCATTCTAGTTATCCACATTAGTGTTGTTTTGATTGGAAGAACAGATGAGACATTTGAATGTGTTTATCCTCTGCTTGTTTTTTGATGAAATTTTTTATTCTTTTTTATACTGATTTCCAAAGTTATTTGGTCATCACCTCTCAACTAATTACTTTTTCAACTTTCTTGCATGTGTTGAACTTTTCATAACGATTCTTTTTGTTTGGGGTACTTAGTTCTGAGTTCTTACATTGTGCATAATAAGATCAACTCAATGGAAATATTTTTAATGATCCGGCAGAATATGTGGGCTTAACCATGTCTAGTGTTTGAGAT
The DNA here is from genome assembly GCA_015476505.1 of Urochloa ruziziensis. Taxonomy (NCBI): domain Eukaryota; kingdom Viridiplantae; phylum Streptophyta; class Magnoliopsida; order Poales; family Poaceae; genus Urochloa; species Urochloa ruziziensis. Next base: position 7,630,692 of record CM027123.1, on the reverse strand, counting down.
TCTATGTTTTACGATCGTCCAATCGTCTAATTGTCGCATGGTACCGATAAGGTGATTAATCGTGATTAGTCGTCGATCAGGCCTGATTAATCGGTTCTAATCAGACCTAGTCGTCCATATATACAAGGACGTATAATCACACATATACATATGTACATTTGTGAGAAAATATAAGTTCTAGGGACTAAAATTTGAGGAAATAGAAGATCTAGGGATTAGATTGTGAGGAAATAGAAATTTTAGGGGCTAAAATATAAGAAAATAGAAGTTATACGGACAATAATGTGAGAAATTTAGAGTTTCAGATATATTCTACAATTATTAAAAAAGGTGAGGGGCAAAACGAAAAACCCAAACCTTATCTCTTCCCTTCCCTGTCATTAGGTGCCCTGACTCCTATCTCTTCCCATCTCTCTCGGTCTCTCTCCATGGCAAATCCCGATGACAGCCGGCGGCCACGGCTCTGCTCCCTCTCTCCTCCGCCCACCCCAGCTCCTCCTCCGCCCGTCCCTGGCTCCTCTTCCTGCGCCCGCCCCTTCGCCCGCCCCTGCCTCCTCCACTTCCTCCGCCCGCCCCTGCCTCTTCTTCTTCCTCCGCCCGCCCCTGCCTCTTCTTCCTCCGCCCGCCCAACAGCCAAAACAGCCCTCAGGCCTGATCGTCTTACACGCTAATCGCCCGATTAATCACGGTTAGCCGACGATTAATCCGACGATCAGCCTTCTGATCGCTCTGCCCTGATCGGGAGACCTGATCGGTTCCCCTGGAGCGATAAGCGATCACGATTAATCGGACGATTGTAAAACATTCTGTGTCCTGCTCAGCTTAGGGCAACAGGGTTGGAATACTTAAGTTTCCTTTTAAGAGCGTATATTTCAAATAACCAACAAAATAAAGGTAGTGATCACGGTAGTGGCTGATTATACTTGTTGCTTACTGCCATGCTGATTAATGCCTGAGGAATCATTTTATCACAGTGGGATTCACGGAATCTCTTGGATTTTCAGTTACTTACCATTTGGTGGTGGACCAAGGAAATGTGTTGGTGACATGTTTGCCACTTTTGAGGTAACCTTTCGGAGTTTTATACATGGTTTCTTTTATATTTCAAGCTTTTACAAGCCCAAGATTTACATTAGCAACAAAATGATCACAGCAGAGCATGCACGATTTCGAACTCAAAATAACATAGGCATACTGCATCATTGCAGACCGTGGTGGCAACAGCAATGCTTGTCAAGCGATTTGATTTTCAGATGGCTCCAGGAGCACCCCCGGTATGCTTCTGCCAGTTTCAGATTTGTTATAGTTAATAATAAACGTACCAATTATTTATTAGCAATATGATAGGTTGATATGACAACTGGAGCAACAATTCACACAACTGAGGGTTTGAAAATGACTGTTACTCGGAGGACAAAGCCACCAGTAATTCCGAACCTGGAGATGAAAGTTGTTTCTGATTCACAAGAACTCACACGTACCCCATCAATGGTTGTTAGTGCGGCTACTGTTGCTTCAGGAGAAGATCAAAGGGAACTCTCCTGATTCATGCAGTTTCAAGTTGCACTGACATACAGAATGAGTATGTTCTTTTCATTCTCCCCAGAGTTATAATTCTGTTACTTATTTCTCTAAATTGTTTTGGCTTGGCATGTGCATTTACTCGCGTTTTCTCATGTCTCTTCCATTTGCTGGCATATTTTTTCTGAAAGATTATTTTATGCATTTCTATTTATATTGCTCTGCAAATATTTGACTAGTTTACACCATTTGGTTGCGCAAGCAGTACAACACACAGAAGAAGTTTCCTGGCGCACTACTTTTACGGGGAAAATATCTCAAAACTCTTCCGGGCTTATTTCCACCGATTCTAGTGTGCACTCCTACAGATTATAGATCTGCTTGCTGCCACTCAAAAACACCACAAACATATTTACAAGAAGTTCTGACTTCCGAGCATGGACTGCTGCCCTTCTAAATCTTCAGCAGGCCTTCCAACTCGCGAAGAACATCAGCACGGGTAATTATACCTGTTGATAGTGTTTAGAACCCCATTAAGCTTGCAAAATCATCAATGTTAAGGATAAATGGATAATACAGATCAAGTATATATACATGCTGTCCTTTGTCTCTTAAATGTTTGTCATTCTGATACTCACCTATTACTTGTTTATCATGATTTACAATTGGTAGTCTGTGGATCTTCTTCTTGAGCATCAGAACCGCAGCATCTGTAGATGTTACACATGTACTCTTAGATGTAACTTACTAAAAGGATACATGAAAAGAAAAAGGTGAGATGAAAACAATGATTACCCATCACTGTTTTATCTGATGATAGTGTGATGGCTGGAGAGGTCATTACTTCTTCAATCTTTGTTTTTGGCTGTTGCAAGCAGCAATAGATCAGTAAACAAGATGGATGTTCTCCTTTGCTCTTGTATGAAACTAGCAACTTGTTACGTGTGCGCTTGCGCACAAGTTGTGTGGTGTGTGAGTTAGAAAGGGGAGGGGGGAGCTGACCCCTTGTGAAGCTTTGGTCCGGTCTTTCTTGACAACCACCCCAACACATCTGAGGCTGCTGTCTACAACTGGAAGCCCTGACACGGCCTCAAAGTGGCATTCAACTTCCTCCAGTGTCTGCTCTGCTGTGGCCACTAGCACAGGTGTTGACATGGTCTCACTCAAGAGAGCCACACGCTGTATTCACAAAAGAAGAAGAAAGAAATCAGGAGTTCAGCTCGAGTTAAAGGAGATCAAGAGAGATAACAATGATAGCATCAAGAATTCCAGATCAAGTACCTGATCTTCTTGGACAGTCTCCTGTGACTGAAGGTAGGCACGGAAATCATCGTAGCTGAGAAGAGAGAAGTTCTCAGGCCACTCGCCTGAGATGATCGCCTCAGGGTTCTCGTCGAGCTCAAGCCGGATGCTAGCGTCAACGAAAGTCGACGCCCTGCACTGAAAAGTCGGCGATCCCTTTCCTGCACTGCCCCTAGTTCTTGTGTTGATCTTTGCCCCTCTGGCAATGGAGAAACTCTGAAAGGTGTTGATGCATGCCATGGATGGAAGGAGGCTATTTGTGCTCACTCTTTGTTGGGTGGCTCACTGGTTTCTGTATGTTCTTCTGCAGATCTTTGCAGGGGAAGGGGGGGTTTATAAAACGACTGTCAGGGGGCCGAGTTTGGATAGGAATGCATGGAAGGCCTGGCCCCACCAATGACTTGTACCGCTGACAAGATACTACTGTTGGACTTTTTGACTTGATGCCGTTGCTTCTCATATACTCCGTAGGAATTAGGATTACCATCTACTGCATTAGATGGTTACTAGACTAGTACTCGGAGTAACCAACGGTGATAAGCTGAGCAGCTGTGACTTGAGTGAGCTGAATTAACGTTGGATTTCCGAGTTATGGGTGGGATGGAGTATTCCCTCCGTTCCAAAATTTAAGTCATTCTAACTTTCTTTGATCAAAATTATAGATATGACTTTAAAGAGTTATGATACCGAATAGCTATACTGTGAAAATATATCTAATGGAGAATTTAATGGTACTTATTTGATATCATAAATGTTAGTATTTTATTGTATAAATTTGGTCAAAGTTGAGAAAGTTTGACTCTCTAAAAGAGTTAGAATTATGTTTTAGAACTGAGGTACATGATAGTGCACTTTCATTTACCTGGGACACGTGTTGGATCTGGATATGGCCGAACTCGGCGACACGTAAGTGGATTAAGGAGGCTGGTGATCCGTCGTTGCTCTGAATCTGCCGCGTTTCGGATGTGGATTGACGTGCCACCTGCTGGAATTTGGGCTTCCCCTCCAATGTGTAAAGGGACGGGACGGACGACGTGGCACCCCGTGACTGGTCGCCGAGATTCCCGTGGGCCCCTGTCACGTGGCACCGGATAAGGTGACTGAGTGCCTGTGGAAGTAGGGATCCATGACGTCTTGGTGCAGTGGGTTGATGAATCTGAAGTTGCATTTCCCCCAAGTTTCGTGGTCAATGCCTCAATGGTTTTGTGAATTTGTCCAGTGTGGTTGGCCTCTGTTTTGGTAACTAGTGCTGCACTTGCTCTAGTTGCCGCAGTGGTAGTGATGATACTCCTTTGGTTTAGGTGCTATGGCGGATGTATATGTTTTGGTGCTGTGCTGTAGCTATTGGTAACGACAGTGATGAGTGCTTTGTAGTACTTCTACTATTGTTTTTGGTGTCTGTGTAAAGATATTTTTCAAAGCACGTCAGGGTTGAATGGATTTCATACAAATTATCTGCAAAAATCCCCCACCTGCTTGTTGCATACTTGCGTGCGTGCTTCGATGGACCTCTAGGCTGCTGTACAAAACGATTGAGATATTATCAACAAACAGGCCGTTGAATTGCTTGCTCGTGAGCTTCGTTGCATCAGGTCATGGGCCGTGGAGCACTCGGGCGGGCTAGGGATCGGGCTGTTGTTAGTGGGCCGCTACTGAGCCCAACATTCATACTGTTAGAAGACACGTCCTCTCAAAAAATAATAACTACTGTGTCGTCAGGCCGTTACGGGCATTTGTTCGGACGGACCCGACTAAAGCCTGCGTCGTCAGTCGTGACGCCAGCCGCGTGGAGCCCGACAAATTCACGAGTCATGGCACGTTCCGTTCCATGCGGACATTAGCATATCCATCCATACTTCCATGCATATCCTCCTGGAGCTATAACTTCTGAGCATATTTCATACAGCTATTTCCAGGTACAAATAAATATTACATATGCCCCGGCAGGCCAGCACCGTCTTTTCTAATAATGTTGCAAGTAGTAGACTCAAAAGAAGTCGGCAGGAGCCGTTTAAAAGAAAAGACTAACAAAAGAAGCCTGAAGAACATGGAATGGTATTGAAAAGTAATTTATTTATAGCTTTATTTTTTTCACAGCTACTACATATCGGTAGAAAAACTTACTGATTTTAACTGTTTTAATAGTATTCTGCGAAGATGAGCAGGACACAATGATAATATGTTTCTTTTGTTTCACAATGTTCATATCCAACCACATCGAGAATAATTCGAGTTCATCAACAAAATTTAGCTTTTGAGCCGCTTAAAGAACCAGACTAAAAACATCGTGAAATGGAGCCAGAGGTACTTAGTAACAAATATTTGTGGTCGAAGTAATTACTCTAACTACCCGCCAAGAAAGAGATTAAATCTGACTAAATAAATGTGCCAGAAAATCAGTGGCCGGAAAAAGGCGGATAGATCAGTAAAATCAGGCTTAAGGAGATAAACGAGTGGTCACAGGAGATACACAAAATTCGCAAAAAAAATCCGGACACAATACATACAGTTGACCAGGAAAAAAAAAAGCAGTGATAAACGTGCAAGCAAAAGGGTCTGGAGGGTCGCAAGTATCTTTTTGGTCGGCATGGCCTGGTGTGATCCTGTGTTCCTGATCCCAATCCGTGCCATGCCCGTTGCCGTACGTCGGATAAACACCGGTCGCTTGCTTGGGCTGCGCACTTTCCTGACGCTGCTAACGACGTGCCGGCGCCGCGCCATTAAGAGCAAGAAGCAACCAATTCTCTTCTGCAACCCACTCCCATCCGTCCCTTCGTCGACAACCCCAACGCGCGCGCGCGACACCCGAGCGAGCGAAGCGAAGCCATGGAGAAGGCGATCGATCGGCAGCGGGTCCTCCTCGCCCACCTCCTCCCTTCCTCTTCGTCGCCGCCCTCCTCGCAGCCGCGGCTAGAGGTGAGCTCCTCCCTGATCTGTTACTGGTCAGTTGTGGCTCATCTCGTTTGTTATCTGATCGATTTCCTGCTGCGTGCCGGTGGCGGCGGGTGTTCGCTCTGCAGGCGTCGGCGTGCGCCGCTGGGGACAGCGCCGCCTACCAGAGGACCTCCTCCTTCGGAGACGATGTCGTCATCGTTGCGTAAGCCTGCCCTCTTACAATTTTTTCTCTCGTCCCCTTTTTTCTCCGTAGTAAGTACGTATAGTTTAGGACAGCTCTTCAACATGCCACAGGTAACTGATAGAAACTGAAGTTATTACCCGTATAGTGTTCTTTAATTAGCGCTATTTAGCCATGAGCCCATGACTCAATGAGGAGGCTGAACAGTTCAGCCCACTTACCTTGTACTACTACTTAGCAACAAGAATGGGTACTCAACTCAACTAACTTACCAGAATAACAATTGATGAAGAGATCTCAGTTCAGTTCAAGAGGGAAAAAAGGTTCAAAATCATAACATGTATAAACCGGAAACACACATCCTTTTCTGAAAGTGTGGCAGGACTGAATATGCTGCATACGTGCATCAATTGAGGGATAATTTGTCACTTCCTTCTGTTCTGTGCCACTGCAGTGCATACCGGACGCCCATATGCAAGGCGAAGCGAGGAGGTTTCAAGGACACTTACCCAGAGGACCTCCTTACTGTTGTTCTCAAGGTTTGCTTTTGTTATGTTGTTTCTTTTTTCCTGCTAGTTTTCGTTACAACTGGTTGTTTTCGTTACAGTTGGTTGGCTGTGCTTAAACAGAGTTTCCACGTGCTCATCGTTCATAGTTCTGTTGCTTTCGTTTTCCACCTGTAGGCTGTTCTGGACAACACTAAAATCAATCCAGGTGAGGTTGGTGACATTGTGGTTGGGACGGTGCTAGGTCCAGGTTCGCAGCGTGCAACTGAGTGCAGGATGGCTGCTTTCTATGCTGGATTCCCTGGTAAATCTTGATGTTTGCAATCATGGCACCATCATTGGACAAAATTTCACTATTCCATTTTGTTGTTGTAGAAACTGTTCCTGTTAGAACTGTCAACCGGCAGTGCTCATCTGGGTTACAGGCAGTAGCTGATGTCGCCGCTGCTATAAAGGCTGGTTTCTATGACATAGGTAATTGCAGCATTCTGAATACCATGCTAGTTCTGCTGCTGTGCTTTAGTTTGGGTGCTGAATTGCTACTTTGCCTCCAAACAGGGATTGGTGCTGGTTTGGAATCCATGTCGATAAGTTCCATTGGTTGGGACGGACAAGTAAACCCGAAAGTAAGGATTATAAATCATACTGTATACTGATACAGATATTTTTGTTATTGCTGTAACACGTTTCCTCTGCAGATAAGTGCATTCCAGAAAGCACAGGATTGTCTCCTGCCCATGGGAATTACTTCTGAAAATGTTGCTCATCGATATGGTGTCACTAGGCAAGAGCAAGATCTGGCTGCTGTGAGTTCCTTAATCACGAATTGTTTTAATCTATTCGTTTATTTCTTTTGATAAGATGGCAATCAAAGCTTCGCGTTTTATCAGGCTGAATCTCATAGGAGAGCTGCTGCAGCTACGGCTTCTGGAAAATTCAAGGATGAGATTGTCCCTGTGCCAACTAAGGTAAGAGGCATTGAAGTTTTGTTTCCTGCCCTCAACTGAGTAGACACTAGCAACAGTTTAACCTAGTTTTAAGCTGTGCCAACTTAATAGTAAGCCAGTAACTAATATGCTTGTTGCCAGACCAATTTTTAAGTGTAGTTATCTAGTAAAAGAACAGAATTTTTTTAATGATCATTATTATAAACGTTTGATGACATACTCCATATTGTGCAGATCGTTGATCCTAAAACTGGAGAGGAGAAGAAAGTTGTGATATCTGTTGATGATGGAATTAGGCCAGGGACCACAGCATCTGGATTGGGGAAGCTTAAACCAGTTTTCAAAAAGGATGGGACTACAACTGCAGGTATTGCAGGAGAGAACTATTTTCTCTGACACTCTTTGAATCCAGAGTTTTTTCACTCGCTGCTGAAACCTCATCTGATAAATCATTCAAACTGTGTAGGCAATTCTAGTCAAGTGAGTGATGGTGCTGGAGCTGTTCTTCTCATGAAGAGATCTGTAGCTCTGAAGAAAGGGTTTCCTATTCTTGGTGTTTTCAGGTACTTTACATTCCTTTCCTTATACAAATACAACATCTTCGTTAGTTCATATTTTGTTCATCGGCATTGTTTAATAATATGTTTCTCTTAATTCATTGTTACACTAAAATGTGACATAATCTATTAGGAGTTTTGCTGCTGTTGGAGTGGACCCAGCTGTTATGGGTGTTGGTCCTGCTGTAGCCATTCCTGCTGCAGTGAAGTCTGCTGGCCTTGAGATTCAAGACATTGATCTCTTTGAACTGAATGAGGTCTGTTTATTTGTCATAATCCTCACATTTTCTGTCATTTATTAACAATATCTGATTACCAAGTCATCCACTCGCAGGCATTTGCCTCTCAATTTGTCTACTGCTGCAACAAGCTAGGACTCGACCGATCCAAAGTGAATGTGAATGGAGGCGCCATTGCCCTTGGACACCCTCTGGGAGCAACAGGTAGTTGATCATCTACTTGTTCGCATGCCATTGGTACATGCTACCAGATCGTCAGAGTAAAGTCATCTAAGCTGGTGATTCTTTTTTGTTGTTCAGGTGCACGGTGTGTGGCTACTCTTCTGAACGAAATGAAGCGCCGAGGAAGAGACTGCAGATTTGGTGTTGTCACCATGTGCATCGGTAAGATCTATTGTCTCCATCATACCAGTTGTTAGATACTCGCATCTGGATAAGTGAAAAGCAAAGGATGTGTAAGGCACAAATATAACCTGACCATGTTGTATTGTGTCGATTGCAGGATCTGGGATGGGTGCAGCAGCTGTGTTTGAGCGGGGAGACACGGTGGATGAACTCTCCAACGTGCGGAACATCCAGTCACACAATTTTCTATCTAGGGATGCGAAGTAGGTCGCAGAAGCATTATCATCTATCATCAAGGCATGGATCAGTGTATCATCCTAAAGCAGTAGGCTGCTATGTTAGTGCTTCAAAACCCATATTTATTTTTTACGATATGAGGAATAAAAGGGCATCATACAGTATCCTGTTGTAGCCACCCTTAGATGAAAGAGTCAAAGAAAAGGGTGTTGTAACCAAACAGCTCAATGTTCTGAGCTTGTTCTGTTGTTGGTTTATTTCCAGATCTGAATAGACAAATGAATTTCTCCTTACGCCAGTCTCAATGCAAGTTTCATGGACACAATTACCTATAGTGACACGTCATCTAAAAATGTTTGAAACTATGATGAGACACTCCTCTCTCAATGTAAAGTTTCATCTTTTGTTGTTTCCTAGGTTACATGCAAGACACAAGTTGTCTAGGTAACTGTGTAGAGAGGGTTTCATCACCATGAAACACATTTCACCTCTCTCTTTATTAATACACTGCCACATCATCAAAAATGCTGACATGCCTGCCTATTTAATACCTATGAAACTCCACTGACCGGCCTTATAGCCTTGTATACTTAGACCAGGATAAAAAAAGAGCACATTTGTTCAGCAGGCTGATTGGGAATTGTGAATCTGTTGAGATGCATGCTTGCCGCCACTCTGACTAACAGCTTTGCAGACAGATAGTTACTTACCTCTTGTTCATTGGGCTAGAACCGGATTCTGGGAATACTCCAGTATATTTGGAAAGATAGACCATTCCTGAAATACCCATCGTTTACCTCTGATGGTAGAGTATAGACCATTCCTGAAATACCCATCGTTTACCTGCTAATGGTACTCCCTCCGTTTCTAAATATAAGTCATTCCAACTTTTTTAGAAAGTCAAACTATTTTATCTTTGACCAAAATTATAGAGATACCGAATAGCTATACTATGAAAATATATCTAATGAAAAATCTAATGATACTTATTTGATATCATAAATGTTAGTACTTTATTATATAAATTTGATCAAAGTTGAGCAAGTTTGACTCTCCAAGAAAGTTGGAATGACTTATATTTAGGAACGGAGGGAGTGGTAGCTAGCAGACAAAGTACTCCTTTTTTTGGACTGAAAACGTTTTTTTTTTTGGACTGAAAACGGTAGCAGAGTCGTGCTCCCAGTGTTAGCAATTAGTTTGTTCTGCATTTCAAACGAGTAAACGGCTCCAACAGGGGTGTAAGGACTACTCCCTCCGATCTAAATTTTAGTATGTCGCTTTGGATTTATTCTAAATTAAACTTATCTCATTTTAATAAATTTATAGGAAAATTTGTTAACCTCTACAAGATTAAATAAATGCATAACCAATATGTAATTACATGGTGCATCAAGTGAAAGTAGTTTGATGTCGTAGATATTTGTATTTTTTTTTTCAAAAAAGATCATCTAATCTAAAGAAATTTGGCTTGGGCCAAAACTAGAATGCCACATAATTTGGAACGGATGGAGCAACAAAGCGTAGCAAAGCAAAAAAAACACATACAACGACGAGTTGATCAAATGATATAGACCGAGCTGATAGCTGATATGATGGCTAGAAACGTTGTTTGCACCACCGTCGCAAAATTCTTCTCTTTTTCCGAACGCAGGTGAGATTTTTTAACTCAGAGAGACGGGGTATAATCATTGACAAATTGTTATCTCTTTATGAGATTTAATAACAATTTATCAAGAATTTGCTTGTAGATTTTCTTTCCCCGACATCCATCCATACTTGAAGCCTCTTAGTTGACGAGTATATCGTGACCCAAATACTCCAAACCTGTGCCTCAAGATAACAAAATTCTCCATATACTCCCTCTATCCCGCTTTAAACGTCATCCTAACTCATTAGCATGAAGTCATGATCTTGGACACCCGTACTATTAAGGGAGGGAGGGAGTTGGCCGCAAAGCTAATAACAACTAAGAACGAGAGAAGCGTAAAGTGTTAAGTACGCTTTCCTTGCCGCAATGTGAAGATATCGGGCAAGGCGCTTTCAGTTGCATTCCCGTGGATCCCCAAATCCATTCTGCTCCTCCACAATAATAGATCGGTGACCGAACCGCTTGCTTCGCAGCAGGATCGGGCGGGCGGCGGCCAGCCAAGCGGCAGGCGCAGAGGAGCGGCGAGTGCACGGGCGGCAAGGCCGTGGATCTCAGCGATGCTTTGCGAGCTTGCGTGAAGGGTGTGCCCAAACGAGCTCAGGCGCCCGATTTTCCTGCGCCTGGGCCTGAGCTCGGTTGCCTGAGACAGGCAGCACGGACCGGCGGCGTCGGCGATGAGCGGCAGCGGCGGAGGAGTCGGCGGTGGTGCCGGCGGGAGCCCCAACAGCACGGAGTGGCGCTTCAACCAGACGCTCCGCAACGTGCAAGGGTAAAGCCGATCTTTCGTCCCTCGCGCGAGCCTTTCCCCATCTTCGATCTGACTGTATGCAAATGGGACTAGTGCATAAGGGGACTAGTGCATAAGGCTGTAGCTTTGCTTAGTGTCAGTTCAGCATAATAGCTCCCACGCTTCATATCCCGAAGAAATGCTCTTGATCTGTTCCTTTTGTATTCAAATTTGTTAACTCTGTTATTCAAAAATAACCAAATGACACTTTTATAACCTGCTTACTCGCAATATTTGTTGCTTCCATCAAGATGCCGTAAGAATGTTTTGATTAAGCATATATATTTACCGTTCCTGTACATTGTGTGAGCTGTCTGTTTGTAACCTTAAAATGATCTTTGGTTGTTATTGTCCGAACTCTTTGTCAGAATGCTCAAAGGACGCAGCTTTCCTGGAAAGGTTTTGCTAACCCGGCGGTCTGAGCCTCTTTCCCCTCCTGACTATTCTCCAAGATTTGAGAGTGAGCCTGATGAAGATGAGCGCAAGGAAGGTTCTCAGGAGGTAATGTGCAACTAGTTTGATTGCTTTTGACATGTAAATATGATGTATTGTAATTGTAACTGATGGAGTTGACATTGTGAAGGGAGAAGGCCAAGCACCTGGAAACTCATTTGACAACGCAAGTGCAAAGAAGTCAAATCTTCTGTCAACAAGTAGCTCAAATTCATTACCAGATGCCCAAGGGCTAGTTTCTGGGGCTAGAGCTACAGATTCTGCAAGAATTGATAAATTCACAAAGGAACTCTCTAGGCCAGCTGTTATATTAGGTATGCAGATTATTCTTTGTAGTATATTATTTTGAATTCATCATCAATTTTGCGTGAAGTAGTTTGATCTCAGAAGTAAACATTACATTGATATTCTTGTATTAGGCATAACTGATCATCTCTAATCTTTCTATTTCGACGCCTTTGCATTATTTTGGTCAGGAAGGCAAACATCAAAAGTTATTAAAATCATGTACAATGAGTGATTATTCCTTTGTATTTTATGGAAGCTATGTTTTTTCGCTTCAGTTTATCAATTAAGCTTGCTTTTGTTGATGATATAAAGTTAGTTGAAATACAAGGAAAACTAGCATTTCAGAGTATCTGATTCTTCATATACCCACAAACCTAGAAGTCATGATGTGGCTGTCTTTTTTCCTTTTCCTTTTGTGTGTGTGTGTAAACCTCGGTTCTTTTTTTTTTTGGTTCGTTCTTTTCTTAAATAGTAAACATGAATTTCTATCTCAGATCAGAGTTGATAAATCACAAATCGACAACTCTTGCATGTAAATGAAAACCTCTTTTGGGCCTTTTCCTTTTAAAAAACTTTGACTGTTAATATACTTTGGTTCGTCAAGATTATCTAGAACTCATTTGACACTGCAATCTATCCTCCATTATGTAGACAAATTGCGTGAATTATCTTGGAGCGGTGTGCCACCATACATGCGACCTAATGTATGGAGGCTTCTTTTGGTGAGTAGACATGCTTAGTGTAAAGATAGTAGAACTTCTTTTGAATATTTTGTTCCAATTTTTGAATTTAATATAGCTGGATACAGGGATATGCACCACCTAATAAAGATAGACGAGAAGGTGTTCTAACAAGAAAAAGACTTGAGTATGTGGAATGTGTTTCTCAATACTACGATATCCCGGATAGTGAGCGCTCAGATGAAGAAATTACTATGCTTCGCCAGGTAATATTTTTAGCTTATAACTTATTGACTCATTCCCTCACCCTATTTTCTTGAAATCAATCATCTTACAAGTCATCTGCCGGACTGTAGATTGCAGTTGATTGCCCAAGAACTGTGCCTGATGTTACCTTTTTTCAAAATCCTCAAATTCAGAAGTCTCTCGAGCGCATTTTATACACATGGTAAGGTGTGAGATTTGCTGGTTTGTTTTCTTTCTTTCTTTTTTGGTGGTGGTGGCTTCATCGACAGAAAATTAACTCTCTCTTTCCAATTTTGATGCACTATTTTCCTCCTGATGTCAGTCTGCTGTATGCAAATGTGCTTGTTTCCGGTGTGGATAATACTACATTTGCGAAATTCTTATTTACCAAACTTGGTTAAGTGGATGGATTTTGCACTAAAGTTGCTCTTGTATTAATTCCTTTAGTTAATTTGGCATGGGTTGAGTCTTCTTTATCTTGACATATTAATTTTTGGATCTTAATGCTGAACGCATTCCTTGTTCTTGCACTAGCATGATTGTTTGTTTCCTGTGAAATAGATTCTCTCCCTCACCTACATGTAGACCATTTCTGTCAGCACCAGTGATTTCTCTGTCTTTCATCCTTCCATATATTTGGTCCCTGTGCTAGTTTGTTGTGCTGATTGGGCAGTAACATTGTTCTTTTAGTACAAATTATCATCCACATGGCGACCCGTTCTATTGATGCAAAACATTACTTTTACTAATATTTTTTACCTTTGGCATTGCTATTTAATTGGACCAGAGTTGTGTTTATTTGCTTTTCTCCATTTTCTGATATGGGGATTTCAGGGCTATTCGTCACCCAGCAAGTGGCTATGTTCAGGGAATAAATGACCTTGTCACGCCATTCTTGGTTGTGTTCTTATCAGAGCACCTAGAAGGCAACATGGACAGTTGGTCTGTGGACAATCTTTCAGCACAGGACATTTCTAACATAGAAGCAGACTGCTACTGGTGTCTCTCGAAGTTTCTTGATGGAATGCAGGATCATTACACCTTTGCACAGCCAGGAATTCAGCGGCTTGTTTTTAGATTGAAGGAACTAGTTCGTCGTATAGACGGTAATGTTCCATTGATTCTCATGTGTTGCCACTTCTTGTTCCACTGTGTAGCAATTTTTTCTCCACTTTTCAAGTGTCATGTATAATGGCCCTTCCAATTAAAATAACCGTGGTGTGTGGTGGCATGGCGGAACTTAAGGATTTATAGGACCCTTATGTGGAGATAAATATTACATATACTTGTAGAACCATGAATTTGAAAGTGCCTAGTCATTCTTTTATGACATGATCTGCTCGTAATTTCTTAGTTTTTTCCTTATTATATTTTAAACACTTATTCTTTGCCGCATGATTTTGTGTTATATACTTATATGCAGAACCTGTATCCAAGCACATTGAAGAACAAGGACTAGAGTTTCTTCAATTTGCTTTCCGTTGGTTCAACTGCCTTTTGATACGGGAGGTATGTCCCTGTTACACTTGATGACTTGTTTTTATATTTCATATACACGTAAAAAGGTTGCTAACCTGTCTCATATCCATGTAGATACCTTTTCATCTTGTCACACGCCTGTGGGATACATATCTTGCTGAAGGAGACTATCTACCAGATTTTCTTGTGTACATATCGGCTAGTTTTTTGTTGACTGTAAGTCACCTTTGAAATATGTCTATGTGTTATTGTTACACCAGTAGCAATCTCTCTGTTATGCTTGCCAGAACTTTAAGTGTCTGATACTTTGAAACCCTCCCCCCCCCCCCCCCCCCCCCAGTGGTCAGATAAACTGCAGAAACTGGATTTTCAAGAAATGGTGATGTTCCTTCAGCACCTTCCCACAAGGACCTGGGCACACCACGAGCTTGAGATGGTCCTCTCCAGGGCTTACATGTGGCACACAATGTTCAAGAGCTCTCCCAGTCACCTTGCCAGCTAGCCTGTTCATCGTGGCTGTAAGCGGCAACAGGCCTTTGCTACATTCTAGTCTCATGTTCCTGATCCTCCATTTGGAGTTGTTATATATCGGTGCGCAGTGCTTTTGGATCTGTTTTTGTTCAGCTCATGCTATTGGTTGTAACGGTCTGATTTGTATATTTTACCCAAGAATCAAGATCTGTAATGAAAATGGAAGAATAGTAATTGCATTCACCACTTTGGCGGCTTGAGGCATGTACTCAAGTTGTCTTCCCTCTTTGTACCTGATAGGCTGATATACACAGTTCTTCCAACAACATGAGATGCTTCTTGTTTTGCGGCCTCCTACTTGTAGCTTCTGGGATACTGTATCCTCTTTTTGTGCTGGTATCAGATTCGGGTTCTTTATTTCAAAAAAAAAAAAAAGAAGATTTGGGTTCAGTTCAGCCAGAGGGCTTCGTTATATTTGGAAATTGTGTTTCCCCTTCAGTACCCGCCCAAGTCAGATAACCTAAAACCTAAGCTGTTCCTGCTAATGCTGGGGGCTTGAGCTGGATAATTGAAGCTTATCAGCTGCCTCTGTTTAGTTCCTCCTTTTCATCGAAAGTTTTCCATCCTATAGAACCATGTCAGTTCATTTCTATCTCTGTGCACGCTTTTATCGAACTAAACACGGGTGTCTTTTGAATTTTGATGAAGTTTTAAACCATTTTCATGGTTGGAGTGCGCTTAAGCTTAACTCTTACTCTGTGGACTGTGGTAGTATCTTGTACTAAAAGATTGGTCGTGAGGTAGCGGTGGCTGCTAGCTTCTCTGCTGGTCAAAAGGAGACGCACTACTGGTACGCAGAAACGTGAATGATCCAGGGGACCTTTTCGTCGGGGTGCATAAACAAATTACAAAGGGGAGATGATTAACCGAGACATGATGGCCCTGATGCGGATCCTGGGCGCCATCATCGCGAATCGCGGCGCATTTGCATCTGCATTTCGTAGCGGAGGGGTCCTGACAGCTGGGCCCGGTTAAGTATCGGTTAGTGGGCCTGCTCCCTTTCAGCGAGACACCGGCCACATCTCCGTCTGGTACGGCCCGCACGCACGCACCCAGAGCCGCACGGAGATCGGGAGATGTCGAGTGCGTAGCAGTCTTGCGAGATCACGTAATGTACTGTACTGTACTGTACTAGGGGTAATTTCTTTTAATAAAAAATGGTGCTACGAAGCAAAACGAGCCAGCTTTTCTAACAGCAAAACAGGACGCAACTTACTTCCCTTCCTGTAGAAAATAGATTATGTTTTGGACAAAATTTTAGTTAAATATTGAAAATATAAATTACCGTTGAGTTTGAAAATGTGAAAACCATATGAATATATTTGTCTTGAAAAATATTTTTAAAAAATATACATATATTATTTTTTTAATAAATATTTTTATAAAGTAAAAAGTCAAATTTACGTTTTGAAGAACGTATTTAAGTTTTCTTGTAGCCGTAGCTTGCATTGTCTCCTGTTTCCGGGACTGCGAAAAGTTAAAGCCACAAATCCAATTCAATAATCAACACTCTAGTTAACTAAGCTTGAGGTCTTTATGGAAGAAAAGGTCTTAAATAAAAGAGCGTAAGGTTCATGACTATTGTGTAAGGCTTACTGAAATCGGCCTGATTTACAAATTACAATCAAGTTTAACTTTTGGTTTGATGCGGGTTTGAGGCTTGCGTCCAAGCTCGCTCTGTCGTCGTCCTTGTGTGATTGTGTCTTCATCGACTCTTTTTTTTTTTGGCTGCCTCGGATAGTCCTGTAAATTGTGGGCACAATCTAAGCACGATGGAAACCCCCAATCGCAAACCGTAATTTATCAGTAATCGTAGATCACTTGGAGAGTAATTTTTGTTGAATTAATCCATTACCCAAATTGTGTTTGAATTTAGCATCGCCGGAGTGCCAGACCACCGTGACAGCGTATCCCTCCAAAGTTGACTTTTCCAAGTTGTTTGTTATGTTGGTGGAAAAGCCGGTTAGTTTTGACTGTTTTAGTAGCATTTTCTAAGGATAAATAAGTTAAAATAAGACAGAAACGGAGAATCAGAACACGACGTCAAAATTTAAGATACCGGAGAATGGAGGAGCACGTAAACACGCAGTCGGACGCCCGGAACTAAAAGCCGTTTCTTGTTCTTTTCTCTTATATATAAAACAATCCTTGTTAGTGAAAAAGAAAAGAAGAAGACAAAATAGAAGAGACCAGTCCAGCTGGCCGGCTGCAGCAATGCAACAATGCAACCCGCACGTACGTTGTTGGTTGCGGTGGACACGTGCGGAGCAGCGATGGCTGAAATGGATTGATGGTGATTTCATTAAGGGCAAGCAGAGTAGTTAATTACAGAGAAATTAAATCAATTGTGTGGTGGTGGGGACAGACTAGACAGGAGAGAGAGAGTAGGAGAGGTAAGGCTGTCGGGCCGGGCACGGGGTCAACAGTTGCCGCGCCCACCCTTGTCGGCTTGTCGGGGCGGGGCCCTTTCTCCTTGCTTTCCCTCTCCCCTTCCTCCGCTTGCTCGCTGCCCCCACGCACTCTCCCGCTTCCGCTACATGCACATCCAGAGCCCCTATGAACGTGCTTTCTTTGGCATAATTATTGGCGCACAAATCATACCGAAAGCATCAAAGCACGGGGTATGTTGCTAGCCAAATGACTCACGGAGGAATCTGAAAGCACATGTAAAACGTTGTAAAGTGCTATCGTGATTGCTTGAAAACCCCTCGAACCCGTTGGCAGGGTTTTGCAAAGTTTTGAAGTGAAAATGCATGCAGAAAGGCTCTCTATTTATTTTATCATTTTATTAGGAGTAACCTCCTCCTCCCCCATTCAACAGACGAGACGGTGAATAAGTCAACCATGTACTCTACTACTCCTGCTACAGCAGAATCACAAACTAGACAGAGAGAGGATAGTTCCTTGTGCATGATGCAGCAACTTTTTTCCACTGCCTCCGGTCAAACACCGGCCTCAACAGGCACTACGCGATTTTTGGTTCTTGGGCGGCCGGCAATGTGATGGGTAGGGGCGCCACCGTACCACTAGTACTAGCAGTAGTGCCGGCCCGGCCCCGTTTTCCATCGTCTTGAGAACAATGGAGGAGGCTTTCGTTAAAAGAAAATGGAGGAGGCTCTGGTTTCGTTTGCCTGCAAAAACTTAAAAAATAAAAAATCGTTGCTGCTGCTTGCTTCTTGACAAGCGAGCGACAAAGTGGCATGTTAACCGGCCGGGATGGCCTCGGAACGATTACCCTAAACTCGTCTATCAACGGGTGCCAACAAATCTTTTACATATCATTGACATCACTAGCAACGTACTATATTCGTGATTTCGTGTACTGCCTATTGTTAGATTAGTATAAACATAATTAACAACAACTTAACCACAAGATCTCTAGTCTAGATCTAGATCACGCCTAACTCACTAATTTAATGCGGAATCTTAGATCTTAACACTTACCAGTGTTTTCTCTGTTCATGCTTGAGTGTTGATGAAGTAGATAATGACGAACTTGACGTAGATGTAGAAGAACGGGACTCCGAGCTTCCACGCCTTCCAGCACCTTAGTGATTGATAGGATTAGGGTTAACTAGAACCCTAAAGACTAATTCGTGATTAACTCACGGATTAGGGAAACCAGGGGTTTCCCCTTAGTTATATAGTGCTGTAGACGTGGGGCCGGGCCCTTAAATGGGCTGAGTTTGCCTTCCAATCAAAGGCAACTAACAGGGAATAGCCTAGGATTAGGATTGGGCCTGAAGGCCCAATAGACCTGACCGAGGTCAAATCCAACATTCTCCCCCTTGACCGATGGTCAATAACTTATTCTTATAATATTCAACTTTATTGATCACGTGAAGGTGGATATACACAGATCAATAATCTCCCGCTTAATCGAACAGTCTTAATCTTAAAACTTACTTGTGTTCGTCTTATGTTCACACTCAATACAATAGCAAAACCCAGCGAATGAGTCATCGGCAGACATGACAGACATACCGGGACGTCATTAACCAAAGTCCACTATAGTACCTTGATAGAACACTTACTAACTTATTTGGGAGTTTATTAATTCGGCCTCATCCAGAATCATATTTGAGGTTAATCGTCAAATCCATACTAATCTCGCGAAAATAGGATAAGAGACAAAAACCCTCAATTAGTCACATGACTATCAATTCACTTAAAACATTAAAATGACTTGATCCTGGGACCCTTCTTTCATAACAATATATTTGTCAATGTACTTGACACCATCAACTATATGTCATTACTTGAAAGGAATACTGTAATCAAATACAGCAACATTGATTTGAAATCAATTTTAACACATTAATAATACCGGAATATAACTCATATGCCTGTCTAAAACATGCCATACAAAATTAGCCTTAATTATGCTAATCTTGTTTTAGAGCTTTCTGCAGAATCGCTCAGATCTGTAAGAGTGAAGGACGTAAACTTAATGTGCACAATTACATCCATACACTTTTACAAAACTTTATCTGAATAGTACTTAATTAAATAAGCATGTTAGTCTGGTGCATTAAACTTTTATACACCTTTTCCAGTGGACCTCCCCTGGACTAAGACTAGTAAAAATTTGTCAAGCATTCCGGCTTGTCATGCTAAGTCAATCACTTATAGATCTTAGCATATAGCTTCTAATTGAAGCATTAGGAACGTCTTCCTATTTAATTAGACTTAACCTTTACACTTATGATAAATAGGCATAGATGTGTATGCATTCACATTTTATCACTTCAGAGCTACTCTTAACATTTGCCCTTTAGTGACAATCCTAATCCTCACTTTGGTCCCATCTCAGTGTCATACTCCCCCAGAACTTAGGAGAGCTTCACTAAGATGCATCTTATGATATGATGAAAACTTTTCCCCGTTGTTGGAATGCAAACTTAATAATGTTTAGCTTTATGGAGAAAACATTCACCTTAGAGTATCAGGATAATAATTAATCCACCTTAGCTTTACAAATGAATCATGGTTGCCCATGACACATACAAACTTAATGTGAGTTATGAACTTAGCATCTTAGTTTCTTTTGGAATCACTTTCAAACCTGTAGACCCATCATAGCCTACTGCTTTGACTCCATTAGAAAATTGCTATGAAAAATAACTATACTTATGTTAAAGTTCACAGACTCCTTTATGACCTCTTTATTGTAAACTTAAAATAATTGAGGCTCTCACTTTTGTGCCCAATACTTAACTTATCATAAAACATTACTTATCTCTGTTATGGTTAGACAACTAATGTATATCCTCAACAAAGTTAGATAGAGAGCGGAGGAGACACTTATGGCACAATATAAATATATATGATAAAATCATATATGTATATATATCTTATCTTAAATCATCAATATAGAGAAAACTTATCCTATATCTCATTAAGATTTTTCTTCTCCCCCATTTCCTTTTTCTTAGTGAGCTTCCATTGAACTCTGAACAATCAGAATATTAAAAGTGTCGAACCATAAACTTATATGAAGTAATTTACAATGGATGCTCTTTAACTTATTTATCTTTGGCACGACATTTACTATATCTTTCTTAGATACCACTGATGAACTTCCCTTGCTAACCTAGCCCACATCAGCGGTGGCCAGAAGATGAACTAGAGAAGCAAAGCTATGATTAAATGTTCATAAAACAGCGGTGGCCAGAATCATGAACATAAATCATATTTCAACCGTCTCTGATTCAAATTGAACTAATCCACAACAGCGGTGGCCAGAAAATGGATAGAACAACAGAACCTATGAAAATTATCCCGTACCCAGCGGTAGCCAGAATAAAGAATAAAATCACACCTGACTTATTTGAGGCAGTTGGTAATTGTGGAGTATGACTCCTATTACAATGGTATTATATCTCGCATTATAAACTTATTCTTAATTGAAGCAATGAGATGTAGCGAGTATATAAAACTTATTCTTAATTTTGCCATTAAAACTTATGGACAATAAAATATTATGGAGAGAAAATTATAACTCTACTAGACGAGAGCAATTCTTAACTAGTATTGTTAGCAGGAGCATCTCAAAACTGATGAGACATTCCATTCTCCCCTTCGAATTTGTGGTCTAAAACGTGAGTGTGCCACATATTCGACAAG
Source organism: Urochloa ruziziensis (assembly GCA_015476505.1). Lineage (NCBI taxonomy): Eukaryota > Viridiplantae > Streptophyta > Magnoliopsida > Poales > Poaceae > Urochloa > Urochloa ruziziensis. The sequence goes on along the minus strand of CM027123.1, from coordinate 7,609,724 downwards.
GTCTCATCACTTCTTAACTCATTTAACTTAAATAGTAGTCAAAGACAATTGTGATGAAAAATAAGCACTAAAAGAATTTGATGATGTATTATTATTACTTTTTTTTTTTGAGATCTATTATTATTACTTATTGAGAACACAAATATCCAGAGTTTCTTAATCTAAAGTACATCATCTGCTGGAAATAAGTCTAAAACTAATGACCTAATTCTAATGTGAGGCTCCAGAGTCTTTGACTTTGATGAAGTCTTGTAGAATTTGCTCCCCTGAATATCCCTTCCTTTAAGGTCGATGAATACCTGAAGGAGGTTTAATATGTGTAGAAACACCTGAGTTATTCCACCAAAATGGGTGGGAACAAATAAACTTAATAAAACTTATGAGACAATTTAATTACCTCTCTTCTGAAGCCATGTAGCTAATCCGGGGCACCAACTTTGCATGTGTACGGGTTCCTTACAAAAGTTGCATACGCCTAGGGCATAATTCTCAGGGAGGGACGCAGTGATCAAATGCGAAAGCATTGAACTCGAGGTATGAATCCCAAGCACTTCTAGCTTTTCAGCTATGTAGACCATGTTATTAACATGCGCCCTTAATGCACCTTGACCATTGTAACGTGAGGTCACTAATTTCTTAACGAGGAAAGTGGCTAACTTACGCTTATACATTTCCTCAATTGAGTACATAAACTCCTTAACTGATAATTCCTTACCGTTGATCTCAGTAGGAAAAGAATCTCTCAAGGCCTTAATGACGGTATGTCTAATGACCATCTTAGCCAAGTCATTGGATCTCTCCCATTTTTCTGAATTTGAGTTGTACTCACTTATGTTATCAACATAATTTTGAGTTCCAACCGCTGGAGCAGTTGGCTTATCCTCACGTAACGCATAATCAAGATCCAAGGTCTTGAGAATGTTTAGCACATCCTGATTCCAGCTAGGGAAGTTTGTGCCATCATAATGCTCAATGGTGCTTAGCAACTTTGTATAATCAACTGAAAATTCATAAATAAAGTATGTCTCAGTAATAGTACAATAGGATGCACATAAAAGCATGAAAATAACCCTACGGTGGTCTGATTAAAATCACGCAAAACAAGTAACAACTTGCAATCACCGGTGGGGAAAACAAGCGAAACTTGACTTAAACTCGTAATTAAACAACGGTGGTTGAATTAATCACAAGTTTACTCTAAATGAACTTCCCGGTGGTTCCATTCAAATAGAGGCATCTAAATGCACTTGGTGAAAGAGAACGAACTTTCAGCTTAACTTATGTTAAAAACAATTAATGCAAAGTTTAAACTTAACTTATATGAAAACAATGCAAAACTTATTCTTAATGTATACTTATCTAAAATAACATGGTAAAACAAAAGCATTTAATAAAAGACTTATTCTGAATCTAAAACTTAAACTTAAAAGATACTTAATGGTAAGGAAAGACTGTGCAAGAAAATAAATAGATTGCACCATAAATTTATCATGCTCATGAAAAACTTAAAACTTTATTTTATGAGCGCATTAAAACTTAACATTTCTTAATTGCATAAAAGTAACATGCAGCAAACACGACATAAAACTCTACTTATATATATATCAGTTCATAATTAAATAAAACTTAATTTGCAATTAAGAAATAAACTTTCACTGAAAAATAATGAGCCACTGAAAACTGACAGGTCAAAAACTTAAATATACATCTTAAATAAACAGTGTAACTTAATGCTTAAAATTTCTTATGTAAGAAATAATTTATACTTAATGCGGAAGCGATAAAGGTTAAACTTAACTTAAAGTTCAAGTCTTAAATCATAAAACTTAAAAACTCAACTTACTAAAATTTTAGTGAAATTATAAGAGAACATCAACCACTTATAATAAAATTGACCCATGCATTATTTGACTTAACTTAACGACAGAATATGTGTGGGCTAAAAAGAAAAGGTATTGAAAACTTAAAAGAAAGTAGAGCTTAAAATTCAGCCCGCGACCGTAAGCGGCCCATCGCGGCCTGCGGGCACGCGGCCCAAACAACGCGCGACGCGCCTCCAGCGCACCGCGGCCCAACTCAATGCGAGCGGCCCGGCCCAGTCGGCTCGGCGCGACGGCTCGTTGCCACGGCCCGACGCTGCCCAGCCTTCTCTAAAATACGCAGCCCGCGTAGCTTAGTGGGCCTAAAGCCCAGCGGCGAACGGGCGGACCGCCTAATCAGCCCAGCTCGGCGCCGCGCCCTCCCCCCGCGTCAATCTGCGCCGTTGAACAGATCGAACGGCCAGGCGCAGCCGGAGCGGGTATAAATACCCGAAATCGCCGGGTGGAGGGGAAACCCTAAAACATTTTCTTCCCCTTCCCCTCCCGAGCGCCTTTCCAACACGCCGCCGGCGGCACGGCCGTTCCCCGCCCGCCGCCGCCTCTCACCCTTCTCCCCCGCTTGCGGCGCTCTCCCGCCGCTTGCCTTCTTCCTTACCTCCGGCCAGCGAGGGCAAAGCCCAAGCCTGGCGCTACCTCTCTCCAACACGCCGGTACTCCGTGGGCCCTCTCTGCGGCGCCGCGTGCGTCTCGCACGCGGCCCGTCGAGGGGCTCCGCTGGAGTACCAAGGCGCTGCGGCGAGCCTAAACCGTCGGGGTTGAATCGGGGGCCACCGGCGTCCGTGCGTGGCGGCTTCTCATGCCACACGCGGCCGGGGCGAGGTAAGCCCCCTTGTCTTAGAACTGAATTGGGTTAGGGTTGGGGTTTCGGATGGGGCTCCACGGCCGGCAGCGGCGGCGCGAAGCTCAAGCGCCGCCTTGGAGGCGGTTGCTGTGGCCAAGGCGTCCGCTACGCCGTGACCTTCAATGTCACGAGCGCGAGTGGGCGCCGAGGCTCGCCGGCGTGAGGACCGGTGGTCACGCGCGACTCCACTCATGTCACGCGCGGCCACCGGCGCTTGGTATGCCTTAAATCTTAGGGTTAGGGTTTCGGGAACCCTAGATCTGAGATCTAGGGTTTGGGATGCGAGATCCTCTTCATAATGCTTTTGCGTGATCTGAGATGTATTTGCCTTTTTCTTTGGGGATGGGCTGAGATGATGTAACGTTTCGGAGATGGGCTGAGATGCACTGTGAGGAACACGTGAACGTGGATGAACTGATTGCATGAAAATTTTCTAATGCCGGCCGAAACCCTAATCTTAGATCTTAGAGAAAAACATGAAAACTTAACTAGAAACATGAACTTTATCATGAACAATCGCGTGAAGCTTTACTAATCTGTTCATATAAGCAAGTAAACTTGACTAACCCTAAGAAAAAACTGAACTAAAACATGCTAGATCACTTAGAAAACCCTTACTGATCTAGTGTTCTAGGGATCGAAACATGTACTGACTTAAAATAAAACTCAACTAAAACATGAAGAACGCCTAGAAAAACTTAATTCATGTTCTAGGCATTAATTAACTTAAACGAAACGCTACTAAAACTTGATCATAGATTTACTGAGAACATGAACAGAGGCTTAAAAGGGCTTAGGGGATCAAGAAAAGACTAGGAGGCGACTGATACCAATTGTTAGATTAGTATAAACATAATTAACAACAACTTAACCACAAGATCTCTAGTCTAGATCTAGATCACGCCTAACTCACTAATTTAATGCGGAATCTTAGATCTTAACACTTACCAGTGTTTTCTCTGTTCATGCTTGAGTGTTGATGAAGTAGATAATGACGAACTTGACGTAGATGTAGAAGAACGGGACTCCGAGCTTCCACGCCTTCCAGCACCTTAGTGATTGATAGGATTAGGGTTAACTAGAACCCTAAAGACTAATTCGTGATTAACTCACGGATTAGGGAAACCAGGGGGTTTCCCCTTAGTTATATAGTGCTGTAGACGTGGGGCCGGGCCCTTAAATGGGCTGAGTTTGCCTTCCAATCAAAGGCAACTAACAGGGAATAGCCTAGGATTAGGATTGGGCCTGAAGGCCCAATAGACCTGACCGAGGTCAAATCCAACACCTATCGCTATGTAATGTACAAGCTTATGCTACGACTGAAAGTATAAACTCGACTTGGGGAACGATGGCGCTTTCTAAAATGATAAAAAAAGCTGCTCAGTTACTAATGATTTCTATAACAGACCAATTTAATCTCTTACGATTTGGGATATTATTCCAGATTTCTATGTAGTTCATGGTTTCATCTTAGCGCCAATCTTTAATCTCTTGCGAATCAGCGAGACATCAAGCTTTCAACAACACTCGTCCATTCGTCGTAGCTGTCCAACTCCAAGGACGACCAGCACTGGTTCAGATGGACACGTGAGGTGAGCGGCGGGCTCATGTGATGGAGCTTTCCCGGCCTTCTCTCCATCCCATCCTATTTCCGCGGGCGTTTAACCTTTTCTCTCCTTTTGTCTTTTGCATTTTGTACACCCAACAAAAAAAAAGCTACCCCCTAGGCCCCACCACGCAACGGGCAAGGATCAAAAGAGAAGCCCAAATGCTTTCCCTACCCTCTCCAATCTCCATCTCCCCCCTATGCTAGCTCTAGCTAGTCTTGTAGGTAAAAGTTGCTACGCATATTGTTGTCGATCGCACACTCGCTATGTTTGTAACCTCAAGTGTCAATTGTGATAGGTATTTTCATGTTTTTCTCCATCTATAAATACGTAGTACCATCCAACCTCGTATACATGATTTCTCGTCGGCATGTTCGCTATTCAGCGCAGCGGCAACAGATTTTCTCTCTCACATAATTAGCGTAGCGAAAATTAACAGACCAGCGAAGCGAATAAGTACCATAAAGACCGCACGTCCAGTTATGTATTTCTTTGTCCATCTATGTTTTCCCCTGAGTTTTAGGCAGACGGATGCGCTGCAACTTTGTAATAATGTGTTGTAGCCTTTTTTGAAAGTCGGGCCGAATGCTTATTCATTATAAAAAAATAAAGACCTGCACGTCCCATCCATGTTTATAGTTGCTCCTAAATCTCAAACACCGATTTGCTTCAATTACAATTCTTTTCCCTTCATAAACAAGTTTTTCATACAGCCGATAATGAGTCCGTGTAACTTTTTTTATTATTTTTTTGTATCGTGTAACTAAAATGAAGCTTTCAATTGGTTATCGTCTCATAGAGTATAAAATTTCTGCGTATGACATTCTTTGTATTCTGTAAGAAAAAATAAGCTTTCTAATTTCAAGTTTTAAATAGAATTATATTCATATCGCAATTTAATGTCTTGTTTAAAAATTAAAACCATGATATACCTGATAAATGCAACGTGAAAACCCTGCTTTAGACGAGTGGCTGGTGCTCCTAGCAATTAGGGACTATCCCGGCATTGCAGGGCCCACAAGTCAGGATTGCAGGAGGCGAAAGCTTCCTATACTGCCCTGCACGCATACCCAGAACTCAGCTCCTTTCCTCCCTCTCGAGGTGTCTCTCCCAAAACACACACCCTCGCCGCAGTGAGCCAAGAACAAGAACAAGAGCAGCGCGATGAGAGGAGGAGCGGGGCCCACGGTGGCGTTCATCGCCGGCGACCCGCCTCCGGATGCGGCGGCGGATGAGTTGGTGGAGGAGAACTCTGGCGGCGAGGAGGAGGAGCAGGAGGAGGACGACGAGCTGGAGCTGGGGCTCTGCCTAGGCTCCAAGAAGCAGCAGCAGCCCCCGTCGCCGGCGCCGTGCCGGATCCTGACGGCCAGGGACCTGCAGCCGGGCGCCCTGTCTCCGGATTCCTCCGTGTCTTCATCCTCCCCCGCTGCGGGGGCAGCGGCGGCCAGCAAGAGGGCCAAGTCGGATGCGGCGCCCAACGCCACCACCTCGCCGGGGACAGTCGCCTCTGGCCACCCACAGAGGTGAGCAGCAAAGAACAACTCCGTGCGCACGCTTCTTCTGTATCTATGCAGAACAACGGCTGAAAGCATGCACTTCCTCTTTTCAAGTGCCTACTTGTTTCTGCTGCTTGTTAGGATCGTATGGCGATGTGTCACCGTGCATTTACACCTAATTTGTTCCGGAGAAATAAACCTTCTTTCTTGTTTATGCACAAATCCTAATTCCTAAGGCTATTTTTTCTTTTCCTGGCAAAGCTACCTAGCTACCATTATTAAAAGTTCCGTTTTTCCCCATGAGCATCCTGCAAAACTCAGAGGGAGAATATACAGGAAAGTTTTGTTGGTTGCATTGCCCTTCAGATCTGCAATCACCAACATTTTCTTGACAAAAAATAGAGGCCTAATATTTGAAACAAGGAATATGGATCATTTCTTAGTTCAAACTTCAAAGGGGAGATTTCCTTGCTTGCCGAGCTACCCAAATCAACTTCAACCAATCTGAACTGCATTTTCCTGTTTGGTAGCAGCTTTGGAGTGGTGGGATGGCCACCCATAAGAACTTTCAGGATGAACAGCCTATTCAACCAGACCAAAGAAAATGTTTCAGAGGCTGGTACCAAGAAGGCTGCCGATGAATCAGACACGCAGAAAGACAAGGAGGAGAGCGAGAAGAAAGGACGGGTGGTCGGCTGGGTGAAGGTGAACATGGATGGAGATATCATCGGAAGGAAGGTGGATCTCAACGCCCATCGCTCATATAAGACCCTTGCTTCAGCACTTGAGCTCATGTTCATGAAGCCGTCTATTGGTCTCTGCACTTCTAGTAAGTCAATACTCTGACCCTATATGCCGTAGAGCTCATATAAGACCCTGTATCTAGCATAGTTTAGTGTGAATTCTGATCATGTCAACCTATATGACATAGAGTTCCTTTTTCTTTTTGTGACAACAATCACTAAGGAGTGTAGTATTGCTGCAAATGGTGAACATGAGCATGATCACTGAATTGACCGATCACTAAGGAGCTCATGTTCATGAATCGGAAGCTCTAAGTGCTATTCAGTTGATCGGTCAATTCAGTGATCTACTGCATCAGGGTCTATGGTGCCATACTCATGGCAGTGGGCCTCAATACTCGATAATATACTTAAGAAGTGACACTATTATAAATATAGTTTCATAAGCTTTTGAGAATCTGTTTTCTGCACTCATTCCTGATCCTGATTTGTATTGATCTTGACAATATCAGGTAGTGCAAAGTCTCTGAATCTATTGGACAGCTCATCAGAATATCAGCTCACCTATGAGGACCGGGATGGGGATTGGATGCTCGTTGGAGATGTTCCCTGGGAGTAAGTCTCCTATGCTAAACTAGATCTTGTTGTTAACTGTTTTCAAAGTGTTTTAAAATATCTCTTTCAGAGGCTTATTGTTCTTCTCTTCAGGATGTTTGTAGGTTCAGTGAAGAGGCTCAAGATTATGAGGACCTCAGATGCCAACAACAGTCTTGGTTAGATTCTTTTCTCTTCTTCAGCCCAGACATAGTAAACATCTGAAAGGAATCGAGTTAAATGGATTGTTGTTTGTAGTTCCCAGTTAGTTGAATCTTTTTTTTTTTGCTAGTACGGTTAGTTGAATCTTAAGGTTTAAGGCATGCTGGTTGGTTATCTACTGTTTTGTAGCACTGTAATTTGACAAGATTTATGCATTTGGGTTCTACCCTGTTTTGACTCCACAATTTACAAACATTGTACTGCAGGTCCACGATTCCAAGGGGTTCACAGAAATGCGGCTTGCACAAGAGGCAGAGCTTGAACACTGTCGATGGGGTGCTGGTGCTGGAGAGCTATACCTCTGGTGAAGCTTGAGATGTGTCTGATATCACATAAGAGCAGTCCGTATCTTTGGCATAGTTATGGAATTACTTGTGTCTAGTGGAAATAGTAAAAGCTGTGAAAGCCTCTATTGTCTCTTGTGTTATGTTCTATTTTCAATTTGCCCTTTGGCGCCTTCGTTGAGCTCTTCTCATGGCTATGAGGATCTACTCCGTCTCTTTTGTCCACACTGGTTTATCTGTTGTGAGGCCTGGTCGCCCAAAGTGTAGGCTGTTTCCCTTCTGTTCTGTTTCATAGTATTTGTGCTGGAATCTGAATTCGCAGCGCTGAACAGTATTTGTGCAAATGGTTGTGGTTTGGAAGGCCAACCACCGGGGACAAAGTGTGAAGTGAAAGCGCCATTTGCGCACCCCTCCTTTGAAAGCTCCTTCGAGGCTGCTGCTGATAGCTCACTTTGCTGCTGTTCGTTGCTGTGTCTGAACCTACCTTGCGAATGGACAAATCCGATCGCACATTTGAACAGCAGCCTGAAAGCTACGTTGCCTCTGCCGTGCAGGTGTAGGCGTGCAGCCATGGAGCACGCCGATCGGCAACAGAAACGAATCTCCTTTGAGCCGGCATGCCCAGTCTTCTCTCTTTAGAAGATTGGGCAAGAAATTCCTGCAGCTGAAATGAACAGCATGAGCAGATACAGCAGAGGATCACATTTCAGAAATCTTTGCAGCCCAACCCAGTACGTAAGGATCATCCAGAGCCCTTGAAAAATTTCGCTGATCGCAAGCAACAACAACGCTGGCAGGAATGGTCCAAGCTGAGCATCAAATAGACACATACCAGGAATCGGAACAGATGCCATCGGGAAATGCAGAATACACACAGGACAAACTACTGTTTGTGACCACCAAGTGGTCACCACATGGAAATGTTTGGAACTCAGCACCACGACCGAACACCCAGAATACACAAACGCATGAATATAGTCCCTGTGACACCAACGCTGGTGACGTAGCATTTCTAAACCCAATCAGATGAATGCCGAATCCCTCCCTGGCACTCATTCTGCACGCTGTACCACTTCACCTGTATGATTCGGTGCGTTTCGGCCTGCTTTGGACCACTGCCTCAATCCTGTCGATTACCTCCGGAGTCAGCAGAGGAACGACTTCAAGAGCCTTCATGTTCTCCACAATCTGTTCATACAGTTGCCAATGGGCCAGAGAAGAGGTTAGTACTACCAGTTTAGGAATGCTAGCTTAATGAAGCAAAAATCCTACGCAGAACTTTAAGTTGTGCAAAATGTACCTGGCTTTCTTTAGTGGCCCCTGTGATCACGGATGAGACGTTGGGGTTTGATGCACACCAAGCAATTGAAAGTTGGGCTAACGAAACACCAAGTTCAGCTGCAATAGGTTTTAGTCCATTCACTTTCCGAAGCGTCTCATCAACCAGGGATCTGTTTGCCAAGTTCTGGAAACCCAAGATACGAAATGGGTCAACCATAAAATACTTGGCTAGCAACTTAGCATAACAACAGAATACAGATTAGTAAACTTAACAGAATTAGTAGCTGCTAAAAATGTTATTTTCTGCGAATGTTACAACCATTATTTTCTGCGAACTTATATTACAACCATACACATTGATTCTGCAGCATGGTATCTGCCAACCGTAAACTCATGTCTAATGATTAGCATAACTGCAATTGAGGGTTTTATGCAATGTTTCAATAACAGTATAGCTGAACAATGCTGTTCAACAGAAATTAGACATAGTTTGCTATTTTAATCACTAGCAACATAGTAGCAATGCTATCCTTGCACTAACAGAGATAAACAGAGATAAACATGATATGAGAGTGTTGGTATTCTAAATTACTAGTAGTTGAAAACATGAGTACAGGCCTAATATATATAAAAAATACCTTGTAATTGTCTAGGGAAAACCTGCTATCAGCAGGTATGTTCCCCTTGCCATATTTTCCAGTTAGTACTCCTGAAGCTAGAGGACTCCAAGTAGTCAAGCCGATGCCATAGGTGCTGTAAAGAGGTAAGAACTCGGACTCAACCTGCAGAAAAGCATTGTTCTTGTAAGACAAACTGCATGCATAGGCTGATCTATTTCAAACAAAATGTTTGGAAATCATTCAAAAGTAAATGGTATTCACTTTCTTTTTTGGACTGAAAACTGTAGGGCAAAAGCCTCCCATCATGAAAATGGTACTTTACTATTCAACCATGGAATGCCAAATAGAATATGTCCATGAATAGAAAAAGGAATATCACAGACACAGATAAACATGGATGGTTCTAATTGGTGCAAAATGGCAGCTCGATATCAGAAAGTCTCATACTGGAAACTGATTGGCCAAACTGGCGTGATTAAGCGTGCAACGAATTGTATCTGATTCACGACATAGACTAAAAGTGAACTAATGTTTTACAATAATCAATGACAAACCTGTTACCATTGCAAGCTCACATCTGTTTTAATATAACTGAAAGATGAGAAGTATCAGGCATATCAGAAGTCAGATGCCTATATACCATGTACCAGTGTACCACGACTGGCAAAAGGTAGAAGCTCCAAAAGGTAGGCTACATAACTTGCTGTTTCAATTTCTATCATACAAGCTCCTATTTCGAATCACCATAGGCATTGCAGTTTATCCCAGGCTTCCATGGTTATTACGAAAGATCCTTGCCGTAAAAGCTGCCTACCCTTTGCCATAAGCCCACGGACCTGTTGCCCCTCCAATTCCATTTAGAAGAATAGCAAGCGATCTAAATACAGACAACCCCATCCACACCCCCTCACGCACACACCCTCCGGTTATTGCTTTAGGTTGAACCAAAGGTTTGCTCTGAACTTTCGTAATATTTCTGCATCCCGGCCACAGCACTTAAGTCTAGTAAGAATTTAAAATCAAAACTCAACTTGCACAGGCAATCTGCATTAGTTAAATCTTGTTTTTGAGCTCCCAACCAGGACCGAGTAACCACTACCCACTAATTGAATGCAACATTGACAGGGATGGGTTGGTGCCTTGGTGGCTTCTTCTGATAGTGAGTTTAAACCATATACTAAATTGACTTCTGGACAAAAACTAAATCGACTGCTTGACTAAAACTAAACATCAAACTGAGTTGCCCTTGCTATATGTTTAAAAAAAGGGCATAAAAACATATTCCTTCTGGTCTAGTCTAGCTCTATGTATAGTACATACCATGCCGTGATACCAAAGCTTTCATCTCATTATCAGCATTGAGCTGTCTTATGCCTGGCATTATACATGGCACAAAAGCATACACGACAATGCAGGGTCACGATCGCTGTCTAGTTTGGTAGCTATAGTATTCGTAGAGCTGTGCAGAACGGCAGGTTACATCAGGAAAGATTAAATATTTAGTCAGAGAAACGGAATGATAATTATCATACTATCTGGGATTCTGGGGTATCAGGTCTGTGAAGAAGGGGATCTGTCATCTTCACCCAACAAACCAATGCTCTCATGAGCAAACCAGGTAGGTTGCTGATGGAGAGAACGTACTCGTGACCATGTGCCTGCCTACAAAACAGAATCTAGAGGTAGAGGAGGCCATTCCCGTCCAGGTATCTACTTTGCCTCATCAAAGAGCGAATAAATGCCAAGAAGAACCGTTACCTAATCCAAGTATCCAACCCACAGAGTCACTGTACCATGATGACCTACTTTCGCAGCAGCAGCAATTGAACATTTGTACTGAATTCCATTTAAAATCAACCAAATATCCCCTTCGCATTTCAACAGTCCTGTGTTCCGGGACATGGGTGGCTAGGAGAGTACCACTCACTGCTCCCGAGTCACAGATCCAGCGAGTACGGTTAACTGAATACTATACTGTCCATTCAATTGAAGGAAGTTACTACTACTATTATTTAGGATCCCCATCCACGGCGAATCCGCAAAAGTACGGGTCAACAGCGCGACAAGTACCAATCCGAGGAGTGAAATCCGCCTTGGGATTGTACGAAATCCATGGCGTGGAATCCGCATTATTGACGGAATTGAAGTTTTCGAGGGGAATGGATGGATTAGAAGATTTGACCGACCTTGTGCCTGGAGAAGAGGTTGTACTCAGGCTGCTCGACGATGGGTCCGACGAGGTCGAGGCGGTTGGCGACGGCCCATGCCTCGGTGATCTGCTGCGCGGACCACTCGGAGGTGCCCCAGTAGAAGGCCCATCCCTGGTCGATGACCCAGTTCATGGCGCGCACGGTCTCCTCGATGGGCGTGGACGCGTCGGGGCGGTGGCAGTATACGACGTCGACGTAGTCCATGTCCAGGCGCTTCAGCGACCCCTTGAGCCCCTCGACGATGTGCTTCCTGGAGAGGCCCTTGTCGTTGGGTCCCTGCCCGCCCCAGAAGAGCTTGGTGGAGATGACGACGTCGGAGCGGCGCCACCCGAGGTCCCGGATCGCCTGCCCCATGATCTCCTCCGCGCGCCCGTTGGCGTAGACCTCGGCGTTGTCGAAGAAGTTCACGCCGGCGTCGCGGCACGCCTGCAGCAGCGCCTTCGCCTCCTTCACGTCCAGCTGGTTCCCGAAGGTCACCCAGGCACCGTAGGAGAGCTGGCTCACGCGCAGCCCCGACCGCCCCAGGTTCTTGTACTGCATCTTGCCTGATTCCCTCGCCTCCCTTCTTCCGCCTCACCACCCCCTTGGCTCGCCCCCCGTTCGTGCGGCGTTCCGATCTGCGCGAGGTGGGGGGAAGGGAGGAAGACGAAGCCCAACTGAACAAGGCAATGGAGGAAAGGAAATGGAGCCTGGCTGCGCCTGCGCGGTGTGGTGGATGTGGATGTGGCTTATTTCTAGTCGGGCGCCTCGCTCGCTCAACTGGCGCCACCTGCAACGGACAGGTGGACCGGGCTGTACTTGGGCCCACCTGCAGTGGGAGTTGAGGGAACCATGTCACGTGGGATGTGTGTGATTGATAATCTATTCTCTCGAGTGGGAGAAGCCGGTGGCTATGTGGTCCCCGGTCACCGGACGTCGCGACCCTTATGCTCACTGATAGGTGGGGCCGGACGCGGCTGGACAGGCGAAATGCGGTAACGCCTGGTGGTGGGGTAAGCAGAGCTGGAGTGACAGAAAGAATTTGGCCGTGTTTAGTTCCGCGGTGAAAAGATTTTGGAAGGGAATCTTTTTACATTTGAAGTATTAAACATAGACTAATTAAAAAACTAATTGCAGATTACGTTTGGAATTCGCGAGACGAACCTAATGAACCTAATTAATCTGGCATTAACACATGTACTGTAGCATTACTATAGCAATTTAGTGTCTAATCACACCCTAATTAGACTCATTGGGTTCGTCTCGCAAATTTCAGTCCATCTATATATAATGCGATTTGTTTTTTTACCTACATTTAATACGCCATACATGTGTCTAAACATTCATTTTGGATTTTAGATTTTGGACCTAAACAAGGCCAAAGCTCTTCTGTTTTGGCAGGGGCGCAGGGGGCCTCGGGCCTCCTCACTCCGCGGCCGGGCAACGGGTCGCCGAGAGCGATCGGGCGAGGGTCCGGTAGTTTCCGGTGCGCGTACCACTGCCAGGCGGGCCCCGCGTCCCGGGCGGCGAGGGGATCGAGCCAGGAAAAAATGGTAGGCGACGCAGCGCCCAAAGACGTCGCCCTCTCCGGTGTTTTCTGTGTGTAGCATTCTTCGATGCAAGTGAACTGGATTATACATTTTGTTTATACGTTTTGTTGCAGTGGAATGGTATTTTTTGTCTCTAACGAATCGTCTTTCAAAATAAGTGCACAAAAGAAGTCCATTTGCACCTGGAGAGGGTGTTTTGGACGGGATTGCCCCTGCGTACTAATTGCGCGCATCGGCAAAAAAACGGGGCTGCGGCAGCTATATGGGGACTCGAACCGGAGACCTACCACCCGGAGGCCTCGAGACGCGCTGAGCTAGCCAATCGGGCGAGACGTCGTTGTTGCTTACAATGGGCCCGTAACCCTATTTATTAGGGGAAAACAAGGAAAAATTACCCTTAATAAATGACTCCTTGGTATGTGTAATCTGGTCTTAAGGGACTTCCTTTGCTGCACCGGAGGAAGTACATCTATAAAGTTGCAATTATTGTACCTCGGGAAGAGAGAAAATAGAAAAAGACAAATAGTACTGACTTGTACGAGTATATAAATATGCACTTATTTTGAGACAAAATTTAACTCTCTAAATGCATTTATTATGAGACAGAGGAAGTATATAAATTGAGCCGTGACAAAACCTTGCAGAGGATCCAAAGATTCGATGCGCCCCACACCCCACGTCATGTGCCTGTTCATGTGATGCGCGGGCTTTTTGAGCTTGTCGTGCATGTTCTCAGTGTCAGACCCCGGATCTAGGCAAGTGCTCCACTGCTCTTCTTCTTGCTCTCTTCTCTCTGTGCACGTGACGGATCGACCCATGAAAGCCTGCAAAACATTCAAGGTGCAGTAGAAGGAGGAGAGAGAGACGCGCGAGCGAGAAGAAACGTGTTGAGAAATTAATTAGATTAATTAGTGATCAATTCCTGTAATTAATTAGTTATTTATGTAATTAGTTAATCCTTAGAGAAAGGGGGAACCCCCTCATGTGGGGGTGCCTCCAAGGGGCACCTTCTCCCCAAGAGGTGCCTCCAAAGGGCCAAATGTCCCTTCACCTTGTATAAAAGCAACAGTCCTCGTCAATGAGAAACATCCCTTCCATTCCATTTCATTGTCTTTCACTTTTACTTCACAACACGTTATCAGTCACTTTGTTTCTCCACTGAGCAAAGAAAGAACAGAGGCACCATGCCTCACGCATACAGGCAAAGGAAGAATAGAGGCCAATAGGCCTCACATCCAAATAGGCCTCACATCCATCAATAGTATCAAGCAAAATATAAAATTAAGGTATATAAATCTAAATTTTTAGAATAACACAAGGTGATGGAGACCTAGGTACTGGCTGCAATAAATCATATATAATTGTAGCAAGTTCTATAACAATTTATTTGCCTTGAGACCAGGCCTTTAGGCAGCAAATCACTTGCCCATCACCGAGAGGTCTACATCTTATGATGATTACCTACAAAGTGTATATCCAAAATTATTCTATACAATGATGGAGACCTAGGCACTGGCTGCAATAAATTATATAGAATTGTAACAAGTTCTATAATAATTTATTTGCCCTGAGACCAGGCCTTTAGGCAGCAATTTCTTTGCCCATCGCTAAGAGGTCTACATCTTATGATGATTACCTCAAAAGAATATATTCAAAATATTATATACAATAACAGACTATCAAGTCATCAATTCCCATTGGAATACCACTAAAACAATTACATTGTTTATACCTTAATACACGCAAGAATCATCTTGCCTTCAATATTTTGCATATTTATAGCGCCAATATTATTAATTTACCACAGTAAATTAAAGCTATACATGATTTGCTCATGTAAGAAACTTGGCGTATCATACCAAATATTAAAATTTGGAATGATCAAAGGTCATATTTCATATTGACCCTACATAAGAAACTATTTTGGAAATTGATCCGTCGATCATCTATTCTTACAAGAATGGAGTCCAAAACATGTGCAACGATTTTGAGCCTGTCAAATTCAGAATAGTCAACTTATAATCAGGACATGACTAATGTTTTTGAGATAAAATTTTCAAAATCTCATTGTATAGGATTTATTATCTAATATGGGTATTTGATATCAACAATATCATTGGGAGACACATGACATCATTGCCACTATAGTTCTACCCTAATCAAAGTACCCTATCTATCCTTAAAATTACCACACATACACCTTGGGTGTAATTTCCTCCACTCATGTTTTACAAAACTGAGTATCTAAATGAGGAAGATCCATTCATACTTTAGAACTCTCAATTGAGTTATAAACAAAGAATAAATATTGTCCAAACTTTATCAGGACTTTCAAGTCCATGGCAATATCCAACATAATGGATCGCACACATAAAATATCATTTTATCAAAAGTGATCATAATGACAAAATTTCAAGTTTGTCTAAAGTGTGGTTGTACATTTCATGTACACATTATTTCCAAATCAAATATTTGGTTCAATAATAAGTCAATTCCATCGGAAATAAGAGAATTCTAGCGGCTTATGTTTGAAGATCACTTCAACTAATGAGACCTCCATAAGTCTTCAAATTATCCCTAGAATTATCATTAGTCTAAAACTATACTGTCATATGTAGTAGATTGTCCATCATTAATATCATGTATCTCGTTCATTATACCCATATGTCATACAAGTCAAAACTTGTACTGGAGTATTTTAATACTCTATATACATAATCATTAGGGATTCAACCAATCAAAAAAAAAGGAATTTCATTTAGTGGATCAAAATAACCACTATCACAACATGAGAGATTACAATCTTCTCATGAGTATTCAATTATTAACCATAGATACACTCATGTATCTACATCATGTAAATATGTTTTCAACATATTCATTTTCTGGTTTCATACTGAAACCTACTACTAAGATTCATTATGACATATCAGCACTCAATTTATTATAATTGATATATGCAAACTGAATACTCATTTGAAAAATCCTTAATATTATTTGGGATGTATTCAACATACATCAATCCCTATCACATGTTGCGTACAAAATAATTTCGGGCTTAATTCAATCAAGCATGTGCATATGATTGACTTCGTCATTTCTATCATATGAATAATATGAAAAATTATTGTCAATTCTATTGGTCATAGTTAAGATTCTCAAAATCTTCAGATTTAATGGGCACCGCATGTGTCACAAGAGAATTTAAATTTAAGGCCCTCTTACCTTAAAATTTTTAATGAGCCAAGTTCTTGAACACATTCAAGACAAGCATATGGCTATATTTGGCCAACCAAATGGACCATTTAAGTTCTATAAAAATGCTAATTGATGCATTTAACAAATAGTCCCACTTGTGTTCCTTAGTCATAAGGCACCACAATTTACCAAATTCATTGCTCAGATTTTCAATCTAGAGCAACTTATCCTGGACGCAGGATCAAATCCAATAATTTGGAGTTATTTGGCTTTGGGGAACTATAGCACTAAGTATCATATATATGTCCACATAAATTATGGCTTAACTAAATATCTTATTGAGATAAATCATTTGCATGACCAGCAAAATAGAATTGAAATTTACCAACATCTCGTTGGTACTATGTGGACTTACACACCACATAATTAATCCAAATTCATTCAACTGCAATCATACGGCTCCCTCCGTTGCAATATTTACGTGAAAATTTAGCTTCAGCCAATAATTTCCCATTACATGTTGGATATGCTTTGCATATACCAATATCACCACCTCAACATACATCCATGGGCATTAGGGACCATCACAAAGGTATTATTATCCTTCATTCAGATAATACCTAATGTCTCTTATGGGGATATTAGACAAGCCCGTATGTTGATTATATTTTGAGGAAAATTCCAGGCATTAGGGGGAGATTAATACCACATAAAAGAATGCCAGGAATTAGAATATTTAATCACATTCAGTCCTCACATCACGTACCAAAGAATATCTAAACTAACAAGTTTAGAACATCTTATATTTGTAATATATTACAAATAGCTTGCCAAATGCATTTGCTAATAAAAGTGTCATCATATCCGATCCCTATGGATTAATGTACCAGAAAGAGTGAAGGTACCATATAAAATCACTCAACTCCCAAATTAAAATAAGAGGGGGAGAAGTATGGTCACTATGGATACAACTTATTACAAGCATCCGCGGAAACAGGGGGAGACATCCTCCAAGATAGTAAATGCAAATCAACATCATGGATGTTGTCTGACACTTTATGGATATTCAAATCCAAAGCCTATGAATGTTAAACATTCAAAAGTCCAGTATAAGTGCACATAAATTTAGGCACTGGATCATTGGAACTACCTAATTCCATTGTTGTGGGAAATAACATGGAATTCTAAAAGGTTATTATTTTCACATGCTATATTGATTTCATTAATCAATCATTCTAAGACTACAAATTGTCGACATGTACTCCTTCTCAAATTTGCCATACACCTTTAACTGGATCCAGACCAAAAGTCCTAGGCAGAGTGTCTCAACACTCAAATTGGGTCATATTAAAAGGTGGCAATAAAGGAGAATTGCTCTTGTTCATTAGTGAGAAGTATTTACCGCAGTAAGATCTTCTTCTGACATTGCATTCTTTGCAAAAGCAAGGTGGTGAAATAACAAGAGCTTGTAGCACATGGTTTCACGCAAAAACCAAGCAATACCTCTGATGGTATATGTGAAAAAATTATGTTCCTTCATTCGATCATTGGCAGATCAAATAAATTGGATAAACTCGGTCATATAAAGTCATCCTTAGACTTTATATTTTAATTAAAGTACAAACCGCAACATACATTGTGTATAAAATCAAGTCACTCCATGATTTGAAATTGTCAAGTTGATTGTGGTACAATTGACTATGTGAGTCTCTTCTACGGAAGAATTACTCCAATCACTATGATTGCATATGTGTTCACAAACAATCCTAACTGGATTTTCCATCATCTCAGCACACAAACAAACAAGCAATCATTTTAAGACGGAATTTGAGATGACATATTTGGTTAAAACCAAATTATACTTAAGTTTACAACTTAAGCATATATATCAGTTCACAGATATTATTCGTCAATATCAAAATAATATTGGATAATCATATCCATCATCACTTATGGTCGGTCAATCCCTAAAGATGGATCAATAATCATCTAGACCCTGGGATGACAACTATAGTGCCATGCAAGCACTCAAATCTTGCAAATTGCAAAATGGCCAAACATTGCAATTAATTAGATTAATTAGTGATCAATTCCTGTAATTAATTAGTTATTTATGTAATTAGTTAATCCTTAGAGAAAGGGGGAAACCCCCTCATGTGGGGGTGCCTCCAAGGGGCACCTTCTCCCCAAGAGGTGCCTCCAAAGGGCCAAATGTCCCTTCACCTTGTATAAAAGCAACAGTCCTCGTCAATGAGAAACATCCCTTCCATTCCATTTCATTGTCTTTCACTTTTACTTCACAACAAAACGAACCAGATGCACCCCGGCCCAACGACCAGGAGCTGTAAATGAACTGGGCCTTTCATCTTGGCCCAAAAAATGGATCGTGCTGTGGGCATGTAGGCTTGTCTCATGTCTGTTCCACCTTTTTTTTTCGTAATCCTCTTTGTACATGTGGTCATCTTTTGCGAAAAGCGTTCAGAGAATCTGAAAATGCAGAAAAGAAAAGCGTTCCGAGAATAATAATAGACGTGATGATGAGGGGAGCTGCTATCAATCTACCATAGCTAGCGGGACAATGATTGCAGCTATATTCCGATGGTCGGAGGCTCGGAGCGGATGGAGCACAAAAGAAAGTGTTTGTACAAAGAAAAAGATGTGATTCTTCTTCCATCTCTCTCACCTTTTTTTTTCCTTCACGACTTGATAATGGACTGGGCCTAAAGCCAATGGTGATGAGCGTGATTTGTGACTGGACTGGCTATGTCAATGATGACGACTGAGATGAATTGATCAAACACCGAGAGACGAGAGAGAGACACGCACGGAGTACCTCCACGAAAGCGAGGTGGCATCATAGCAACATTGAAGGGCAGGTACCAATGTACCATACGATTTCAACACGAAATAGTAACTTACTCAAGGCTAGCATGGAGTACAGTTTTGCTTTTCTGGGCCCACGCGTCAGTGGGCGAGGAATGAGCAAGTGAGCAGACGGTGGGCCCTCGCTGCTGCTATTGCTGAGTGGGCCCGTTGGGCTCCGCGGGCCGTGCGTGCGTGCGCCCATCCTACCTCCTCCTAGTCCTCGCCACTTGCAAATGAAGCAAGCAAGCCTCCTCACTGCCTCTAACGGCCTAGCATAGTGGTGGAGCGTTCCATTTCTCCTTGCCTTCCCTTCGCCTCCACTCCACCTCACCTCTCCCTCTTCTCTGCGTCGACCATTTCGTCCCGTCCCGTCCCAGCCTCGAGCGCGCCCCCTCCGGGTCCCTCGCCCTCGCCTCGCCGCTGGCCTCGCGTCCCCGATGGCGGCGACGGCGGCGGTGGCGATCCACCAGTTCGCCGAGTGCATCACCTGCCACGCCTGGAGCCCCGACCAGTCGAGTAACGCCCCTCTCCTCTCCCCGCCTCTAGATCTCGCTCCTCGCGGGCGCCCCTTCCGTTTCGATTCCTTATCGCCGCGGCTGGCTTGGTTAACTGGTTGACCAGGCGCGGGGGCCTCGGGTTAGTATGAGTGGTGCTCAGGATCAGGTTCCTAGGGTTTCGGTTAGTGCGTGGAGTACCTTCGCCACCCGCGGGGATCGAATGCTAATTGCCATGTCTGTGGATTAATTCATGAACAATCAGATGCCGGCCTATTTCTTCTGGAGGTCCTCCTGGCTTTCACCATTTTTCTGTATAGCTATGTATTGCTGGCATTTGGAGTTTTGGACTGCTGGGGTTGTGGTGCCACTGTGGCGTTTGGAATGTTTTCTGTTAAGCCGTATTGTATTTAAATTGCTTTTCAAGACAGTTTAATATGAAATGTCAAGTCAAATGAAAATTTATTATGGTGCCTAGACATGTAGTGGTATACCAGAATATTGCTACCGAGCACTAGCTCTCGTGCCTCTGTACACTTATGAATTTATCTTCCTCCATGGACCATCTTGGGAAGGGACATGGTTATAAAGTGAAATGGACCAGTGTTTGCCGTAGGCACCTTCTGAAGAAACACTTTTATTTATTTTTGCCCTAGTATAACTCAATTTGTCTATGCTACTACTACTGCTAATAGAGGAGCATGTGAAACTATACGAGTACTAAATGTGCATAATATTTACTTTAATGCCCATGTACTCTTTGAGAGCAAGGAAGTTGCTTGGAATGGATGAATAAATCATTTGATTCCTTATTGTATTAAGTATTTTCCTTATGATGGTAATAATCTGTAGGAAAAATAGATCATGGGACTCATTGTTGCGCCAAATATTTACCTTGAAATTAGAGAATAAATCATAGCTTTCCACTACTGTTGAGTTGCTCATGGTGTATGTTGCCATTTCAATTGTTTGTAGGAAAAGCGCTGCAGAGTAGATTATGTGCCTGCTTGCAGTGGCAAACAGCCTAGTGCAATTTAAGAACAAAACATTGCTTGCCTTCTGATACAGCTAAACATACATGACAATTTTACTATTTTGTAATTGCACCTATCAGGAAGTCTGATCTTTATTTTGACTGGAAACTTTCCCTCTCTTCTAGTGATCGCCTTTTGTCCAAACAACAATGAAGTGCATATTTATAAGTTTTTCACAGACAAGTGGGAGAAACTTCATGTTCTGTCAAAGGTAAATGTCCCAGTTTATGTCTCGCAAGGAATATTTTTGTGCTGCCTAATTAGAATGCAATTCATTATCTTATTTATGCTTATATTTACATCTTGCAGCATGATCAAATAGTTTCGGGAATAGATTGGAGTAGATCATCCAACAAAATTGTAACGGTTTCACATGATAGAAATTCGTAAGTATACACAAAGTGCAGATTTCTGGAATACATGTCTTTCTTCATACTCCAACAATTAATAAATGCATAATTATTTTCTTTTTCGTTTTATTATCTGTAGATATGTCTGGACACAAGAAGGATCTGATTGGGTACCTACCCTTGTTATTCTAAAGTTAAACCGTGCAGCTTTATGTGTTCAGTGGAGCCCAAAAGGTTAGTTACTGATCTTCCCTTCATATTCTGTTTTACAAACTGGACATTTTCAAACCCTATTGGTGAAATGACTGATTATCCAAGTGTAACGGTCTCCCATTTTTGTTCCACACGCAATATGAGACTTTTGAAGTTTGATGTTTTATTTCTTTGCAGTTTCTGATCACCTGGATCCTTGATAGATGCTAGGCTTGATAGCTCAAAATTAAGCACTAAGCAACTGACTACCGACCATAGTTGAATTCTGTAATGCTAACATATGTCTCTTTCCTATGATGCCTTAGTTACTCATATTATCTTGGCCTTGCTTATGCATTTTGTTGCAACACTACGCTGATCATATTGAAAGAATGTATTACTTGTAAGCTAAACATGTGATAGAAAAACATTTTGAGTATGTTGCTTTATTGTTTATTTTATTTTATGAATAACTGTTGCGTGTTTCCTTAAAATGCTATGCATTGTTTGCAGAAAACAAGTTTGCTGTCGGAAGTGGCGCCAAATCTGTGTGTGTTTGCTACTATGAACAAGAAAACAACTGGTATTTGTCCTCACTTCCCTACCCTTTCCATCAATTTACCATCGTTTGCTAGATTACCTTAGTTTTCCATTATCTTGTGTTGTATATCCCAATTGGTGACTAATGATCCACTGAGCATGTTTTATACTGATTAGTTCTTGCAGTTAGTGAGGTTGATGTAACACTCTTGATATGTGTCTTTAACTGTCTTTATTCTGTGCTCTGCTACAGGTGGATTAGCAAGGTTATCAGGAAAAGGCATGAATCTTCTGTCACTAGTATCGCATGGCATCCGAACAATGTGAGTTTATTGTTAGTAACCCCAGTAGGGAACTTAGGACAGAGTGATTTTTTGGTGTTCTTGATATGTTTTCTTTGAGGCTTATGTCTGCCATTTGTGAGAACATCCATCTATACCATAAAAATATTAGAATCAGCCTGTAGCCTAGTGGTTGCAGTGACCTTAGTAGCGCCTCAGGTCTTGGGAGGTCTTGGGTTCGCCCTGTGGGAGCGAATTTCAGGCTGGGTAAAAAAAGATACTCGTTGGTTCCCATGGTTGGAACCGACCTGCGGTGGGTGGGCTCTCGTGTAAGGGGAGAATGGGTGGGGCCTGAAAGCACGGGTCAAGGCCCGAACCACTGGGGCGGCATCCTTGTGTATGAGGGGATCAGCTTTCATGACTTTTCTCGGACGGGCTCCGGTTGAGCTCTTTTTAGTGAAATACTGTGGGGGCGGTCTTTCCCCCACTGGCCGAGTTTCTTAAAAAAATATTAGATAGTACGATGCAGTTATTTTTTGTTGTAAATTTTCTGTATATGTAGGTTACTATGTAGGAACTGGTATTGTCATGTAGATGCAAGGCCTTTTTCCCATCGAATTTAATGTTGGTTTGGTTGCTATTGTCTT
This sequence comes from Urochloa ruziziensis, assembly GCA_015476505.1. Classification (NCBI taxonomy): domain Eukaryota; kingdom Viridiplantae; phylum Streptophyta; class Magnoliopsida; order Poales; family Poaceae; genus Urochloa; species Urochloa ruziziensis. Next base: position 7,586,816 of record CM027123.1, on the reverse strand, counting down.
TAGGTATATCTTGCAACAGCGTCTACTGATGGTAAATGCAGAGTATTCTCAACTTTCATCAAGGGTGTGGATAAAAGGTGGAACATACTAGCCTTACATCTACTTGGAATCTAGGATCTTCAAAATGCTTTATTTGTCTCATACCTTTTTTCACTTCTTACCAGGGGATCGCAATCGAGCACTTCAACTGATCCAAAATTTGGAGAGGTATTTTTTTCTTAAAAAAACTAAATCCTTCCATTTGATATTATGCCATCTTTTGAATGTAACTATGTATCCCACAGCTTGTACCCTTTGAAATGTTCAGAAATGTTTCCCCATTTATTTGTCGTATCACTTAATGATATGTAACTAAACATTTATAACATTTGGCAATAGTAACAAAAATTTAAAGTATATTGATCAATACACACCACTTAATGTTGAAAACAAGGCTTTCATCTGCTCATGAGCTAATCTAACCTTAACTTTATGCTGAGTTATTATTTTGTGCTAAATGCTTGTCCAAATCCTTTTATTCCTCGTGGACTTTGGGTAGATCATTATTTTATCATTGTTAGAAAAATGCTTTATATTAAATCTGTTTTTCTTTCCTGTGGTAGTGAGCCTATAACCTTTTAACATTCTTTTCCTGTTTGGATACAGCAAATTGCTCAGCTTGATCTATCATCTACATGGGCATTTGGTGTAAGGTGGTCACCAAGTGGAAAAACATTAGCCTATGCAGGTTCTTGCTCCTCTACCAGATTTCTGTTATTGAGAGTTTGTCAAATCTACATCATTGTTCACCACACCATTTGTTATGCATAGCAACTGTGCTATTGTGCTGACATGCACTTTGATTGCCAGGGCACAACTCCATGATTTATTTCGTTGATGAAGTTGAATCAGCTCCTGCGGCACAAAATTTGACGCTGCGTGATCTGCCTCTCCGTGATGTGGGTCAGCATTTTCCCTTCTGATACTATTTAGTCGCAAGTGGTGATTTCTGAGTTTCATATTGTTGAACAACTGTTCAAACTTTCAGGTTCTTTTTGTCTCTGAACGCATGGTGATCGGTGTTGGGTTTGACTGCAATCCTATGATCTTTGCTGCAGATGAGACTGGACTTTGGTAAGTGAAGATTCATATCGCAACTCTTATATTCGTTTTATCTTGTTTGCCTTTTATTCTTGATGTGTTAAGAACTGAGCTATTGCTTCATGTACAAATTGTGTAAGTCACTACAGATACCTAAAGTCTATTAATCTTAGTACCCTGGCAAAATACTCCATTGCTATTTTTTTATCAAAAACATTTCGACAGGATATGCAAGCAGCTCCGATTTTCATCCATTTTTCTTTTCATCATAGCTAATCATTTTGTTGTGTAGGAGTTTTGTAAGATTCTTGGATGAGAGGAAGGCTACTCCATCAACTTCAAAAGCCTCACAGGTCTAGCTTTTTTTCCTTCCCTATTATTAATTTGTGTTAGTGGATGCTTATGCATATTATACCTTGATGCTATTGTGCTATTATATGAGGGTGCTATTCATTCATCAAAAGGTTGTTTTGTCCTGCATGCGTGTGTATTAGGTGAACCAACACTTTCCTGAATGGTGGAGCTTGGTTTGAACTTTGTCATTCATTTGCTCATACAGAAATGTTGCAAGAGTTACCAGCGGCCAGTATGCCTCTAGTTGCTACTTCTATATTGCACACCCGGCTTGCAAAAACAGTTTGGTGGGCCATCTGATTCTGGATTTATTTTCAGTCGTAAAGTATATGCAGACCTTTATGCTTCTGGTTCTTGGTAAGGCTTTGTTTGGATGCACTCAATCCCGATGCAATCCAGTGGTGGGCTGGGATTGGGCCGTTCCAAGCAGGCTCTAATGGAAATGGAGTTCTTCATAAAAAGATTCACAAGCAAACTATTCTGAGTCTTGTGACCTATTTAGATGCCAAACCAATCTAGTTCTTGTACTGGTTAGGAAAATTGGTACAAGACAGCAGAACGGGACCAATGTAAATCCTTTTTTTTGAACTCTGCCGTTATAGCTAGCAATTGCTGCCTTGACTTTATTGAATGCTAAACATAATTAGTTAGTAGAAGAAGCATTCTCGGGGCTATAGGATGTAGTTTAGTAGTAGTTGACTGCAATTTTATAGCTGTTGATTGCTGAATTTCTGATCAATGGCAAGACAAACGAAGTGGCTGAATTGAGCTCACCAAGTCAATATCACATAAACTAATACTGAAGAATATATATATTTCAGCTCTCTGAAGCCCTTGGAAAGCTATATGGCCAATCAAAGCAAGGGACTAGCGACACTGTTGAACCATCGAAACCTCGTGGTGGTGCCCATGAAAATTGCATAACGTACACTCTTTAGCACCTCATCTCTATTTTGGTACCTTCAGTGATGCGCTCTTATCTATGATGACTAATAATTTCTTCATGCCTTCAGGTGTATTGTACCCTTGACAAAAGGAAGAGACGGTACTATAAAACGATTCAGCACGTCAGGTTTATATAGTATATACATAGCTGAACCTCCAATTGCTTCCAACTCTTTGTTTGAACATGTCATGACATTTCTTGCCACCTGTTTTACAGGATTGGATGGTAAGATTGTGGTATGGGATTTGGAAAACCACGTCGCAATTGCAAAATAGCTCAAAGAAAGGTGTCTTACCAATCAAATTGAATGAACTTCTGCCATTACCCATCGTGATCGGGGACCATTCTTGGCGGCGGGTCCTGCAGGTTTTCAAGATCCAGGGCCAGCCAGGTAGATTGCTTATTTTGTTGTACCTGTACACAAAAAAAAAAACATTTATTTAGCTTAGGGGCAGCTTGCATCTATCAAGTAGCTTCATTTTTGGCGAGTAATTTTTCTTTTGGTGAATCCATATATTGTGTAACCTGTAATTTTAGCTAGGTAGGCAATGACGTGATTCGGCATTTTTCCAATGTTTTTTTTTTCAGTGGCCTGTGTAAAATAACTACACGTGGAATTTATCCGCGAATGCTTTAGTGGTACTTGTGGACATCTTGTTTGTTCTGCTGAGACGCACTTTGATTCGTTGGAACCTGCGGCATCGAAATGCTCGTCTGGCTGTTGAAACCTGTGAACACGTATGTGTAATCCACAGTATGTGGGGCATGAAATCAGGCCCTGCTGATATGTGGCCTGTGGGGACCGGCCCTGTTGGTGGATCCCCATACACTAATCCTGCTTTGCCTTATAATCAGAGACCTTCTACCAGGTCGGCCAGATTTGCCTGTATATGATTAGCTTTGGCCGGACTAGCTGTGTTCGCTTTGCTTTTGTTCTAAGTGAGCAAATCTAGCGGCAGCTGACACCACTTTCTGGTGTTTCGTAGTCACGCAACATGTGTTCTGACTAACTAGCTAGGAGACAAATGGCGCTTCCGATGCCGCCGCCTCAGTCGGAACCCAGTTCTTTTCTTTCCATGGTTGGTTGCTCATACTGTTCAAGTTCTGTAGCTACCGGCTGCATCACCAACAGGTTTGATCATGTTGCTTTAGTTTCACTTGGTTTAATGCTAAAATGTTGGTCGCTTGGTTATATGCCTAGCAGCTTGCAAGAGACTTGGGCAGTTCCTAACCCAACTTGGGCAGGCTTGCTGATAAGCCATACATGTAAGATTCTCCCGCACAATTACGAAGACTTCGAGAGCAGAAACCAAGTAGCCCGTATGCATGTTTCATGATTGAACTTGAACACGAATCAATTGGAGAACCAATGATGATCCAGTTTATGATTTTCTCTTTTGTCCTTAACAATATTACAGCAGGCAAATTGCAGTACATTTCTGAACCAACATATTCATGTAGCAGTAAATATGAGTACACAGAAAAATAACCGAAGTAGTCAGATTGGGCTCCCGAACCCAAAGCCCCAGGAGCATCCGGTGGAAGCAGCGGCGGCGGAGTGGGAGTTGATGGTTTCCCTGCTGGCGCTCCACCTCCGTACGAGGTCCTTGTACTCCTCCTCCTCGACGATGGCGGCGCCGACCTTGCTCTTCCACGCCTGCTCCGCCTTGGCGAGCTCCATCTCGGCGTCCTTGATGAGGGAGTCGAGGTCCAGGCCCAGGTCCAGCCCGATGTCCAGGCTCACGCTGAGGCCCTTCTCGATCTCCTTGCTCCTGGCCCAGTACTTGTCCTCCAGCATCGCCAGGAACTCGTCCTCCACCCTGTCCACCTCCAACGCCGACGCCGCCTCCTCCGACAGCTCCATGAACAGGCACGGCTTCTCGTCCCCCTCCTCGTCGGCCGGCGGCGGCGACACCACCACTGTCTCCGGCAGCGGCCGCCTCGACCGCGACGACACCCTGCCCTTCTCCATCGTGATGAACCCCGCGCCTTCCTCGTCCACGTCCTCATCCGCCACGCGGAAGGCGCCGCCGCCGCCGTCCATCTCGGCCGCCGAGTTCTCGATCGTGATGAAGCCGCCGCGGTCGGAGCGGATGGACGTGGCGCGGCGCGCCGACCCGGAGGACGCCGCCGCCGCCACCTGCCGGTTGCGGAGGCAGCTCAGGTCCGGCAGGCAGGACGCGTACGCGCCCTTGCCCTTGTTCCTCATCTTCTCGCGTGCATGACCTACGTACGTGACCATCACGATTCCAATTGATATATCGCATGCATCAGTAGAGTTTCTTTCTTTCTTTTGTTGCGTGCATATGTCACAAGCTAAGACCATCTTATAGCAACGCAAACCAGTAACTAACATCAAAATTAACTCACTGTACAGGTTGTGCATGATAGATTCATCATCCTTGTTATGCATATAGATAAACACTATGTCTAAATTCACTGCAAAATTTATGAACCTAGAAAAGCCAAAACGACCTATAATTTGAAACAGAGGTAATACTAGAATAATGGAGAATTCTACTCCCATGCACAACCTGTACAGTGAGCAAATATCGATCTATCACATATGAAGAGCTATGCAACTAGTCTCATCAGGAGGGTTTTGGATTTGATGAAAAATTCATTCTCCGAATATCGCATGTATTTGTATATAAAGAGGTAAAGAGCTCATGCATCATAATCATTAATTCAACAATCAATACATACCGTTAGCCCCATGGTTCTCCTCGGGCTCCATCACTCTACAGTAGATGCTGACGGTGAGCACGGCGCCGGCTGCCGCCCCGCCAAGCGGGAAGCTGAGCGCCTTGCCTCCAAACTTGGGGTTATTGGAGGTCTCCGCCGCGGCGACCTCGGCGAGGTCGACGGGGAACGCGCCAAGATGATCCCCGTTCGCCGCCGCCGCCGCCGAGTCCGCCAGCAGCGCCGCCCACACCGTGAAGCTCCGCAGCGTGGCGCCGCCGGCGGTGAAGTAGTGGAGGAACACCTCGTCGAACGCGGCGGCGCCACGCGCCACCCTTGCCGGCGACGTGTGCTCCCCCTCGCCGCCCTTGCCACGCCACCCAACCACCACGCCGCGGCCCTCCGCCGCCGGGGGCAGGCCCGTCACGTGCTGCACCTGCAGGCACACCACGCAGCGCGCGCGCCGTGGGCGGAGGCCGCCAAGGGAGCCCAGCAGCCTGCACTTCCACTGGCCCAGCGCGCCCCGGCCGCCACTCTCGCCACCGCCGCCGCCGCCGTCCGGCGGGGATCCCCTGGCGGCCATGTGCAAGAGGTTGAGCTCCTCAGCGCCAAGGGAGGAAGAGCCATGGTGATGGTGCTGTGGCTTGCCTACCATCTTGTGATGGAGAAGAGCTAGGTACTAGGTGCAGAGAGATATGAGGCTAGGTAGCTAGTCTAGTTAGGTGTAAAGAGGGGAGGAGGAATATATATATACACATGAAGGTACAAGGTGATGATTTGGGTAGCATGGCATGTCTCACCATGTGGCTGATGGGAGGTGTGGAAGCAGGATAGTGAGGGCTACCCTAATGGGGAAAGGGGGGACCTGTGGGCTAGGGTTTTGCAACATTCTCTGGAACTTATGTTTTACTATAACAAGAGGGGAGTACTGATCAAGAGCTCATGCATCAGCAAGCTAGCTTTAGAGTGAAGGCATGTTAGTATGACTTGTGACTTGTGAGGGAAAAGAGCGAGAGCCTTTAATTTGTAGATCTCTTTCTTCACTGTCTTGCAAATTGGGCCCTTGATTAGTCAGTATACAGATTAATCAGCTTTGAGATTAAGCAAGAAATGACATGATGGCATTAATCTATGCATATTTCTTTGCACTAGCTGCTCGGTTCTACATGACTCAATTTCGCAATGGTTATCTGACATTGTTGTTGTGGATATGACCAAAAACTGGAATTGTTGTTGTGGATTGCAGGTTGCTCAAAAGATATTGTTATGTAAACTATGTACTGCTCTTTTTGCTGATCAAGGACGATCACAATGTCAGGCAACCTCGTCATATATTTGCATTGATCCCGCCAAGATATCTTTGCAAGGTAGATAATTTTCTCTTGCCGTCTTGCAGTGAAGACATGTTCTTTAACCAGTTTTGGAAAGGAAAAAGTCTATTTTTGACCATCTAACTCTTGCCTCAGTTTGGTTTTGGCCATCGAACTCCAAAACCGGGTATCTTTAGTCATCCAACTATCAAAACCGTTCAAATTTGGCCATCGGGCTGTTTTGATGGGTGGTTTCAATTTTTTTAATTTACAATTTAGTCCTTAGATCTTAAAATGATTATTACTTTTTGCTCGTACCTCTGATTTAGGTGATTCTTACGGTCACACATTCATAACGGTGAGCTTTATCTTTTAAAATGTTATTTATACTATTTTATCACTATTTCTTATATTATTCTTATGTTGTTGTGTATAAACAACAATTAAGAAAAGTAAAACAAACATTTACGAAATAATATGTCCATGATTTTAAAAGATAAAACTCATCGTTACAAACGTATGACCACAAGAATCACTTAAATCCGAGATACGAGAAAAAAATAGTAATCATTTTAAGATTCAAGGACAATTTTGTCCTTGAATCTTAAAATTATTACTATTTTTAGTCCTTGAATCTTAAAATGATCACTATTTTTTTCTTGTATCTCTGATTTAAGTGATTCTAGTGGTCATGCGTTCATAACAATGAGCTTTATCTTTTAAAATGTTGTTCATATTATTTTGTAATTGTTTGTTTTGTTTTTCTTATATTATTGTTTATACACAACAACATAAGAATAATATAACAGATAGTGATAAAATAGTATAAGTAACATTTTAAAATATAAAGCTCACCGTTATGAATGTGTGACCGCAAGAATCACCTAAATCAGAGGTACAAGCAAAAGGTAATAATCATTTTAAGATCTAAGGACTAAATTGTAAATTAAAAAAATTGAAACCACCCATCAAAACAGCCCGATGGCCAAATTTGAACGGTTTTGATAGTTGAATGGCTAAAGTTACCCGGTTTTGGAGTTCGATAGGCCAAAACCAAACTGAGGCAAGAGTTGGATGGTCAAAAATGGACTTTTCCCTTTTGGAAATAAAAAGGAGATCATCATAACAGAAGCAGAGGCCAACTAGTTTGGGGTGTGAGATCTTAACCACACTATCTGGAGGGAACAAAGTGCATGTGCCATGCAGAAAGTGAGGGGGATTAGCACAAGAACTATGCACAATTAATTCTAAAAAATCTGTATGTGGTCCTAACCCATTGGTGATGGTGAGTAATTATCTGTTAATTAGTTTAAGCAGCAATGTTACATGACAATTGACAACTGTCACAATGGCCAATGCCAAAGGTGCATTTCTTTTTTCAGCCAGGGACCAGCAAGTACAAAACTTGCCACCTGCAAGCATAGCTACAGCCCTAGCTTGAAGGGCCATCCAACTCCATCCTTGGACTTAGCCAATTCTTTCCTCTTCTCGTGTACCTGCCTGCTGCCCGTTTCTGCTTTGATTTGATGTTTTCAAATGGGTTCGTATAGGGGGTCCAGTTCTAGGGAGGATTACAAGATGATTTGATATATCCACGCACTATTTGCATGTACACCTGTCTTGAGGTGAGGGTATGTGATACCAGCTAGGTGGATACACTCATACCAATGTTTTGACTTGGTGTGAGTGTAGGATTGTCGTTGGAAAAAGGTAACTGTAACTTAGATTCACTGGTAAGAATTCTCCATGATTGTATCCTAACTAGGATGAGTTTTTGACAATGACTAGGTATAACTAGAAGTATGTATATATGTCAAATGAATCACATATATATGCTAAATTTGGTGGGAGCATGCCTAGTAACAATATAATGTTATCTACGGGCCTGGTTGGTTTATGACCAAAATTGTGGCATGCTAAAATGTTGGCAAGTCAATTTTTGGGCCACCAATTGGTTTGCTACCAAAAGTTATCAATATCTCACACATATTCTACTAAAATATTGGCAAGTTTTTTCCCTATATTTTGGCCTGTTAAAATCGTGGCATGCCAAAATTGTGGCAATGAACCAATCAGGCTCTACATTTATAATTTTAATGCCTAATGAAGTACTCCATCACGAACCACATTGGATATGTCCAAAATAATCTTGGACACAAAAATCTCAGTCTTGAACTCTTGATACAATTACCCTCCATATAAAGAAAACAGAGGTAAGTTGAGGTCACTGTAATTATCCAACTGCAGACCCCTCTAAATCGCTAGTTAGCTGAATATATTATAGGGAAAAGTTCAATTTTCAATCTCTAACTATGGCAAAAGTCTTATTTAAAGACCATTCAACTGTCAAATCCAGACAATGGCCCTTTAGGCGGTTTACGAGAGCGGTTTTGCATTTTCTAAAAATCCAAACACTTTTGATTTAATAAAAAAATATAATTAATTTATTTAAAATCATAAAAATACCAACAAAAAATTTCTTAAAAATGTAATGTATCTTTCGATACTCCAATTGTCATTATTTGAATTTTATTTGGCCATATTCCTTATATTTTGTTACTTGACATAAAAACTAAAAATAATAAAAAATAATATGTAAATAACTTCAAGTAGAGTAGCAACAAATAACCCAAATTTTTAGAATAATTTTTGGTACCAAATTCATATTTTTATGATTTTAAATGAATTAGTTGTGCTTTTTTTATTAAATCAAATCTTTTGAAATTTCTAAAAAATGCAAAACCACCCCTAAAACTATTTTATTTTGAGGAAACCACCCCTAAAACTATTCAAAGGGTCAAATTGGTAGTCATGCTCTGAGGCTTTGAGTCAAGTCGCGTGAGCCAATTGGTAGTCATTAGCACTTGCCACTTGTTCCCCGATCCTCGTTACGGTAAGGCATACGTTCCCCGATATAGAAAGCCTCAGATACATAGTTTGGCTTAAACGGCGGATTTGACAAGACCGGCCTTCGAGATAGTTCAAGTGTGTTCAACCCTCTAAGGCAAATTGATGCACACTCCCCTTAGCTCTCTGCACTTGCTTGCACACCCTACGTGTACCCGTGATCGACATCGCCCAATCAAATCCCTCCCACATGAAGCTTGTGCCCTGATGGTACACGCCTAGTCCTTTAACAAATCCAGCTGTGGCCTTTCGTAGCCTTGCTTGGACACACGCAGCATGCAAATGTGTGAGGCTCATGCATGCATTAAGCAAATGGCGACTCTAGTTTTTGACCAATAATGGTAATGATCAGTCAGTGTACATGAACTGATTAAAGAAGGGGTAAACGTGTGGTGTTCGGTCGAATGTACAGAGGATGTCTACGTGCCTGCGTGGAGGCGCCAAATAAACACGGATAGATATTACTGCTAGTCGGCTAGCTATGAACGTAGCTACTATTTATATACTAGGTCCCCGCGCGTTGCTGCGGGAATTGAGAGAGCTTTTTCATAAACTATGAATCAATGTGATTGTTTATGAATCAATGTGCTTATTTAGTTGCTCGTAAAATGATGCATTAGTAAAGATTACACCGACAACTATATGAGCAATCTCTCGATGAAAATCACAAACTTTTTAGCTACTCTTTGGTTAATTAACGAATAGATAAGAAATAAACTAATAAGACATACACCTAATGGATAGAAAATGTGCACAAAATTGATCGGACGGTTAGAATAATTGAGAATTTAAGACGATGAGGCGACATAAGAGAAATAGTAAGAAATATTTCTTAGTAAGTTGCTTATATATATATAGATAAAATTTTGACCTTGTAGCATCCTTGATATCTATTGTGTATCTTATTAGAAAAGCTGATCAAATAGTAAAAAAAAGAGCGTAATTGAAACTAAATTAGTATATTATTGTAACTACTTTGTTACTAAAATAAAGTAGTGATAGTATTTGTACTATTTATTGTTTTCTGTTAAAAAACTATTTATGAGGCTTTAATATAAAAAGTAAAAACAAATAAGAGAGAAATATCAATTAATTCATCATAGTGGGGTGAGCTCAGCGATGATGTGGCTTCTTAAAAGCTGAGATAAATCATTTAGTGGGGACCTTCTATTATAGGAGATATGCATGTGTCATATAGCACCTCATACGCAACGTACCAGGAAAACTATGTGAGGGCCAGATGAGCGCCCCCCCCCCCCCTGTGAGACGTACTTGCAAAGTACATCATCATGGTCTTTTCAGAATAGTAAAAGCACGGGACCCTGTCACAGGTCGAAATAGGAAAAAAAAATCAGTCACTGGACTTGTGTGAACTGTGAAATCATGTTTTTTTTTCCCATTGTACTACCAAAGCCACAAACCAACTTACGCTGAGTTACTTTCTGTGATGATAATATGTAAACAATTCTATTTTACCTTTATGTTCCGTGATCATGTCACATAAATAACTTTTTTTTTATGAACTGGTTGTTCCACCGCCAGAGGACCAGTGATCTCATCGGTTTGGTCTTTTGTGCTCTTTTCTCATTTAAAAATGACGTTTCTCCGATAAAAAAAAAGTGACGTTTCTAGCCCAGCACAAACACGTCGTTTCAGGCATGGTAGCCGGCCCATTTTCCTCATGTGGCCCATATACAATCTCTCTCTCTCTCCGCCTCCACCGTCAGTCCGTCACGCGTCAAGTGAACCGCACGACTAACTGTTGATCTCCTCGTCGCCGTCGGTGTGTTGAGCCGACGCTGAGGCGTGACTGCGTGAGGCTTCCCCGTCAGCGAGCTACTCATGTGAAATGGCGAAGGCTTCTGCGCGCCACGGTGGCCGCGTGTTCAGCCGGCCGGCGGCCCGGCGCCGGGGATCTGGATTCGTGTGTCTCCACTCTCTGTCTCTCCAGTCGTCCACCCGCTCAGCGTCCGAGGTATCCTTGCTGTCCTGGTTAGGGATTCCGGGTTTCAATTCGGTTCGATTGTTTTTGTTTTATATAAAATTCGATTCGATTGCTTCGTATACCCGCTTTCCACGCTGTTGCTGCCCTGAATAGCGAGTTGGCGACGCGACTTCGCCTCATGGCCACTAGCTTATTTTGACCTTAAGATTGTTGATGTCTTGATGAGGGTTCAGTTCAGTTTGTAATCGTCACCCTTTTTGTTGGCTACATGACTACATTAGGGGAGAATAGGAGATACGTTATGGCCTCTGCAGTTGATGTCGTCCTAACTAATGGGGCCTACTGATAGGTTACATTTGCATCGGTTAGTCATAGGACATTAGGACCTCGGAACTTTGCATCAATTACTGATAGGTCCCTTTAGCATGACAATTACACGCTGCTTTTAATCATGTGATTAGCTAGCATCCTGACAAGAAGTGGGCACAACTATACATTATGAAACATTGGAGTGTACAACTGAAACTCAGCTGCTGCTTTTAATTCACAGTCTAGAATCTAGATCATCATCTGCCATGCTCTAACTCTATGGGGATGCTTCTGCATTGTGCAATGCTGGAAGGGCAATTAGCAGAATCATAATTTTTTTCTGTTTCCGCAGAATAGTACTCTTTCAACTTTTCTTTCCAGGTTCTTCTTATTGCCTTTAGCCGCTCAACAACTTCGGTCATCTGTGGTCGCTCTTCCCCCTTCATACTGAGGCATTTCTTTGCGAGTTCAGCAATTGCTTGAAGTGGTTCCAAACCTACCCCTACTATGCTTTTGTCCAGCATATCTTGAAGCTTATTCTCCTTCATTGCTACCATGAAAGACGATGCAAGTCCTTTCCGTTCACTGGAGTCCTCAGAATAGATTGCAGTCTTCCTTGTGATTAGCTCCAACATCACAACCCCGAAACTATAAACATCACTCTTTTCTGTCAGTTGACGTTCCTGTAGATATTCAGGATCTAAATACCCCAGAGTTCCTTGGACAATTGTCATAAATTGTGTCTCATTCTTTGCAAGCATGTGTGATGCACCAAAATCAGTCACTTTTGCCGTGTATTTGTCATCTAGGAGAATGTTTGAAGATTTTACATCTCCATGTATTATGGAGGGGAATGCAGATGAATGGAGATATGCTAGTGCTTCTGCAGATTCTATGGCTATTCTTAGTCTGTCATCCAGTGAGATGGATGCCCCTTCACTATGTATCAACTGGAAGAGAGTGCCATTTGGGATGAATTCATAGACCAAGATAGGAACTTCCACTTCTAAACAACAACCTAGAAGCCTTACCACATTCCTGTGGTTTATTTGAGAAAGTATAATGATCTCCTGCACAAATTCATCTTTCTGATTTGTGTTGCAAACTTTGGAGCGCTTTATGGCTACAATTCTGCTATCCTTCATAATCCCCTTGTAGACTGTGCCATGTCCCCCTCTTCCAAGTTCTCTTCTCTTGTCAAAATTGTTAGTTGCATTCTCTAGTTCCTTTTTCGAGAATACCCTTACTGTATCTACTCGTCCTGATCGCATTTGTTCAAGTAAAATAAAGCCGCCATTTTGCTTGAAGAAACCATCCTTTTCTTTAACGAGTTTTCTCTTTTGATATTCAATGACCAGAGGAAAGATGCAAACAAGGAGAAAGACTGTGCCGATAGAAATACCTGCAGTCACCAGGTGATTTTCTGTGAAATACGATCAATGAATAAAAAAAGGGATAAAATTTTGATATTTTGACACAAAATGCATGATAGAGCATTGCCTCCTTTTATTTTGCTAAATTGCATTAGAAATAAAATAGCATGGAACAAGGTGTTGGCACCTTATAAATTTTAGTAACATCCTGTACTACATGAACTAACTCTGGTTGATGTGTTATCCCAGGACATGAGCCTAGGGCATTCAGCAAGTTAGTCAAACCATAGTTCTATACTTCTATGACCTACAGAACTGTAGTTTCGTGTCTCCATGAGCATTGTTGCTATATATGATATATAAATACATTTGCCAGATCAAAATTTACCTAACACCATCTTTACAGTTTTTGTAGTATCCTGGTAAGGACTGCAATGTACCGTGCTTGCGTTACTGCTTCGAGTTCCCTTTGGACATGTGCAGCTGTAGCTTCCAATTGTGTTAGTGCATTGACCAAGGCAAAGATACTGCTCAGGAAAGGCGCATTCATCGATGTCTGTTGATGCAAACAGGAAAGCAGGAATGCTCACTAAAACGACTTAGCATATTTGAAGTGCCAGTAGAATTGAAGACTCCACTTACCTTGGCAGCCATCTTCGAGATATGGATTACCCCCATAGCCACTGGAACAGTTGCAGAGATAACCCGGGCCGCTGTCTGAAGGGATGCACTCGCTGTTCTTGCTAAGACATGCATAGGATGACATATTTTTCTTTGCTTCGTCACAAGATTCTTTCCCAGCGACCCAGTTGAGCACTAGAGGCACGCCATCACTGTACTTATAAGCAAAATTGTAGCCTGCAAGGTCTGAGATATCAAACCTGAACTGTTGAGCCTCAATCACAAAGGCGTAACTGCACGGGTTGAAGTCCTGCACACTTGCACTCTGCCTTGTTGAGAAGGTGGTGTTGAAGTATGTGAGATTTGCTGGTATGGATGTTTGGCAACAACCCATGCCGGTGCACTGGCCATTGGTGTCGACGCTTGCCTTGCTACTGCAAAAGGACATGCATCCGCTGGTGTAAGAGTTTGTGTTTTCACCTTGGATGAACGCGATGGTGTCGCATCCGATTGCCGTGAACTTATTCTTGGTATGTGATATCTGGTAAGAGCGTAGATCCATGAAGGATCTGCTGAAATCACTGATGCCAGTGTCATTGTAGCAGTCCCACGTCAGATGCTTGTGGACTCGAGCCTCCCCTTGCAGCAGGAAGATATCGAAGGCCCAGACGCTGCTGCCTGCGCTACCCAGGTAGGCTCTTCCGGTGCTGTGGTCACATGTGACCTCAAGGCCGCTGCGGAAGCAGCCGGGACCAATGCCGAAAGGGTAGGGGATGCTGAGGTTGCCACATCTTTCTTGGCATCCAGGGTGTGCCATCCCCGCTGCAAGTGCCAGGAGGCACGTGGTGCTCAGTATGGTGGTGGTGAGGAAGAACAACTGCCAGAACATGATCGGTTCTCTTTTATCTCTCCTGGAATGAGCCTTTGTGCAAAAGGGATGAAATAAAGCAGGTTGATATGAAGAGAAGAGATGCTGCTGCAGGAGGCTATTACACATTCTGGAGCTTGTGTTGTGTTTGTACTAGTTTGGCCGTTCTGCACTTTGCTTGCTGCCAAAGAGCCCAACACAAGAAGGGAGCAACGAAGTCCTGAAGGTGTCAGTATTCTGTTATTCAGCTTAGTATTATTTTAAGGGCCAGCACTTCCTGTTGTCTGTCGAGTAACTATTGTTGATAGTGCTTGTTTTTTAGCTTGTGATGCAGAGCGGGCGGTAGGTTATGAACTCGGTTATTGGCTGTCGAGTAACTATTGTTGATAGTGCTTGTGATGTCGAGTAACTATTGTTGTCCTGTTCTCGGTTATGAACTTAGGACGCTACTGGTACTTTGCTGCTAAAAGCCTAGAACAATTGGCAACCTGCTTGATTATCTTTTACTCGGTCAGCACACTCCAAGATGGTGTCGTTTGCTTGTCCCATTTGTTTGATTTGGAAGAAAGGAACCCCATCCAGCCGGCCGGCCGGCAGCCAATATTTGGACGTCAGTCTTGCAACTAGCTTCAACCATGTATGGCAGTGACATGAGAACATGTGTGGACGGAAATGTTTTATAATGAGTAATGACTCGAGTGACTGTCCAATGATCCAATGACATTAGAAATCGCCCCTTGCTTGAGCATGAATGGAACACGCCCAGCATAATTTGAATCAGCATTAGCCCAATATGCAAATTAAGCCATGCCAAGAACAGCGATAAAGCAAGCGATTCATCAGCTACAGTCCCTCATCATGATTCTAATGGTTGTTGGTTATGTCAATGAGTGGTCTCCTCTTTTTTTAAGAAGAATCACACAGTACACGCATGCACACTCATCCTTACTCGAACATAAGCACGTAAATCCACCCCTATAATCACATCCGAAAAACTGAGTCGGCGGATCCTCGAAATTAACGAAGTCACGTGTACGCGGGAATCAGGCCCACGTAGCCTGGCCAGCGCGAAAAGATGGGCCGGGGCCCAGGGTCTCTATCAACTCTCCCTCTCTTCTTCCCTGGAACGAGAAGCAGCGGCGGCGGCGAGGACCAGGTTCGGGTGCAGTGGCTATAGCTATAGTTGTCCATGCAGCCCGCAGCCCATTGGCCCGCCCGAAGCACGGCCAATTTGGCCCGGCCCAAACACGGCACGGCACGACCACCTCCGTGCCCGGGCTGGCCCGGCCCGACCACCATGCCCGGGCGTGGGCCGCCGCCCCAGCCCGTGGGCTGGCACGGCCCGGCACGAAATTATAAGGCTGGCCCGGTGCGGCCCGCTAAATCTCACACCATATATATATTTTTTCTGAAAACCTAATCCCACCGCCTGGTCCCCGTCTGCCTCCGCCCCCAGTTCCTTCCCGACGCCACACCACCAATCCACCACCTCCCCCCCCCCTCTCTTTCCCATCTCCCCCACGAGTCCCTTCCCTCTCACCTGACCACCCCATCCTTGGCGCCCACCTCCATCGCCGGCAGCGCCGCCGCCCATCCTCGTCATGGAGGAGCTCCGGGAAGAGTCCTCGCGCCGCCGCTCCCCTCCCGTCGCCCCCCTCCAGTCCGCCGCTCACCTCGACACCTCCCCAGGCGGATCTGCGGCGGAGTTTGGGGGCCGGCCACGGGGCTAGCTCCGGCGGCTCGAGGGGCCGGCCGGTCGCGGGGAGCGGCGGTGGCATGACAGGGCTGTCCTCGAGGTGCGGCAGCCGGCCATGAGGACCAGCAGTCGCGGTGGCGTTTCGTGAGGAGGCCGACCATGGGGACCAGCAGCCCGTCGCGCGAGGAGCCGCCCTCCCCTCCCTCCGGCGGCGCGTCGAGGTGGTCCAGACGGCGCATGGAGAGCCGGTCGGCGTCGTTCCCTCCCTCCGCCGCCGCCGTCCTTCCCTCCCTCCGTCGCCGCCGCCGCTCGCCCCTCCTCTCCTGCCCTCTAGGCCTCTAGCACCGCCGGAGAAGCACGCGATGGCGGATCTCTGGCCCCAGCGGCGGCAGATCTCCGGCTCCCTCCTCTCCTTCCTCCAGGCCCATGGGCAGATCTCCAGCTTCGGCAACAGCGCAGGTGGAGCAGAGCAGAGAGCAGGCAGAGGAGGCGACAACGGTGTGATCCTAGGGACCTGGTGGGCTTCGGGCGGCCCGACCGGCCCTGTAGTGCCGGGCTAAGTCGGGCTGGCCCGGCCCGAAATGGCACGACGGGCCTGGGCTTGGGCCGTCACCCTAGCCCGTGGGCGCGCCCGGCACGGCCCGCAAGGGCATAGGGCCGGGCCAGGCACGGCGCGTGAAAGAGCGGGCCAGGGCGGGCCCGTGCCAGGGCCGGGCCGGGCGGCCCGAATGGCCATCTATAGCTATAGCCACTGCAACTTAAGCAGTGGCCGATTGTGAGGAGAAATACTGTGCTGTACTGTTCAAAACAGTAACCATAATTGTTTATTCGCAACTATAGCTATACTGTTCATTACATTACTGTAGCGATTCTGCTGTAGCTGCGATTCTGGATCGTCCATCGAGAGATCGAACGGCTGTGCTCGCTGCCACTGCTTAAGTTGCAGTGGCTATAGCCACTGCATTTGAGCTGAGTCCGGCGAACTCCGCCTCCGACCGCCTCAAGCCCTCGGCATCCTCCCCTCCGTTTTGGCTTGTCGAGGACGACGAGACGCTCCTCCGGTTGTCCTTGTGCTGGGTGGGTCCACTACACTGATCAGATGCCACCGCCTTTCTTAACTCGAGCTAATTAGGACACGTGTCAACGCGTCGTACGGAGTAGGCTACAACTCATTTATTTTTAAATGTAGTGCACACTGCATTTCTTTTTTCTTTTTCAAAATCCTACTGAGATCATGCCCACGGCCTCGCCTCATTGCTAATCTCGGCAACCGTCATGTTCGTTTCGTTGGGCTGGTTCAATAGTATTCTGAGAGAAAAATAATCTGTTAAGCTGGTTTAATAGTATTCTGTATTTTTCTGCTAGACTAGGATGATAATCCCACACAAACGGGGTGAAAGAGGGTCACACTCAGTCACGGCAATCAGAAAAAAAATGACATTAAATCAAGGTAATAATATCTCTTCTGCTTACACGATCGAGGTATTACAGGATAAACTCTTCAAAAGTTAAACAAATGGTACAGGATAGAACCTCCTCTCTCTATGGATGGAGAGAGCTAACGCCTACCAGTAAGCTATATACCGCTGCTACTTTACAAGGTGCAATCAGATTATTCACTTGCATGACATTTCAGATTAAACACTTCGTTGCTACTCTTCACCAGCTTCAGCATCAAATACTATTAGATGAATTGCAATATGGCGCATGGATATAACAAGGGCCCATGTTAAGCATGGGCCCTCAGCTGTCTGACACCGTCTCTTCAGATGACGCGCCGGTGTCGCTAGGGGTGGCGCCGGTGGCTCCTACAATGGCTGCAGCTGCAGTCCCCCGCTTCAGATCCAAGGAATCACCGGTCTGGAACAGCCTCTTGCTGAACGAGCGCCAATCCGCGTTCCTCCTCATCGCGCACTTCAGGGAAGCATCAGGGAGGACATGGGGCTTCACGTCGTCAGAAAAGAGATTAGCTCTCAGGCCATCCCTCGGTGGATCTGCAGCAGAATGCCCTGGTGCTGGTGCCAAGCTCGGCCACATCTCCCGGTCAATTCGGCTTGTGCCGGTTTCTGCATCCTTAGTCAGCCACTGGGGAAGGCTGTTGATCGGTTGTTGGTTCATGGGAAAGAGCGGAGGCATCCTCTCTGATGGTTCCTGGGACCATGGTGATTTGCTGTCATGGTATGACTTTTGGAGCTTCGATGCCCTCCTGCGCCTGCTGCCACTTCTTCCGTACGAGCAAGAAGCCCCAGGGAAGCCTCCCAGGGATAGATTTCTTGACCCGCCGTCAGTTCCATGAAGGTTTAACATGCCCAAACTTGACAAATGGTGCTGACCTCTATCTGAAGCACGGGCATTGTGAAGATAGATGTCGCCCAATGAAAGGTCTGGTTGGGCTCCAAGAAATGGAGACTTTGAGCAACCTGAGCACGAAGGTCTACTGAGATAATCTTCCGCTATATGAAGAGGCGGTGCAGGACACAGAGCAGATGTCAGAAGCTTCTTCTGCTCCTTCTCCCATTGCTTAGCAAGATCCTTAGGCATCCTTGAGTTTGAAAAACGTAGCCGTGTATCCCTCAACATTGCATTCCAATTATTGACGCCATACCTCCTAACTCCAATCCAAAGAAAATCCAACTCTTCTTCTGACCACGGAGCTGAGTGCCTCTTGTAGGAGTATGTGCCAAGCCTTTCTGTAAGCTTATGAGATATGCTGGATGTGCCTCCAAGAAACAGCTTATCGCTCCTCAGGGCAGACACTCTATTTTCTTGGAAACTATCCAGGCTTAGGTCCAAACTCAATTCAGGAGCTTTATCCATTATTCTGAACTTCAATTCTGAAGGCAAGCTCCTTGGTCCCTTCAAACTCCTAGTGTTCCATGGTGGAGCCAGGTCAAAGAAATTTGAGTGAGAGGTATGCATTGTTGAGCTTTCTTCATTCTGTTGCTGCTTGCCACATATAATGTCTTTCTCCTTCGTGAAAAACATCCTTTCAATAGGTTGGGACATCTGTTTTCGAGCACTACCAACTAGATCCTGCGAGCAGTGAGAAAATGTTTGAGATCGTATCTGTTAATATTTTATTTTTTACAGTTATAGTACATTGTATTTATATGACAAAAGAAAATAAATTCGAACTTGTAGACAATTTGTTGGTTGTATGAAAAATTACATGAAGTATGTGAAACCACCCGTCCACACTCGTATATAAAACTGAGTAGAAAGAAAATCTTATCTCCCTATGTTAGAATGAAGGAAACTACTATGTATTCAGATAAATAATATTTACAGCACCAAAAAAAATCTCATTTATTGCATGGAGAAATAGGACAGATGCTGAGCTGCCAAGTAAACACATAATAAAACATCTAATTCTATTATCCTCACCTGATCTGGCAGCTTTTGAATTGATGAGTCACCCAAATGAAGAAACCCCTCTTGTCGTAATTCAGCACAGTTCAGATCAATCATCTCTAAAGGATTTTTTTTATTTTGATTATGAAGACCTTGATCAAGAGCCTCTGAATTTTCCAGGTCTTTGCCTCTCTCGTCACTATCATCATCCAAGACAATAACTGGTACATTTTTTGTTGAACCTTGAGATTCTGGAACATCTTCTGCAGCAGATTTATTGGTAGGTTTCAACCAACTGAGATTAACATTTGGTCTTGGCGACTGCAGGATAGTTTTTGCAATACCATGTCCCTTCCACTGCACATCAATAACTTTTGGCACTTCAATAGTGATTGGCAATGTTTTGCTCGACTCCTCCACTGTTGCATCTTGCTCCCTAACCTCTTTTACACTAGTGAACTTTGACACGGGTGTACCATCATCCTCCACGGTCATGTTTTGGTTTCCACCTTCTATCTGTGGAACCATATGCTGAACTGAGGATTTTACTATTTGCAAACTACAAAAGGAACATTGTATTAATTTCTTGCATGTGTATTAATAAAAAAAAGAAGTACCATCATCTTACCTTTTTTGTTCAGGCATGTGTTCAGCCTGTGCAGATAGCCCAGTAGTTCTCAGCGTAGCTATCTATAATTGAATTAAAAGTGAGATATAATTATTCTGAAAGCCCTAAGCAGATAATGTGGGGACAAACATTATCAACAACCACATGGGTCATTGCCAAAGCAATACATAAAAAACAAAGCAAGTACACCTATAGTGACATAAAAATGGATTTAAAAATAGAGAAAAAATAAATTATAGCAAGAAAAAATAGAAATCAACGTGATAGTTGTGGAAAGAACACAGCCTTTAGAAAATTCTGTATACATGGGCTTGAAGCAAATTTGCCTTTAGCGCCACAAACAAGGTGTCGCCTCTTTCATTACTTTATGTTACCTTGTATAGAAAATTTGGCAATGATACCAAAAGGCCATGCATATATGTTGATTTTTTTATATACTCAACAAAAGCAATAATCTTTAATGGCATCATTTTTTTCTCATTCTCTAAACTGATAAAGATCTAGTTCTAATTTTTAAACACAGAAAGTAGATGTAATAAATTATAATTAAACATGACAGAATGCTAATCAGTTAATTCTGAAATCCTTTTAACTATCATAATATTTCCAGATAATGACACGCCATTTCAATAGTACAAGGTACTGAAAGTAGCAGATACAGATATGTCCAGTATACAAGGTCCCTCTGCTTCTTTATGTTTTTTAGCACTTTATGTAGCTAAGTACGATAAACAACAATTAGGATATTGCTTAGCATATTTACAGTTTTGCTTTCTTTAGTGTGTTTGAAAGAAGAGTATAAGATCACTCATCTAGCCTCTGAACCTCATAGCTTAGATTAACATACTTCATACCTTGACTCAGGTACATTGATAATTTCTTGTGCATACATTATGAAATTATGTCAGGTTACCTTCTCTTGTTTGCCAGCTAACACCTTCCATTCAACTTAAACACCTTATTACTACTATATCAAAATGGACCCCAAGCAAAAATAAAATAAGGCAGGGATTTGAAGGAAAGATCAAGAAAACCACGCCATTTTGTGTCATTGTACATGTGCAGGGTAAGATGAGTGTAAAATTGTACCTTATCCTCAGTATCCATAGGGTTTCCATCACTCCCATCAGTATATTTGAGCAAGGGTGTATTGTTAACTGACGAGCTTGGTTGGCTGCATGTCAGTGTTGAACACTGTTTTTCGTTGTCTGGTGAACAAATTTCCTCTACTGGTTCATCCAAATTAATTTTCTTTTTAACTCGCCTGCGAAAGGTAAGCAGAGGACTAAATCTATTCTTACATTGGTAAGATCCCATAGTATTTTCTGGTCCTTTATGAGAATTTATTTCCGCAGCAACTGAGGTATTTGGATCTTTTGTCCGATCAGCTGTTCCTGTGGCATACATGAGATCACACACAGAACTTGAAACAGGGATTTGATTATTTGTGTCCTCGCTGCACTGCAATAATTTGTCGTGTGCCTCTACTGTCAGAATCGTTTCAGAACAAATCTCAGGTTGTTCATTCTGTGGTATCGATCCATACAACTCATTTTGCCCTCTCTCTGGTTCACATTCTTCCTTGACGTTTTGTTGCATTGACAAGCGCTGTTGCTTTGTAGGAGTAACCTGCCAATCATTCCAGATGAGAAAAGGATCAGACAAGAAAGCAGATGGAAGAGGAAAACTGAAGACTTGTCAGTGATCAAAGACGGGAACTAATTGCTAACAGTTTTTCAGAAGTCAGAACACAGAAATATCAAGGATCCTTTTTAGAGAATATCCAGGTTTAGTGATAGTGTTTTCAACGCACGCACATACAATTGATGAAAACATGTGCCATAAACATCTTTAGATGCAAATATCTATGACTTTTAAGGAATGTCGAAACAGCAATAACCGACAATTACATTTGATAGAAATGCCATCAACTAACAACATCAACAGGAAGAGAAACAAGGAAAGATTTCTCACAAAATTATCTTCATTTACAGTGGTGTTCTCAGCATGCGCCTCAAACTTGGAGGGTAAATTGTTGGCAACTACATTACTGGAAGCAGCAGGAGATGAATCAAGAACTGTGTCATCAGCAGTATGGTCTTGTGAGGTAATACGCTTCCTCTTGTAGGTTATCATGATCTTGGAGCTCATTCTGAAATGTGCAAATGTGATCGAAAGTAGAGCCTGCTGGCTGTATCAGATACGCTCATCTGTTCACTGCAAAAACACAACTAGCTGTACTGAGAAAAAAAAAATGTGAACCGTAGAACAAAAAATTACAAAGCAAGAGAGACTATCATATACTCCCTCTGTTCTGTAATGTATGAGGT
The DNA here is from genome assembly GCA_015476505.1 of Urochloa ruziziensis. Lineage (NCBI taxonomy): Eukaryota > Viridiplantae > Streptophyta > Magnoliopsida > Poales > Poaceae > Urochloa > Urochloa ruziziensis. Next base: position 7,564,416 of record CM027123.1, on the reverse strand, counting down.
TTAGGACAAGATAATTAGTTCATTTTTGAACTAATGTGCTTGTTAGAAATGCCATATATATTTTTAAAAAGGAGCAATTATTATGCTGCTAAGGATTTCCGCCACAGAAAAGCGTTTTAGAATGTTGATAGCACTATGCCCCAAACAGAGGAAGTTATGCCGCAAATAGTTTCCGCCACAGAATGCAACCAAAATTTTTGCATGATCTACATCTCCATCACTCCCTCACAATATATTAGAGTGATTGGAACATGAACGTTATATACCCAATCTTATCTTCAATTTTCACTCAGACAAACCCTTATGAACCTACCAGTCAGGAGTGCCAGTTTACTGAAGATAATGATAAAAAGGACTACTCTCTTAACTTATTGCATATAGAGGGAAAACATCGTTTCCCTCTCACAGGAGTCACAGCTAGTTCAATTTTCCATTCAAATACAGAATAACATCTCTAGAGAAAGAAGATGATTCCACATGTTCCATAAGGGAGGCCTCTCTACATTGGTGATGTGAACCCATTACTTGCCCGTAGATTAAGCTCTAAACATTTTTTTTTTTTGCTCAAATGCACGCAGCAATTTGCCCCCTACTAACCTCTCACAGTATCAGTTACATGAGCATGAATATTGCTGATTCTAGAAAATCACTGGACCTCCTTGACACCATCACTGAATATTAATTCACACACCAACCCAGAACCAAGAATTGCTACGGTGAGAACTGAGATGGATCGACCTTACGCGCTGACGAAAATGAACTACTACCACGGATTGCCACAGCCAAAAAATCATAATCATCGTCAACTAACTGAATGGAGTCAGGCAAAGAAAGGGACGCGAACAATACGCGCAAGCAAGGTAAGGCTACTCACTATCAAAATAAGAAATGAAGCAAGTGCGGATGGATCCCCCACTACACGCCAGTGCAGTATCATTGGAAGGGGCATGAGGATGATTTGAGGAAAAAGGATAGCGAGATGAGGCTCCGGTGGAGCGAGCGCTGCCCTGCCGCCCGCCTCTCCGCCGGCAGTGACGAGGAACTTGCAATCTGTGGGGCGCGGCGAGAAATCGGAGAAGAGAAGAATTCGGATTGAGAGACGGGGAACAAGGCGGCCGGGCGCGCCTTTTCCCCACTGCAAAGCAAAGCGAAGCAAGGCTGTCTTTTGGTTCGTCCCTCCTTCCAAGAAGAAACAATTTCGCCAAACCCAACAACCACTCCCCAGACACGAAACAGTAAGCCAACGCAATCATCGCAGCGCAAAACCAACAGGGATTGAAATCGAGCGAGAACGAACGAATCTCGGGAGCGAGGAGCGCTTACCATCGTCTCCGATCGCGCGAGCGCGGCGGCGGCTGCGGATTGGGGATGATTCGGGAGGGGAGAGGAATGCGGGATGGGTGGGAAGGGACAAGGACCTGCTGCTATTTCGTATCCCACCCCTTTTCAGGCGAAGAGAGAGAAAAGTGAGCTGCAGCAGTCAGCAGCTTCCTTCCTTTTTACGGAGTACTCCGTACTCCGCATGCGTTGTTTATTCGGTCGGACGGAGGTGCCCCTGAGGGCCCTGACCCGCTTGCGCGCGGGTGGGCGCATGCTGGGAAGGGTAACTTGGGAAAGTTGAGAAAATGTGGGCCTGGCCGCCTGGAATGTTGTTTGTTTCGGACAAGGTGGGAAGGTTGGCGCACGAATCCGAACCTTCGAAATCCGATGGCGGGTGAGCGGGTGGCTCACGCGGACACCCCATTTTTTACCCTTTTCCCGCGAAATGAACCAGGCAACAAAACGCACGCGAGGGCACGAGTGGAAAATTGAGGCCTGCGTCAGGTAGTACAGTACTGAGATATTACTCGAGTTCAGATCTTAGTACTAAGTTGGAATACTAAGTGCAAATGGTAATTATTATTGAACTGGAAAATACGCAGCCTCCCTGAAGCATGACCATGGTTTGTTTGTTTACTGGAAGCAGAAGTGCATTTCATCAACGGGACTGCTCTGGGGCCACTCGCATGGAGCATGGCATGGGCCGCCAGCATTGATTTGAGGCGCACACAGCACGAGCACGAGCAGAGCAGACCAGAGACATATGGACATGTTCAGGTCATGAACATAACTGCATTTTGTATATGGATTTCTTTCTTTATTTCCCTTGCAATGTTGATTTACAGCGTGGTTTCGCAAATCTATAATAATTGGGTAAAAGATCGTTTTGATGTTGCTGCCTCACAGAGAATGATTTGCTAGTCTTTCAAATATCCACAGAGAACAGCAACACTGAGCATTTGAGCATGCAAGGGAACTTGCAACAAAACAAAATATTCAAGAAGAAATCAGTAAAAAGACATTTCGAAAGGTACATCACCATAGATTTCCCCACTCAGGCGCGCTTGAACACTTTCAGGGACATCGAAGCAACAGCACAAAGCTTCCTCCTGCATTCATAATTGCTTGCCAACTGGGACCTTGATGTCGAAACGAGATTCCCCATTGATTTTTCTGCAGATTCTAAGCCCTTCCTGCTTGGTTGAGTACTTTTAATGTCCTTCTTGCTTGGTTTAGTTCTTTGTATATCCTTCCTGCTTGGTTCCCAAGGTGGAACTATCTTCACCTCTAGGCGAGCAGACAGCACCGATTTCCAATATGGGAAGAACTTATTTCTCACGTCTTTTATGGCAAATCCTTTAGGTGGTTCCTTCACATGGATCTGCTTACATGAGACAAATAGCATCTGAATGTATAAACAACAACCACACTTGAGAGGCAATTGGTATACATGGTGCCCCGTTAACAAGCATGGCAATAAGGTTATGCGCTATCTTTACTTAATTCGTTTCAAATACACTCGACCAAGATCCATTTCCAAAAGCCCAAGACTTCGAATGTACTTCAACATGAAGTAATTAAAAGCAGACAGTGCCATTTGGAGGGTCATAAACAAAGTTCCAGTGGTCAGACTAAAACTACTCTTTCAGAAAAACTGAAAGTCCTTGGAGCATGCTGCAAATACTTTTGCAAAAACGGCATAGCATTTGACTGTTCGTTGAAGTATATTTATGTTCTTATGGGAAAAATAAATCTGTATGTTGCCATTAAGAAAAGGAGGATCATATGCAGTACAAATTCAGTTTAAATACCATCTTACCATTTTACTACCTTCAGTATTAAGAAAATATGACTTGTCAGCTTCATTAATTCCCCAATGTCCACTATATTCAATAACTGACTGGTTAGGAGTTTACTTATGTAATCGAATCACAATTCCTAGGCATCCAATGTAAAGGAGGTAGGTGCAATTGATCAATAGCTTGGATTATCATGGGTGTAACAATATGGAGGGAAATCGTTGTGCTTGCTTCCCCCTGTGGTCGTCTGTGGCATACTTCTTGCATTTTGGCAGCAATGATCATATATGGATAAACAAATGCAGAGACCATATTACAAGCACCACATATGCATGTTTTCCCTGATATGACAAGTTACTTGTCACTGTGGTCAGCATAGCAGTCATGTAGACCATATAAGCTAACACCTTCCAAGTAAGTTTTGACTCACTGTCCATTAGGACGCAACCCCATTTTGAACCAATTACAGGTCAGTAGGTTTTTTATACTGAAAAAATACTGGTAGTGGTGTATCCACGAATCCGCCACAACCAACAACTTTGAATAGGTGGAAGTATTGATAGAAATAAAATCAACCAAAAACTAACATACCTCGTGAATGTGACTATCAACTGATGTTTTCCATGGATATTTGTAGCTTCAGAACAAAAGGGAAAATTTTAGGAGGAAAATAAAAATCAGCGCATCAATGAATATGAAGTTATGAACTGAATATAATGGGGGACAAACCATCTAAGGTTTGCAGTGTCAATGCCTTTCTCAGAAGGAACAATGCCCTTGCTGTTTGGAATTGATGAAACATGTTCAAGAATCTTATCATGGTGTACCTACATTTCATCAAATTGTTTATAAAAGAATCGTTACAAAATGATCAAGGAGACTATTCCAATGTTCATCTATACATGTTAACTTCCATGGTTATGGTGGCTGCGAGCCACATACTAAACATAGAACAGAACAACACTCAAGACAAACAGGAGGATTAGACAAACAGAACATGCACTCCAAAGAGATCTTAGACGCATTACTTTGCACTTGCATTGCTTTGTTCTTTTTATTTCCTACAATCCAAATTTTAACATCAGACTATGGAAATGATTTAAACTGAATTAGTTAATTTCCACAGGGCTGAAAAAAAAGCTACATTGTGAAAAAAAAAGTACAGGAAACTAAAATGCACAAACTTTAAACTATTCTCTTGGGTTCACTCGAATATTTAGATAATGTATCAGGAGCCTCTTCTACTGCATACAATTTGTAAGAGAGAATCGTACTAAATAGAACATGCTGTACCAGATCAAAATCATGAACGCAAAACAACACAGAACATTTCGAGCATACAAAAATTGCGAAAATACAGTATCAAGAAGGGGGCATCATTTAGGAAGAATACCTCTGAGCAAGTCTTAACGTATTCCTCAAGAGCTTCACCAGCTTTGTGAACAATACTAACAAGTGCATCCACTCTAAGAAGGGCTTCCTTCTTCTGTTTAAGCTTCTTAAGCCCACTGCCTTTTACCCCCTCACTAACCATATTGATCATCTGGAGATGTAGTGGACAAACAGCTTCATAGGTGCGGTGCCTAATAGATTCAAAACCATTCCGGGAGACCTTGCCATTTATCCTAGTTATGGGGTCACGGAGCTGTTTATGAGCAGCCAGCAGCAAAATTGCTAGCTGGACAACCTTATTCTTATCGATGTAATTCCACACCTCATCGACAATGTTATGTGTATGTTTGGCAATTAATCTGGTTGTGTCCATAGTACATCTTCTGCCAGTAGCAGATAACATAAAAAAGTTGTAAATAACAAGAAAGCAGTTTATTTCGATGGGTCCATAAGCGGAAGAGGAAGTGAGTGGGATTAGCACTTAGCAGCCTAAAAGAAATAAAACAGTGGCAAGTCAAAGAAAGAAAACAGTGGGAAGTGGTGATAGGAACGAACCATCTCAGGCAAACAGAGCAGAGATATGAGGTGGTCAAGCGGGTCGCCATCGTCCCAATGGTCCTCCAGGTACTTGTGCATGCTGGCATTCTCGACGGCGATGTGAAGAGGCAGAAGGTCCTCGATGACTTGCTCTCCCTTGGTGCGGTGGTTCGCCGACGCGCCATGGCGTAGGAGGAGCTCGACCATCTCGACGCTGAACGTCTCAGCAGCCAGGTTGGGGTCGGCGCGGCGTCCGCACAACGGAGCACGGCCCTGCAGTGTCGCCCTGGCACAGCGCACGGCGTTCTTGGAGACCATAGTGCTGAGAATCTCCGGGTAAATGAAATGGCGGATGCCCATCAAGTGTGACCACCCGTTGCAGAGTCTGTAGAAGAGCGTGAGGCTATCTTTCTCCAATATGGGCCGTAGCTTAGGGGATACAGTATGCAAGTACTCAGAGAACAATCTCTACGAGGAAACCAAGAACATTACATAACCAGTCAGTCAAACGCTTCGAGGAAAAGAACAGATCGATCGATTGAGTGAACTCGATCAGAAGAAAAGCAAGCGCGGGGGATACCCGAGCATTTGATAATAACTCGGATCGCCACGAAGGAGCTCCTCGATCTTCTTCTTTGGATCGGATTCCCAGGTGGCGTCGTCTTCCATTGCTTCGGGAGAGCTTCCATCTCCCGTCGCGGAGGAGGAGACGGGAGTTTCCATGAGAACGGCGGCGGCGGCGGCCGAGCTCGAAACCTCGATCGGAACCGTCGCCTCTCAGCGAGGGCTGTTAATATTGCATGTGACATACGTGTAAGATAACCTACCCCACCAATTTAAGCCAACCTCTCTTCCTTCTGTTTTTTTTTTTACTAGCAAGTTGCCCCTGCTACGGTAAAATAAACTAATTTTCTAATTTAAAATTTATAGAATTTGGTATTTTTACCATTAGACTTTTATTGCAACTTATGGATCTCCTTTTGCTAAGAAAGCTTAATGTATCCTATTTTTTAATATTGCACGTGACATACGTGTAAGATAACCTACCCCACCAATTTAACCCAGCCTCTCTTCCTTCTGTTTTTTTTTTAATTGTTATGGGACTGTAACCTACACAAAAATGTTGCAATGTTCCACTCACAAGCCATTCAAATATATTTTGGAGAAACTAATGCACTTGGCCTAGGAAGATAATCACATCCCAACCTTAACGATCACCTACATGGATTTACACTAGAATGGGAAAAATTGGCAAGGTGAAGGCCGCGACGGTAGTTCATACGTGCTGTCTGCCTGTCTTTCACCTTGCATCAGAATGAAAGCTACAGAGCACTCTATCGAAATCATACTCCCACAATTTCATAATGTAAGTTTTGCCTTCAAAGTTGTAGGTCTATAAAAAAACATCCGACATTTAATAATTAAATCATTGTTAAATGTGTCTTCTATTTACAGAAAAGTAAATTTAATCTAAGATAAAACTAAAGCGACTAACATTTTAAAACAGAGGAAGTACAAAGGGATAAACCGAAATAAACACATGCAACATTTCCAAGAAGCCGGACACGTCACAAAATGCAAAGGCAGGATATAGCCCAAGATGCGGCCCTGAGCTGAAGCATGTCAAGCATGGCCAGCACGCATACCCCATGAACAAACCAACACATGATAGACATACACTACTCAGGTCATGAACTCTCACAAGCTCACACCGAGCATTATACACACAGTACACACGGTTCTGACACAAATGCAAGCCACCGAAAGCTGGAAGATGTCACGAACATAACTGCATTTGGTATATGGCTTTCCTTTCTTTTTCCTTGCACTGTTGATTTACAGTATATAATTTACAAAATCTATAACTGGGGCGAGACTACTAACATTGCCTCTCCCACTTTTTACCACCCTTGGGTAAAAGATTGACTGATGTGACCTACAAAGAATCATTTGCCCCGCTTTAAAAGATACGGCCTTTTCTAACTGTAAGGGGGGAATCCCATCCCAACCCTAACAAATACCTATATGGATTTTACAAAAACTAGCCGAAAAGAAAGATAACTAAATAAAGGCGCATGTGGGGTAGAAAGGATTGAAAAAAATTTACAACAAATCAAGAAATGATCTGACAAGATATCTAGCAGTATAAAGCTCGAGACTTCACAAGCCCTAGTCCTGTAAAAACTGGAAGGCAGGGTTCTCGAGTAGCTCCTCAGCTGGTCTCATATCTGAGAAATCTTTCTCTTGCATTGAGTTGGTGATATCATCCACTGAGAATGGGATGCTGCATAGCAGAAAAAGATAGGTTCAGATTATGATATTATTCTGAATAAACCAACAGTTGAGTGAAATGGTACATTTAAATATACCTTGAATTATCATCCAACAAAAATGAACTGCTTTCAGCATTGTTAGAATCCTCTGTCATTAGCACCCGCATATTACTAAGAACCTGAAACATTGGAGGACCAAGTTAGTTTTCTTTTTCCTCTTGAATATCATGTAAAAGAATTATATCAGTTGGATAGATATGCAACATAGTGTTGCAATTTTTTTAATAAAAAATGCATCAAGTAGTGAGCAGTGAGTATTAGCACATATCGATTCCACACAACTAGGGAATAGTAAATTATATACTTTTCCACAAAGAATAAAAACATTTTCAAAAGCTAAGATTGAAGATACAATAGTGAACTTCTTCAGAAAAGGAACTCACATCTGACGAGACACTTTGGGTATTATACTTATCATCCCAGTATTGTGTACAAATTCTGTACAGTTGTTGAACACTCAAGATCTACAAGCATATACAATAGAACATGTATTAGAAATTAGATGCCTCTGTATTCTGCAAAAGAAGTGAATATGAGAGATTCAGTGCATTGTAAAGTAGGTTCCCAGTATTGAGATTTACCGGACATAAGTCATTGACAATCTCATCATAAGATATTCTGAACTTTTGGAATATAACCTGAAAAGAGCATTAAAATGTATTAATAAATGCAAGTTTAACTCATAAGACAAGTCAATTGGAACTCCAGATCAAGCTACAAGGTTGCTGTGTTTGTTATCCATGGCTCCATCCAAACTATGAATCATGAAAGTTGGTAAATCCAAAGATAAGAATACGACTGAGCTCTAGGGTGCCAGAAAATTGAAATCGTAAACCTGGTGGGCGTAAGAATTCTATCCAGGCAGCAATGCACAAATCTCAAAGTGAATATATTATAATGCATAATTTGGTAGAACAGGTCATACCAAAAAGCCAACAGCCTGTCTGATATGCTTGATCTCATCCCATGAAGATGCTGCATACTGTAACCAGGAAATTTCAGTAAATTACTAATAAAAGAAAATATAACTAGCCATATACACTTTACACTGCAAGCAGATCACCTCAGTTGTTGCCTTTGCGCACCACAACTCCAGCTCAGCTAGGCCAGCCTTGACATACTCTCCATTGCTGAAGGAGCAGCACTCACGGCGAAGCAGTAGACTGCAGAACAAACAGCAAAACCAAGTCAGTACACTAGTTGCCACATGCATAAAAGTTGAAATATTGAAAAATAAGTTCACCTGTTGAATAGTTGTACATTAATGTACGAGAATATCTGTGTAAAGATTTTCTGAGCTAAAACTGGGGGTACCTATAAACAGAAAAAACAGTAAACATACATCCAGCACAAATGAATCATTATGGAGAAAATGAGACGCATACATGGTTATCTTGCAGTGTCTTCAACAGCTTATCCAAGCTTTCAATAATTTTCTGCCAGTGGTTGCTCTGATTCTGAGGTTGGCCAGATAATCGTCCAGAAACCCGCAGCATGCTAGCTTTCATTGTTCTTGGGGCCTGATGATTAAAAAAAATCAAGGATGACAAACCATGAATCTTTTTTTATCAAATGTTTAGGACCTAATGCTAAATACGAATTTATGTACAGTAAAACTACAGAGAGGATATGCTACCTGGATACATAGTTGAATCAAAGATGACAATTCCTTTTTAATATTGTCCCGTACGATTCCATAAATCTTCTCCACATAGGCAGTTAGCTGCTGCTTGAAAAGCAAGGCAGGATATTTGGCCTCAACTTGGCGGACAACATCTGTTGCTTCCACATGCATATTGGCAAAAGATGCAGAACGCAAGCCCTAGACAATTTGATTTATGTTATACTATATTCCCCAACTCATTAATTCGTTTTTCAAGCATGCAATGGTCAGTAACATACTTGAGCCATCCTGCCAAATATTGATGTCGGCTGAGGAGGTTTCTTTCGTGAAACACTACCAGGTGCACCAGCAGCCTTGAGACTTCTCTGCAGAAGGAACAATAAGCTAGATGTATTCGACAGCCAGTAGGCAAGGTTGTCGTTGTCGTCCTCATTCTGCATCAAACACAAGACAAAGTGATGACAAGGCTGCTACTTCTAAAATTCAAGAGAAACTGATTAAGAACATAGCAGCAGGCTCATTTTCTTCAGTAACAAAAGAACAGTTGGTTGTCATGGCTTATATCTTCAGTAACAAAATTTTGATTAGTAAAATCACAGGTGATTTCAGTCTCTACATTAAGGCTTCACATAATATGCCCAGCTTTCACACGTATGCATAATTCCATGCTGAGAGTAAACTTTAGCTTTATCAGCAAAGGATGGCATGTTACTATTTTATTTTTATTTTGGAATGGCCAATTCGGTACTTTCACGTTTCAATATCTTGATTAGAATCCTAGTTCCAGATTACCTCGATTGCAGATCCTATTAACTGAATGAGACGGTCAAAAACACTAGTCTTCTCCGCCTCAAAAGATTTCCAATGAAGAAGGCATTTGTATATGGTAAAAGCAGCAACTGGCTTCCCAGCACAATATCCAAGGTTTTTCCCTACACAGTCAATAAGTGCATCCACATTTTCCTACAGGAAGGTAAGCGTCAGATGACCATGTTTACATAAGCAATTTAAACATAAAATTATGGTGACCTACAAGTTGTCTGTCAGCACAAGATTTCCTCAGCTTTGAATCACCATTCCCATATTCCTTAATAGCAGGTGGTGCACTTTGGGGTTCCTGGAAAGTCACAATGTTTCTCATGAGATTTATGGGCATAAACGGAAGTCTGGAAGGCAAAAGGTAGATACGAAGATGAAAAATTTCAACCTTTTGTTCTTCAACCTCATGATAGCCATTCTCCAAACTCTGCATTAAAAAGTGAACAGGAGAATTGAGAAAGGAAATAAAAGATTTCAATAGCAACAGCATCATTGTCCAATCATTCAATTACTTGTACTTGTACTTGTACCTTTGGAGCAATCGGAATTGACAAATGTTCAGACATGCTCTTGACAGGCGTGCTTAACAGCGCTTGTCGTTGCACTTTCTCCTCAGATTCCATGGTAGAAATTTTCTCTTGAAGCCTGAAACAGAATAATTGTCAGTGTATATAGCCCATGTGATATATGCAAAATAAGTGCAACCTAAAATATGGGAGAAGTAGCAATTAGCTATGGTGCAATGACGAGGAAAATAGGAAAACCTTAGCATTGCCATGTTCAAGTCAACTATTTTCGTTTCAGCATCCATTGCCTGTTTGAGCCTCTCCTCACTGATTTTGCTTGTCTCTTGATATTTCTTCTCAGTATCATCAATCTTCTTTTCAAGAGAACTGACCAAAGTCTGTAGCATGGCATGCAAACTGTCATAAACGTAGCCAACAACTATGGAACAAAAATGAATGTGGCTGAAGAAGTACAATGAAATGGAGTCTCATAAAAAAATTATAAGAAAACAATAATATTTTTATTGTTATGTAAGAAATACTAAAAGAAATGCAAGCGTTGAATAAATGGCAGGAATCCACAGTGTAAGTTCTCACCTTCAGTTTGTCATTTTCATCTCTAAGCTTATTCATTAGCTCTGTATCTATAACAGGGACCTCTTTAATAACCGGAGCTACCTCTGCAGCCTTCTTGGCTACTTCCCTCTCCTGTACTAGAATTTCTTTTGTTTCTTTGTACTGTTGCTGCACCTCCTGCAGTGCAGCTTGCAACTTTGCATTTTCTTGTGATTTAGCTTCCTCGAGGTCAGCCTACAGCAAACAAGGATGCATTACATAACATATATGGTCTGAAAATGACTCTAAAATCTACACATTTTACTGTTAACACAACCTCCTAACTATACAATTAAATTTGTGTGTCGTATGAGAAGTTCTGCAACTATAATACAAAAAGGAATGGCCCCCGTCATTTTCAGGTAAGGTCATCAAAAGGAAACTTGAAAATATTCATGCATGGTAGCCTGAACAAGAAGGATAAAAACAGGAGCAAGGAGCATGTAAAACCAGATGGTGCTATCTTATTGACAAAACATGCTTCAGTGATAGTTGCAAATGTTACTGTAGAAACTCACTCTCATGCGCTTTTCCAACTGTAGCCGCCATGTAAGCTCTTCGACTTGTTTTTCAAGTTTGTTTTTGGCTGCTTGCAAGGCACCAGTTTCCCGAGCAGCCTAATAAACAACAATATGGATAAGAACCGACATGAGAAAATATGCCTATTCAACAGAAATAGCCTTGGTACAACACAAAAGGTGTCTTGACACCCAGTGTGCTTGAACTTACCATTTTGAGCTTTCGTAGCTCCTTTCTAGCAATCTTGCCTCTCCAGGCACACTGTGTAGTAATTGCAGCTTTCTTTGTCCTTGAATAACACAACCTCGCCAAGAATTGGCGGCAGCGACTCTGGAATAGAAACATGCAAAAGCATAAAGGTCAGGAATATTTACCTACTCAGTTGATAAGAGGATACCGAGGATCATCGCCTATATTAATGCACATCTACAAATGCGATAGGTATATCATATTTGTAACAAACATTGTGGCACAATCCAACCATATACAAAGTACAAAATGTGTAGTGGGCAAGAAATATTGTGGTTTCTAGGGAGTAAAGTCATCCTGTATCTCTTTTTTTTGTATTAAGAGAGATAATCCAATTACACAAACCACCACCTCATCTTGGACCATGCTGAAGACTGCATCTCTTTTGATTAAGCAAAATACAGATCGAGAGTTCCTACTCCCTTTCTAGCCCTGCCCTTGCGCAACCGCTGTTCGCCAGCATGGTCGCATTGATTTGGTTTAGGGCCATCTAAATTCTAAAGTATGCCCTTGACAGTTGTCAACTCATATTGCTGTCTTCATTACTAATAAAGCCATGGAAACAATTAAAAACTCCCATAAACAAAACCCCCTCTATTTCTTGCTGTATAAAAGAAACTATTGAGAAAACCAACTTTCACATATGTTAATGGCTTCTCTAGCTCCCTACTTAGGAAAAATTCAGCCACCAACAGTGTAAAAAGATTAGAACTGCTACTGGGATATTCAACCAGTAAAGTTAGCATTGAATGTTTCAGAATCGCCACTGCTATAACCTAAATAAACCGGTATAAATTTGTCATAATGACTATTTCCTTCTAGTAGTCCATTGCTTGTTAACATGAAAAAATTTCTTTATTCGTCATATTACCTGGATAATAATTGCAGCTCTTGTTTGTCTTCTGAAGTGCAACTCTTTACGTGCACACATACCACGCATTGCTGATTGAATGGTAACTGCTGAAGCAGAAAGCTCATTGTATGCTTTCCTGGCAGTATGCATGCGGTAACAAGTCTGGATCTTAAGTGAAGCAGCTTGTCTACGCAGGTTGTGGTAAACTTTTCTTGCAAGCTCACCTACAAAGAGTTAACAAAAGCCACATCAGAGAATCTTCACAAAATAATATTAGTTTAGGACAAATAGAGTATTAATTATTAAAGAAACTTTGAGCGAACTAAATCTCACCGCGACAAACTGTCTGGATTTGTAAAGCCGATCGTCGCAGTGCAATGAAACTCTTCTGTGCCAAAAATGAGCGGACTTTTCTCTGAATCAAGCTAGCCGAACGCCCTAACACTTCATTTCTACGAGCATCAAGTTCAGCCATCTGACCAGCACGAAGGAATACTTTTGTCTTGCCAATCTAGATGATCATATTTGCAAAAGACATACAGCTTAGTCCACACATAAAGGAGTTTGTTTCATGGTTGAAAAGATAACATAATACTAGGCGGCAAAAGAGAACATCAATTCTGATGGCAATATCTATTACTGTTAATATCTTCTCTTTATATACTTTATATAAGTTTTTGTGGCTCCTGTTGGGTTTCATCTAGCCTACCCCAATTTGCTTGGAAGAAAAGGCTCAGTTGTTGTATTTTAAGTATCTTCACTCTACAGCCTACAAAAGTAGATATCTATGTGGGAGAGCACGACTCCTGCACATAGATTCACAGTTCTAGCATATATGTTATGATATCTAAAGGTTCATGGGTGATAATTTCTTTTTAGCTGGCACCATGCCAATAAGCAACAATAATATGAAAAAACTTTATAGTTTGCTTGAGGTATCAACCACAGAAAGGTCCAACACAAAATAGAAGGCTGTACTTGGTCTAGTAGCAGGTCCACAAATATCTGACTACCTAAGAGTCCCATCAAGATCTTTGTTGCACAAACTTCAGGGTCATCTAAGGCAGCATAGCTAAACAATCTACAAGGCCCACAATATTTTACTTCTAGTCCTAAAAATAAAGTACTTCTGAAGTTCATACACAGCGCAAAAGAGCTTGATAACTTAGCTTCATAATCACTGATAAATAATAAGGACCAGATTAAACTCAGATTTCCACTAACACCCATTACCTGATAGCCTTGCAGATCTACCTTCTCTAACAGCCTCCTTACAGCACTGACCTCATCAGAACTACAACAGTGAAAATTGACACAAACCAGATCAGCAATTAAGCTCAAAAACAAAAATAAGAACACAGTAAAATATGCTCTTATTATTTATTGAACATTATTACCTTCCGCTCAAAACATCAGGCGCAAGAATACCAAAACGGTCTATGAACTCATAGAATGTCCTTCTGGTTGGATATCCAGCACAGCTAATCCTAATTGCTTCCATAACTCCCTGAAGCAAGCCAATTATAGTACCCAATAATGTAAATACCGAAGTTGGAAGCCAAAAGAAAAACAAATAGAAAATCTTACTCCGCATCTTAGTTGCTGGAGAACGTTTTGGTTCTCAAAAATCGCAGGCTTCAACAAATTATTGGGCTTTACACAACGGATGTAGTGTGGCTCAGTTGCACTCAGAGTTTCCAATAGAGATTGCAATTGTTGCTGCATTTATATCACAATATTAATACATAATCTCTAATGAAATCCCATTGAAGCGTTGAGAGGAAGCAATTTTTTACCTTGAACCTTGAACCGATTGATGAAAACTTGGAAGATTTTGAGGAATCCTCAGATAAAAGAGGGAAAAGGCCTGAAACAAATGCACATTTTGAAGCACTCAAGAGTGCCTGATGTTCAGCAACAACATAATCTTTATTCTTGTCCAGAAATAATTGTGTTTGATAGGTGACCTGTACAAAAACACATGCATCAAGGGTCTCTTCTGTTAACGAAGTTAACAAAACAATGCAAAAGTAGTCCATACTTACATCTCCTGCGTAATGGCATATTGTAAAGTCTGACCGAGATAATTTTGGCTTAGCAAAGCGCTTGTGATTTTTGAAAGTTTGGTACAATTTCTGAGCAAATGTCTCATGTGTTGATCTCGGCAACATACTGTAGCACAGTGGCAAATGTAGACAGCATGTTAGAAGTTATTAGATAGATTAGGGTGGTGTATAATTGCAAAATAGCAACAATGAAGAGATATTTTATCACGCATCCATACCAAGCTTCATCTAGAAGAGCAATAATTCCACCAGGTTTCTGCAAAATTAAGATCGAGTGCTTAGATGGAAAATAACATAACAATACAACAATGTGGCATGACCAGTGTGAAGTAGTAAAGTTTAAATACGCATCAGAGAAATTAGCACAAATGTCTATCTTGAATTGGGACTAAGGAATGTTTGAGAAAAGGCATTTGGTGGTGCAGTTGGATCTTCCCCATGGGTGCAAGTTACTTATTTGATTTGATGTATAAGGCAGCTGGGATTCTGTTTGCTTGCTTTGGTGAGGTGATGCAGGATGGGAATTGAGTAACACTAGTTCGTTGAATCAGTGCTATCATGGTTTATGAAAATTTAAAAATATAAAATAAACAGCAAACTATTCAAACATGATAGCATGCAAAGACAATTACCTTCTCAATGAGATCAAGAACATCCTGGTTGTCAATGAACTCAATATAACTCCAATTAATTTCTTCTTTGGTGTACTCTTCCTGCTCCATCTTAAAGACATGCTGCAGGAAGCAGAAATACAAAGCTAAATCTCTTTCAGAATCCACAGAGAATGGAACTATGACTAATGGCACCAACCAAGAAGGTTCTACAAACTTGCCTGATTGAAGTGCTGTTGCAGCTTTTCATTTGTCAGGTTGATACAAAATTGCTCAAAGCTGTAGAGAGAAAATAAGCCTTAAGCCCTTAAGTAAAAAATCAGTAGCAACAAATTGGACGGGTGGGTGTTGGGTGGATGGCCGCAAAAGAATGACCCAACAAATTTCTACAAGTAAAATGTAACCTTAGTCTATTTGCTCATCTGATTATAACTTAGGGAAAGAAACTTAGAAGTTGTAGTCACAATCTCCACAACCTACTCCGCTTCCATTCGGATTCATAATCATGTCATATCATAACTACCATAAAAACAGATATGTCATAGAAGCACAGATTATACAGATCGCCCAACTAATAGCGAAACCAATGGAGTCACAGCAAACCATGGATAAACAAAACGGTAAGTTCATGAAAAAATCATGAAAAAATGGAATACCCTGCATTCCACATGTGTTGCTTGTTGTTAAAGACTTCTGTATGAGTTAAATTCCTGCCGTGTACTATCCAATAATTCACCCAACAAAAAAGATTGCATGCTAATTTTCAACATGTACTGCAAAGTAGAAGGCACAGGCAGAATTGGAAAGAAGATTGGATCCATTGTGGCAACTTTTATTAAAAGTAGTCGGTTCTTCAGAACATGAGATATATTAAAAAGCCTGCTGTGAACGAACACTAAAGATTTCAACAAAGAGAAATAGTTTGGACAACCACATGATCGCTGCTAAAGGAAGTAATGTGGCCAAATGGCCGCAATTTACTGCTAAGTAGCTCCAGCTGTCCACAGCTAGCTGGACAGCCTATTGATAATAAAACCTCAGCATGCAACCAATCATCAAAGCGTACCAATTAAGCACCTGTTTGTCTTGAAGCTTTCAAACCCATAGATATCCAGCACTCCAATTAAGCATTTCGAGTTCGGATCTTGGCCAATAGAGTTGTTGATCTTATTCACAAGCCTGAGATCAAAGGCCATTTGCCATATAAGTGTAAAAGAAAACATATGAAAAATAACCGTGAAGCTCCTTTAACAAGAACAGTAGACAAAGATAGTGCAAAACGTTGAAAAAGACTCACCAATCAAACAACCGTGAGTACACAGTCTTAGCGAGAGCATCTCTACTTCCCTTGGCAGCTTCAGGATCCAATGTTTTTACTATGTTCTCATCACGAGTCACAATAATGCGTTGACATAATGAATCTTGCAGAGCTTTCTCATCACACCTACAATACCAAATTTGGAGTTCTTGTAAGCCCGAGTAACCATGTAAAGTTTCAAAAAAAGAAGTAAAAACAAAACACATACATGAAGAGCTCAGCAGCCGTCCTCAAATGAAACAGAGATTTTTCATCTTTTGGTTTTGATGAATCTCCATCATCCCCTTCTGCAAACTCAACATTTCCAAGGTGCAGAATAGCAGCAACAACTCGAAAGATAGCTTCCTAAATGAAACATAAGCATGTGGTCAAGGGTAAGCTCCAAGTAATTTTCTTAAGGAAAAAGGTAAGAACAATCAAATGAGTACCTGCTCCTCAGAACTAATTCCAATAATATCCATAGCCTTCCTGGTTTCAAGATACTCTTTAGATTCATCAAGACC
This sequence comes from Urochloa ruziziensis, assembly GCA_015476505.1. Taxonomy (NCBI): domain Eukaryota; kingdom Viridiplantae; phylum Streptophyta; class Magnoliopsida; order Poales; family Poaceae; genus Urochloa; species Urochloa ruziziensis. The sequence goes on along the minus strand of CM027123.1, from coordinate 7,547,352 downwards.
TTCAAGCTTAATGCAGTTAGACTGATTAAGGTAGTGAAATGTTCTGGGATCTCCGAGTTTGTATCTCTCACGCTCCTGATAGATGCACAATATGGTTACAGGGTACACAGTTATTGTAAACATGTCATCTCAAAGAAGTGCATGAACAGGCAAGGAGCAGCACCTCAGGAGGGGCAGCACATAGCATGTAGAAACAATGGTAATTTCTCTCTGGATCAGATATTTGACAGACACGGGATCTCTCAAGGAGATAAGTTCTTACGGCAGCTCCTGATATTCTCCCATTATGATCAAACTGGATCTCAACAAATTTACCGAAACGACTGAAGTAATAGCAGCAAAAACAAAGCAAGTTGAGTGACAAAAATAGCTAGCCGCAAAATTAAGCAAGATGATCATGTAAAGAAATAACTCTTACCTTGAATTATTGTTTCTGACAGTCTTTGCATTTCCAAATGCTTCAAGAACAGGATTGGACTGTGATAGGAATATGATATGTGTTATTTACTAACACAAGAACAAAGTGGTCACAGCAATACTTTTCAAAACTAGGTGTAAGAAATTATCACCTGAAGTACTTGCTTCTCCACTGTTCGCCCTTCAGATGCAGCCTTCCCACCCATGTAAGCAAGATAGCGCATGATCATTTTAGTGCTTTCCGTTTTACCAGCACCACTTTCTCCACTAACAAGAATCGACTGACTTATTCCTTCATTCAACATCACTCTGCAACAGTAAAGTAATCAAGATATTCTTATTCTCCTCTGAGTCGAACTCCAAAAGTGAAAAGGGAGATAACAACACAGAATTTCTTTTATGGAAATAACTCGTTAAACTATATAATTATAAACAACACAAAAACTATCAAATATAACAATATGAACCCACCGATATGCAACATCAGCAACGGCGAAAGGGTGAGGACTTAATTCACCAAAATCTGCCCCTTTATATTGCTGCATCATCTGAGTGTCGTACAGGTGGGGCAGTCTACGGAAAGGATTTACGGCGATCAAGATATTCCCAGTATATGTCTGGTTTGATAACGGAAAAGTGAGACACGTGTCAGAAAGCATGGCTGTCTCAGTTAATAAGTAGCTGTGGAAAATATATTGAATAGGCTATACGGTTATTCTAACTTACATAAATTTCATTCATGTCGTATCTAGATTTCAAATTCTGAAGAACCCCAGGCTCATGCAGATAGGCAAGCTTTGTCATGTCATCAACTCCACATGGCGCTTCCTCAGGATCCTTAGCATGGACATTAGATGCTTTTGCTGTAACCTGAACAAAAGACCAGGTTGTAACTCAGCATGGATGCCATTTGTAACTTGCATGCTCTTTGCCTATTATAGAAGGTTGTCTCAGCTCGGGGTGGCCCTTTTTAGCAGTTTTGTCTTTTACAAGCCTAGCACTAAACCCAAACTTGCCAAAAGCAACATACCGTCTTTTCATTGGAACACTTGACTGTAACCGTGTCTCCATTGACTTTTATGACCTCCCCATCAATCCAGGCCACATCAGGGTCCTCGACCCAAATTTGGGATCCCACCGCAACGGAAGCTTGCGCCGCCTGCAGGAAGATATCGACATTAAACAGTAGCCGCATGCATTTGATATGAAAAAAAAAAACGCTATTTGCCGAATAAAACATTAAATGCCGACGCCCATGCATTCCAGAGCCATCATAGCAGCTCTGTATGGAAACTATCGGCGCTGAGCTGAGGTATTCGGCCATTTTTTGTGGCGCGAAAGAGAGCAGTGTCATGGGTCTAATGATCAAAAAGGTAGCAAAGCACAAGTCAACGCCTGTGGCACTAGAATTCATCAGAAATGGCATTCTCATTTCTCAGAGGCAGTCTAGATCTCCATGACAAAGCTTGAAGCGGGGAGTGGGGGTCCAGTAGGACCCCAGATTTTATTGGAAAAATAAACCGCTGTTAGCGCTACCAGCTTAGGGTAACAGACACCCTGATACAATGTGTGCTTCAACACGCACGGACGCATCATCCTGCTCCCGGATCTCGCTCTCTCTCGACACAGGCCTGAATCGAGCACCATGACGCCGCGAACAAAATCCGCATAAAACAGGACTGGAAGGACGAGAGATTTCGAGATGCGATGACTCCCGGAGCAGAGCAGGAATCCAAGCAAGCAAGGGCTCCCTTACCATCACAGTAGAACGGCCCAAGTCCGGACGGATCTCGGCTCCACGCCGGTCCGGAGGAGGGGAGGCGGGAGGCGGCGGCGGTGCCGACGACGGCTGCTACGCCAGAGAGGCTTCCCCTCCGTGGTGGCGGCGCGAATTCGGCTCGGCGGACGGCGGCGCGTCCGGCGGCGACGCGGATGGAGGGAGGAGGGGGGCACCCCTTGTGTTGGACGATGTTTTCCGCTTCGGCGGAGGTGGGAAAGGGGGGAGAGAGGAGGGAACACAGCTGCGTGCCTGCGTCGAAGGAGACGCTTTTTTTTTTCTTGCTTCCACTTCTCGTTTACTTACTGCCGTCGCCTAATCCTACTGCTCCGTTTCGTCCCGGGTCTTTTGGGTTTGGCCCGGTCGCGCTGGTTTCTTCGTCGCGGGTTTTGGGTTTGTTTTCTCTTCGCGTGCACCCTGCCCTGCAAATGGGTTAAATTGGAAGCGGTCTACCTGCTGATAGTGCCGGATTGTTATGGTTTTGCTAGTGGGTTTTGAGAAATCACGGTGGTAACTTCAGCCTGAGGAACTTGGTTGACAAAAGCAGCTAGATGGTGTGGGTTTAAGATTTTTTTTTTATGTGCCTGCTGCTAACTGCTAAGTAACAAAAGGTGGATACGTGGGGTGTGAGTAGCATTTTAAACTCTAAACTAGGAAGATAATGCTATCATAAGAAGCGCCGCAAATGGTTAACTTTTTAGACGTAGGGTAAAGCTTTATACGAAAAGTGTTAAAAGAGCATGCATCTACGTAAGTAGTAATATTTGTTTTTATGTGCAAATGTAATGTTTGTTTTACATGGCGTTACATCATCGTTTTCTTCTTGTCATGTTCTTTTGTACCTACTACAGGTTTGTAGCATGCACTTTCTTTATATTAATTAATAGATGTTTCACGTATGTTTTCATAGACTAAGGGCGAAAGATATTTTACTAATTTGTATTGATTTGCTGTGGAAATCAAACACAACCATGGATGTTTCATTAAGAACTATGCATTGTGAAACACGTCTGTGGGCGAACAGATAGATGGAGATGCTGACATTGCAGCAGGAGATGGATAGCCAAGATGTGTAGACGGATTGTTTGCGCAACTGTATGTGGAGGGAAACACGCAAAACCAATCGGAGTAGTAACTGCAGAAGAAGCCTTTGTATATTTTACGTGTGTCATGTCATGCTAGGGCACGACAGGGCCGGAGGCGGGAGCTAAAGTCCGGTTGACCTAAGCCGAGCTAATAATCATTACAGCCCGGTTGATGCTAACATCATGTCAGTTGCGAACACCGCTCGACTTAGTGCCAGACGTACAATTGAGCGGTTGCGTATTGCATATCACAATTTGAACGCTTGTCCGTCATTGAAATTTTCTAACTCATTTATCGTTCACGCCAGTCACCACTTAGCCTCCGTATGACTAGATGGTTGCAGGAGATGCATGGTTTTGTCTCTATCTTTTTTTTTTTGTAATTTTGATTATTGATATCGTCCACGTGCGTAGATGGCGTCAATAAACTTGCGGTGTCTCTGAGAAACCAGTACAATTATACGCGTACACGTCTACGTGGGGTGTTTGATTCGTACATCTAGCTGTACGTGGTGGGTAGACAGTAGCTGCTGACTTGTCGTGCAATGGAAATGGAGCCAGCCCGGCAAGAAACGAAGCGAAGCTAACCGAGCCCGGATCCGGCATGATTACAGGACCATCATGCTGCGTAAGATTTTTTAACATCCGACGTGGCGCCTGCTCATTGGCCCAACCGAAAACGGAAAAGCTGGGGCTTTCTCCTTCTACCCGCCCCCCGTGGACCCCACGCTCCCGAGTCATAGGCCCACGACAGGAGCGCGCGTCGTCCAGCTCCAGGCTCCAGCCACAAGTCCACCGCTCCAAGGCCGTTTGCTGACCTCACTCACGGTCGGCCGGACCCTCTCCTCCCCCGCGTGGGCCCCACTGTGTCGGTGAGCGGTGGGGCACCGTGCTTAGCCTTAATCGGTGGCAGTTTATTGCCGCTCCCGGGGAGCAACATGGCCGGCCTCGTGATTCCGTGCCGGGAAGGATCACACGGTTTCATCACAACTCATTCTTGTTGGAGGCACGAGGGTACTTTGGGGATATCTCCCGAGCTTGCCTGGTCGGTGGCCCGTTTTTAAAAGGTCAGCATCTGTTCGTTGCTTTTTTATTTATCTTTTTTGTTCTTTTATCTCGCGTGTGCAATGACGGAACTAGGCATTCGCTTGTGTTCACAAACAAGAAGGCGGTGGCGCCGCAGAAGCGGCAAAGTCCTGCTAGCTAGCTAGCTAGAGGTGGTGGCTCCCACGTCCCCTTGTGATCTTGGTTGTCCCCCATGAATTGGAACAGAACACAACAGAAAGGCCGTGGTGTGTGCTTCCAAGGAATAAACGAAAGGGAAAGGAAAACCGGCGTGCCAGCTACATGTACCCGGTGAGAAACGGCTGTTTCATTCACCGAATTGTGAAATTGACGTGTTGGCCGGTGGGCTTTTAATTCTTGATGATAGCCTTGCTTGGTCGTTAAGTATTCGTGTGTAATTCTCCCGTGTAATCTGCAATCTCAGTAGGGCTCTATTGTTCTTTTTTCTTTTCTTTTGGAGGAGTAGGGCTCTACTCTAATCAATCATTAAATCTATTATCTTATTAAAGCAGAAGCAAAAGGAGCCACCAGATTCACCGAGAGGGCCTAGAAATTCCCACGTTAATCTAAAAAATAGAAGGATATAAGCCATTGGATTTTATGAAGATCCAACGGTCTAGATGATCTAAAAAGTCAATGTAAAATCTGGCTTAAAAACACATATTAATTTGGAAACAAGAATTAAAAAAAGAAAATTAGCAGATCATATGTGGAGTCCATGTCCGATACGTGGAATATTTCCAATGCATACACGTTAATAATATTTGATCCGGCTAATGGATCAAGTGTCTGAACACATGCTTACTATTTTTTTCTAAACCATATCATATACGTTAATAGTAATTATGTTAATACCAATTATGTAACCATGAAGATATGGACTTGGGTACCCGGCCTATAGACCTCTTATGCTATAGGTAATTTAATCATTATACGCTAGCAATTAGTTCCTAGGTCACGTGCTCACGTTGCAAACTATGCTTTTATGTAATTTAATCATTATGCTAGCCTGTGTGTCGCATATGAATATATCAATTAGAATTAGAATAAAATAAGACTAATTTATTGCTTTCATGATACTCCCTCCGTTCTAAATTACAAGTCATTCTAACTTCCTTAAAAAGTCAAACTTTCTCGAGTTTGGCAAAATTTATACAATAAAGTACTGATATTTATGATATCTAATAAGTATCATTATATATTTTTATTGCATAGCTAT